>VHKM01000033.1:4917500-5206391 GCA_007210695.1 Neogobius melanostomus | reverse complement strand
ACACAGAAAGAAATGTGGGGACACTTACGAAACACTTGAGGCAAAACTTGAGGAGGGTTGTCGAAAACAATCAACAAATGGAGGGTGGGGGAAATGGACCTGAAATGACCTCTCTCCCTCCAGTGGCATGGTGGGTCTAATTTCACCCTGCGTCTTTAGAGAATAGTAGTAGAACCCACATTTAGGCACACCATTACACAGAGTTATAGCTCAGAGATAGTGCGTGGTCTTTGGTGCAGGAGGTTTGCTGGTTTCAAACCCAACCATATTTTTTTTTTCTTTTTTTGGTTTGGACTGGGCATCTACTGGGAAGAACATAAATCGGCGAACCTATGGTTCCCAACCTTATAAAAAAAAAAAGAAAAGAACAGTTTTAGAAATAGCACAACTACACAGAAAGACATGGGACAGTAGGAAAACAATAGAAGGAAAGAACTGGGGGAAATGTATTTGGGCCAAAAATGACCTGAAATGACCTCTCTTCCCAAATGGGCCTTGCTTGGGACTATTTTCACCACCCGGGATTTAGAAAAAAGTAAAGCCGTATCAGGTTAACCTTGGTCATGTTAATAGCTCAGTAATAACTGTCCTTGTCTTGATGAGGAGGTTGCCAGTTCAAAACATGGTATTGACACTTTATATGCTTTCTTCTTTCACATGGGCCACTAAAGCTCTGAGCCCGATACAACTCCAGGAAATGAGCACCAAAGTTATGTAGACACAATTATTTATTTAGCCACTTTTTCTACCTTTCACTGCCATTTCCTTCTTTACTCGTGCAGATCACTGCTCTTTTTTTCTGCAAAATTACAAGAGCTGCACCTCTGTCCCAGATGCTGTTTTGCATTGGCTGGCTTTCTCCCGAGGATTGCAAGTTCACTGGTCAGTAGAGAGGTATTTCAACTATTAAGAACGAAGTGAAAAAGCACCCGCTGTGGGAACGTGAGGCCGGGGCCTAATGCACGTGGGCTTGGCATCATAGATACCTGGGCATAGCCAGTAAGGTGTGACGAAGGCAAGGCGAGAGTGGGCCGGACAAGAGTTAGCAGAGAGCACCACAGCGGTTGTGTGTGGAGGCCGAGGGGAGAGCAGTTGGGCGAGCGAGCGGGCGGCGTAGCATAGGGGGGCGGTTCGCAAGGGGACGGCAGCGCCAGGGGCGAGGGCTACATCCGCCGCTTGCGGCTTTTAATTATATTATTATTATTATTCGCCCCCTTAAGATCCTGTTTTCAGTGCCTTCCCGTGGAAAAGTACACGCAGACAATTGCACAGTGATCAGATGTCGGCGAAAATTGCATTGTCAGTGGGCGACATGCGCACGCCCAAAACAAAAATGGGCTCCACAGCGCCCCCTCAAAGTGACCCCATTCAATAAGAAAACATGCGAATAATTGTTGGGCGTAGGCCCAAATCCTTGGTACAGTGAAAGGCACATCAGGGAAACAAACCAAAAAACTCTCATTGGAGCGGCCCACGCCCGGACGCACAGGGAAGTCGGGCCATTTTGTACTGCAATTGGAAAAACCGGCTGGAACTCAAACATTATGTTTTTAACCGAACTCGTTTCCCTGGTTTTCAGGCTAAATCCACTCATACATGGGTTTAACAGGACTCTAGAGGACATGGGCTAAAAAAGTGATGCCAGCTTTTCTACATTGAACCATTAACGGTTTTCAAATAGCGCCCCCCACAAAAAAACATGCTTTTTCCCCATACCTTGAGGACAACCCCTCGCAGTATGCCTCTATCTAATCTGGCATCATATTTGCTGGACATAAGGCCTCTTATGCGTCTGAATTCATGGAGCCTCAATAATGCCCGGTGCTCACCACTATAGCGCCCCCTATTCTATACCTTGAAAATATTGAGTTTGTACGATTTATAATGAAACGTTGCAGGTAATTCTAGCACATCAAACAAACACAAAAAATATTACATGTATTTGATTTTCCGAAGATGTGGCGTGGCAAGGGCGCACACAGAAGTCGGCCATTTTAACTTTAATTGCGGAATCCGCTCTGGGACTCATCTTATGTATAATGATCTAGTCCCTGCTTTTCCAACAGAATAAAATCACCACCTGGTTATAACAGACTTAGAGACATTGGGGCTAACAAAAAAACATTCAGCTTTTTTTTTCATTCAACACTGTCTTAAACCTCTTAACTCCCAACCTGAACTGAGGCACATTTTCGTGGTATTTTTGGTGCATTTGTTGGGCCACTTACGTCTCATTTTTTTAACTGCGTTTCTATCGCTATTTGACGCTTTTTTTCAAGAAGCTTTAAGATATGGGTCAAGTCAAACTGGAGGAAAATGTGCCGCGTTAACAGTGGGGTTAAGAGTATAATGCCACCAACATCCCTTTTGCTGTACACTTCACAAACACCTCGCCAGGCATGCGCTCTTATCCCAATCTGGATCATATTTGGCTGACATAAGGCCACTTATGGTATGGAAATCCTAGCAGCTCAATAAATGCACGTGCTTCACTACTATAGGCGCCCCCTATCTTACCTTCGAAAATTTTTTTAAAAAGGGTTTTTGGTACGATTTATATGAAACGTTGCAGATATATTCTACACATTGAAACAAACACACAAATATATTACATGTGTATGATATTTCTACCGGAATGTGGGGGCCCTTGTGGCAAGGCTAAATGTCCCAGAGACTGCATAATATCCTTCATAATTTCTCACATTACCTTGTCAGATTTGAGTTGAAAATGTAATCAACTTATGAACTTGATTGAAAATGAATCCATGTTCATGACAATAGACATGGTTTCATGCATATAGCACACGCCCAAAACAGCCGATAAAGCCAGTGTTGAATTGTCTGGGTTGGTCCCACCCCCATTTGAACGAAAGTGAAAACAAAAAATATTTTGATTCCCCATGCCACTACTGAATCCAAAAAGTCAATTTACAACATGCCTCTATTCTTGCTTCATTTCACTTTATAATTTAGGCCCGAGCCAGGACCAATCCTGGTAAGGACTTTTGTTCTCCCCCGGTTTCTTGTTATTATTATATATTATTATTATTATTATTTATTAATTATTCGCCCCTAATGATCCTTTTCAGTGCTTCCCGGTGCAAAACGTACACGCAAGAAATGCACCAGTGATCAGAGGTCGGCGAAAAATTGCATGTCAGTGGCGGACATGCGCACCCCAAAACAAAAAATGTACTCCACAGCGCCCCCTCAAAGTTGACCCCCATCTAAAAAGAACATGCGTTTTGGGCCGTTAGGCCCAAATCCTTGGGTACAGTGAAAGGGCACATCAGGATCCAACCAAAAACCCATTGGAGGCCACCCCGAGACGCACAGGGAAGTCGGCCATTTTGACTTGCAATGGAAAATACGGCTGGACTCAAACTTATGTTTTAACGAACTCGTTCCCTGGTTTTTCAGCTACAATCATACATGGTAACAGACTCTAGAGGACATGGGGCTAAAAAAGCGTGAATGCCAGCCTTTTTTACATTGAACCTCCGGTTTTCAAATAGCGCCCCACAAAAAAACATTTGCTTTTTCCCCATACCTTGGACACCCTCGCAGGTCTATGCGCTCTATCTAATCGGATCATATGGCTGACATTAAAGCCTTATGGTCTTGATCATAGAGCCTCAATAACTGCACCGGTGCTCACCACTATAGCGCCCCCTTCATCTATACCTTTTGAATTTAGTTTGTACGAATTTATATGAAACTTGCAAGGTATATTCTACAACATTCAAACAAACACAAAAAATATTATTACATTGTATTTGATATTTCCGAAAGTGTGGACGTTGGCAAGGGCCACAAGAAGTCGCCATTTTAACTTTTAATTGGGAATCCGTCTGGACTCATCTTATGTATTAGATGATCTAGTTCCCTGCTTTAACAGAATAAAAATTCACACCTGGTTTAACAGGACTTTAGAGACATGGGGCTACAAAAAACAAATCCAGCTTTTTTCCATTCAACATCTGGTCTTAATACTCTTTAACTCCCACCTTGAACCTGAGCACATTTTCTCGGTATTTTTGGTGCTTTTTTGGGCACTTACGTCTCATTTTTTTAACTGCGTTTCTATCGCTATTTGACGCCTTTTTTTCAAGAAAGCTTTAAGATATGGGTCCAAGTCAAACTGGAGAAAATGTGCTCGAGTTAAAGTGGGGTTTAAGGAGATTATAATGCCACCAAACATCCCTTTTTGCTGTTATCTATTCTTCACAAAACACCTCCGCGAGGCATGCGCTCTATCATCTGGATCATATTTGGCTGACATAAGGCCACTTATGTATTGAAATCCATAGAGCTCAATTAAATGCACGGTGCTCACTACTATAGCGCCCCCTATCTAAACCTTGCAAAATTTTTAGTTTACGATATATTGAAAACGTTGCAAGATATTTATTCTACACATTTGAAACAAACACACAAAAATATTACATGTGTATGATATTTCTAATGATTGGCTTGTGGCAAAGCTAAATGTCCCAGAGACTGCATAATCATCCTTCTAATTCTCACATACCTTGTCAGATTGAGTTGAAAATGTAATCACTTATGGAACTTGATGAAAAATGAATCCATACATGGACAATAAGACATGTTTCATGCTTATAGCACACGCCAAAACAGCGATAAAGCCCAGTGTGGAATTGTCTGGGTTGGTCCCAACCCCCTTTGAACGAAAGTGAAAACCAAAAATATTTTCTGATTTCCCCATGCCATACTGATCCAAAAGTAAATTACAACAGCCTCTGATCTTGCTTCATTCACTTATAATTAGGCCCGAGCCAGGACAAAGTCCTGGTAAGGGACTTGTGTTCTTCCCCCGGTCTTGTTATTATTGATTATTATATTAATTATATTATTATTATTATTATTCGCCCCCTAAGATTCCATGTTTTTCAGTGCCTTCCCGTGCAAAGAGTTACCACGGCAGGAAATGGCACAGTGATCAGAGTCGTCGAAAAAAATTGCATGTCAGTGGGCGGACATGCGCACGCCCCAAAACAAAATGTCTCCACAGCGCCCCCCTCAAAGTGACCCCCACATTCAAAAAGAACATCGTTTGGGCGTAGGCCCAAAATCCTTGGGTACAGTGAAAGGGCAACATCAGGACAAACCAAAACTCCATTGGAGCGCCACGCCCGGACGCAACAGGGAGTCGGCCATTTTGACTTGCAAAATTGGAAAAACCCGGCTGGACTCAAACTTATGTTTTAACGAACTCGTCCCTGGTTTTTCAGCTAATCACCTCATACATGCGTTAAACAGGACTCTAGAGGGACATGGGGCTAAAAATGATGCCAAGCTTTTTTTACATCTGAAACCTCCGGTTTTCAAATAGCGCCCCCACAAAAAACATGCTTTTTCCCCATACCTGGACAACCCCTCGCAGGTTTGCCGCTCTTCTAATCTGGATCATGATTTGGCTGACATAAGGCCTCTGATGGTCTGAATTCATAGAGCTCAATAACATGCACGGTGCTCACCACTATAGGCGCCCCTATCATACCTTGTGAAAAAATTTAGTTTGACGATTTATATGAAACGTTGCAGGTATATTCTACACATTCAAACAAACAACAAAAATATATTTACTGTATTTGATATTTCCGAAGATGTGGGGGTGGCAAGGGCGCACCAAGAAGTCGGCCATTGTAACTTTAATTGGGAATCCGTCTGGACCTCTCTTAGTATTAATATCTAGTCCTGCTTTTCCAACAGAATTAAAAATCACACCTGGTTAACAACTTTAAGACATGGGGCTACAAAAAACATCCAGCTTTTTCATTTCAAACATCTGGTCTTAACCTCTTAATCCCACCTGAACTGAGCACATTTCGTGGTATTGGTGCTTTTTGGGCACTTACGTCTCATTTTTTTAACTGCGTTTCTATCGCTATTTGGACGGCTTTTTTTCAAGAAGCTTTAAGATATGGCGTCAAAGTCAAAACTGGAGAAAAATTGTGCTCGGTTAAAGTTGGTTAAGAGATTATAATGCCACCAAACATCCTTTTGCTGTACACTTCAACAACACCCGCAGGCATGCGCTCTATCCATCTGGATATATTTGGCTGAACATAGGCCACTTATGGTATTGAATCCATAGAGCTTCAATAAATGCACGGTGTCACTACTATAGCGCCCCCTGATCTATACCTGAAAATTTTAGTTGTTACATATATTGACAACGTTTGCAGATATATTCTACACATTGAAACAAAAACACACAAATTATATTACATGTGTATTGATATTTTCTACGATGTGCTTGTGGCAAGGCTAAATTGTACCCAGAGACTGCATAATATCCTTCATAATCTCACATACCTTGTCAGATTGAGTTGAAAATGTAATCCACTTATGAACTTGATGAAAAATGCAAATCCAGTTCATGGACCAAATAGACATGGTTCATTGCATATAGCAACGCCAAAACAGCGATAAAGGCCCAGTGTGAATTGTCTGGGTGTCCCACCCCCATTTTGAACGAAAGTGGAAAACAAAAAAAAATTTTTTGATTCCCCATGCCATACTATCCAAAAAGTCAAATTTACAACCATGCCCTATCTTGCTTCATTCACTTATAATTAGGCCCGAGCCAGGGACAAAGTCCTGGTTAAGGGGATTGTTTCTCCCCCGTTCTGTTATTATATTATTAGGCCCTGAGCAAACAGGACAAAGTCCTGCGTAAGGCGACTTTTGTTCTCCCCCGGTTCTTGTATTATATTATTATTATTATTATTATTATTATTCGCCTCCTAAGATCCTGTTGTTTCAGTGCCTTTCCCGTTGCAAAAGTACACGCAGAAGAGAAATTGGCACAGTGATCAGAGACGGTCGAAAATTGCATGTCAGTGGGCACATGCGCACGCCCAAACAAAATGGCTCCACAGGCCCCTCAAGTTGACCACCCATTCAAAAAGAACATGCGTTTTTGGGCGTAGGCCCAAATCCTTGGGGTACAGTGAAAGGGCCACATCAGGACAAACCCAAAAAACTCCATTGGAGCGCCACGCCCGGACGCACCAGGGAGTCGGCCATTTTGCACTTGCAATTGAAAACCGGCGGACTCAAACTTATGTTTTAACGAACTCGTCCCCTGGTTTTCAAGCTAAATTCCACTCATACATGTTAACACTCTAGAGACATGGGCTAAAAAGTTATGCCAGCTTTTTACATTGAACCTCCGTTTTCAAATAGCGCCCCACAAAAAAACAATGCTTTTTCCCATACCTTGGACAACCCCTCGTGCAGGTATTGCGCTCTATCTAATCGATCATATTTGCTGACATAAGGCCACTTATGGTATGAAATCCATAGAGCCTCAATAAAATGCACGGTTGCTCAACTAACTATAGCGCCCCCTATCTATACCTTGAACAATTTTTAGTTTGTACGATTTTATATGAAACGTTGCAGGTATATTCTACACATTCAAACAAAAACACAAAAATATATTACATGAATGTATTTGATATTTCCGAAGATGTGGCGTGGCAACGGGCGCACAAGAAGTACGGGCCATTTTAACTTTTAATTGGGAATCGTTCTGGACTCATTCTGTATGTATTAATGATCTAGTCCCTGCTTTTTCAAACAGAATTACAAATCACACCTGTTAACCAGGGAACTTTAGAGACATGGGCTACAAAAAACTCCAGGCTTTTTTTTTCATCAACATCTGCGTCTTGACCTTTCTAACCTCCCACCCTTGAACTGAGCCACATTTTCGTACATGGTATTTTTGGCTGCTTTTGGGCACTTACGTCTCATTTTTTTTAACTGCGTTTCTATCGCTATTTTGGACGCTTTTTTTCCAAGAAGCTTTAAGATATGGGTCAAGTTCAAACTGGAGAAATGTGCTCGCGTTAAAGTGGGGTATAAGAATATAATGCCACCCAACATCCCTTTTTGCTGACACTTCACAACACTTTCCGCAGGCATGCGCTCTATCCAACTGGATCATATTTGGCTGAACATAAGGCCACTTATGGTATGAATCGCATAGAGCCTCAATAAAATGCACGGTGCTCAAACTACTATAGCGCCCCCTATCTATACCTTGAAAATTTTAGTTTGTACCGATTTTATATGAAACGTTGCAGATATTATGTCTACACACCCTGAAAACAAACACACAAATATATTAATTGTATGATATTTTCTAACGATGTGCTTGTGGCAAGGCTAAAATGTCCCAGAGACTGCATAATATCCTTCCATAATTCTCCACATACCTTGTCAGATTGACGTGAAAAATGTAATCACTTATGAACTTGATGAAAATGGAATCCATGTTCATGACAATAGACATTGGTTCATGCTATAGCAACACGCCAAAACATCGATTAAAAGCCAGTGTTGAATTGTCTGGTGTCCCACTCCCCATCTTGAAACGAAAAAGTGAAAACAAAAAAATATTTTTCTGATTCCATTGCCATACTGATCCAAAAGGCATTACAACATTGCCTCTATCTGCTTCATTCCTTTAATTAATTAGCCCGAGCCAGACAAAAGTCTGGTAAGGACTTTTGTTCTCCCCCGGTTCTTGTATTATATTATTATTATTATTATTATTATTATTAATTATTCGCCTCCTATGGATCCTGTTTTTCAGTGCCTTCCCGTGCAAAGTACACGCAGAAAATTGGCAACACAATGATCAGAGCTGGCGAAAATTGCATGTCAGGGGCGACATGGCGCACGCCCGAAAACAAAAGGCTCCACAGTGCCCCCTCAAGTTGACCCCCATTCAAAAAGAACATGCGTTTTGGGCGTAGGCCCAACCTTGGGTACAGTGAAAGGCACATCAGCGACAAACCAAAAAACTCTCCATTTGGAGCCGCCACGCCCGGACGCACAGGGAGTCGGCCATTTTGACTTGCAATGGAAAACGCTGGACTCAACTTAGTTTTTAACGAACTCGTCCCTGGTTTTTTTCAGCCTAAATCCACTCAATACGTGGCCCACAGACAGTCTAGACATCTGTCAGTCACATGCGCTCAGTCAGAGCTTTCCGAAAATGTATAACATGGGGGTCAAGTTAAACCCCACTCCACTTAATGCCGCAGCCAATGGCCGAACAGCGCCACCTGCTGGCTTAAGATGGCTTTTAGTGGCCCGCCCATCCTCCGTTTGAAAAAGCCAGAGTTCTTATTGCTCGCAGCATGATGGGCCTCGTCAGAGTTTCTTCCTGAAAATCGTCCATTTTCCCAAATTCCCCCTTTATTCACAAAAGCCACCACTTTTAGACCATTACATAGTTTACTACCCCTCTGTTAAGAAAGACAGCTTTAATAATTGAACGTTTTTGACTCCAAAATCAGGTTTTTTGGACAAGTAACAGTCACAGGAAGTTCAGTTTGACCTGTTTTGCCTGTCCGTCTTCTCCTTGTATTCCCTCGTACTATTTTGGTGTCACCACAAAATATCCTCATCTACTCGAGACTTTTTGTGGGGGCTGGAAGGCACCCTCTTAGATCTTTGGGCGCACCAGGGAATTAGCCCTAATTACAAAATGTTTTCAATTAAATATTGCCTGAACTGTAATTCCGTTTTCTGTGAACACACGAGTGTAACTGTTTCATAAGATTAATATAAAATCCGCAGTGTTGTTGCTCAAGCTTGTATAGCTCCATTAGTAAAGTGCAGGGTTACCATCTATTAGATTGCCGGTTCAAACCCCACAGTGACTTCTTTTTTTCTTTTATTTGTGACTCAGTACCTACTGGGAAGAACCTGAATCGGCGCCTATGGCCCCACCCTCACTAAAACGGGGAAATGACCCACACATGTCCGAGCCTGGACTACATCAGCACAAGGCGTTTCATAAGATATTTGTCAGTTCGGTTGTAAAAGTATCTGTGCTTGTCTAGCTCTGTTTATAGAGTGCAGGGTTTGCATCCATTAGATTGCCGGTTCAAACCCAACCATGACTTTTTTGTTTTTTCTTTTTTTTAATTAATATTTTATTAAATCCTCATTAATAACTAAGAAAGAACAGTTTCAAAATATGTGGAACTACACAGAAAGAAATGTGGGGACACTAGGAAACACTTGAGGCAAAACTGAGGAGGTGTCGAAAACAATCAAGAAATGGAGGGGGTGGGGAAAGTGACCTGAAATGACCTCTCTCCTCCAGTGGCATGGTGGGATCTAATTTCACCCTGGTCATTTAGAGAATAGTAGTAGCCCACATTAGGCACACCATTACACAGAGTTATAGCTCAGAGATAGTGCGCTGGTCTTTGGTGCAGGAGGTTGCTGGTTCAAACCCAACCATATTTTTTTTCTTTTTGGTTTGGACTGGGCATCTACTGGGAAGAACATAAATCGGCGCCTATGGTCCCAACCTTATTAAAATGAAGAAAGAACAGTTTAGAAATATGCACAACTACACAGAAAGACATGGGGGACAGTAGGAAACAATAGAGGAAGAACTGGGGGGAAATGTAGGGCCAAAAATGACCTGAAATGACCTCTCTTCCCAAATGCCTTGCTTGGACATATTTTCACACCCGGGGATTTAGAAAAAAATAGCCCATATCAGGTTACCTTGGGGTCATGTTATAGCTCAGTAATATGTCCTTGTCTTTGATGTAGGAGGTTGCAAGTTCAAACATAGTATTGACACTTTATAATGCTTTCTCTTTCACATGGCCACTAAAGCTCTGAGCCCGATACAACTCCAGAATGAGCACCAAGTTATGTAGACACAATTATTTATTTAGCCACTTTTCTACCTTTCACTGCATTTTCCTCTTTACTCGTGCAGATCACTGCTCTTTTTTCTGCAAATACAAGAGTGCACCTCTGTCCAGATGCTGTTTTGCCTGCTGGCTTCTCCCGAGTATTGCAGTTCACTGGTCATAGAAGGTATTCAACTATAGAACGAGTGAAAAGCACCGCTGTGGTGAACGTGAGGCCGGGGCCTAATGCACGTGGCTGGCATCATAGATACCTGGGGCAAGAGTAAGGTGTGACGAAGGCAAGGCGAGAGTGGGCCGGAGCAAGAGTTAGCAGAGAGCACACAGGTTGTGTGTGAGGCCGAGGGGAGAGCAGGTTTGCGCGAGAGCGGGGGTGGTAGCAAGGGGGGGCGGTCGCAAGGGGGGGCAGCGCCAGGGGCGAGGCCTACATCGCCGCTGCGGCTTTAATTATTATTATTATTATTATTATTATTATTCGCCCCCTAAGATCCTGTTTTTCAGTGCCTTCCCGTGCAAAAGTACACGCAGAAATTGGCACAGTGATCAGAGTCGGCGAAAATTGCATGTCAGTGGGCGACATGCGCACGCCCAAAACAAAATGGCTCCACAGCGCCCCTCAAAGTTGACCCCCATTCAAAAAGAACATGCGTTTTTGGGCGTAGGCCCAAATCCTTGGGTACAGTGAAAGGGCACATCAGGACAAACCAAAAACTCCATTGGAGCGCCACGCCCGGACGCACAGGGAGTCGGCCATTTTGACTTGCAATTGGAAAACCGGCTGACTCAACTTATGTTTTAACGAACTCGTCCCTGGTTTTTCAGCTAAATCCACTCATACATGGTTTAACAGACTCTAGAGACATGGGGCTAAAAAGTGATGCCAGCTTTTTACATTGAACCTCCGGTTTTCAAATAGCGCCCCCACAAAAAACATGCTTTTTCCCCATACCTTGGACAACCCCTCGCAGGTATGCGCTCTATCTAATCTGGATCATATTTGGCTGACATAAGGCCTCTTATGGTCTGAATTCATAGAGCTCAATAACTGCACGGTGCTCACCACTATAGCGCCCCCTATCTATACCTTGAAAATTTTAGTTTGTACGATTTATATGAAACGTTGCAGGTATATTCTACACATTCAAACAAACACAAAAATATATTACATGTATTTGATATTTCCGAAGATGTGGGCGTGGCAAGGGCGCACAAGAAGTCGGCCATTTTAACTTTTAATTGGGAATCCGTCTGGACTCATCTTATGTATTAATGATCTAGTCCCTGCTTTTCCAACAGAATAAAATCACACCTGGTTTAACAGACTTTAGAGACATGGGGCTACAAAAAACATCCAGCTTTTTTTTCATTCAACATCTGGTCTTAACCTCTTAACTCCCACCTGAACTGAGCACATTTTCGTGGTATTTTTGGTGCTTTTTGGGCACTTACGTCTCATTTTTTTAACTGCGTTTCTATCGCTATTTTGACGCTTTTTTTCAAGAAGCTTTAAGATATGGGTCAAGTCAAACTGGAGAAAATGTGCTCGGTTAAAGTGGGTTAAGAGATTATAATGCCACCAACATCCCTTTTTGCTGTACACTTCACAACACCTCGCAGGCATGCGCTCTATCCAATCTGGATCATATTTGGCTGACATAAGGCCACTTATGGTATGAATCCATAGAGCTCAATAAATGCACGGTGCTCACTACTATAGCGCCCCTATCTATACCTTGAAATTTTAGTTTGTACGATTTATATGAAACGTTGCAGATATATTCTACACATTGAAACAAACACACAAATATATTACATGTGTATGATATTTTCTATGATGTGCTTGTGGCAAGGCTAAATGTCCCAGAGACTGCATAATATCCTTCATAATTCTCACATACCTTGTCAGATTGAGTTGAAAATGTAATCACTTATGAACTTGATGAAAATGAATCCATGTTCATGACAATAGACATGGTTCATGCTATAGCACACGCCAAAACAGCGATAAAGCCAGTGTGAATTGTCTGGGTGGTCCCACCCCCATTTGAACGAAAGTGAAAACAAAAAGTATTTTCTGATTCCCCATGCCATACTGATCCAAAAAGTCAATTACAACATGCCTCTATCTTGCTTCATTCACTTTATAATTAGGCCCGAGCCAGGACAAAGTCCTGGTAAGGGACTTTTGTTCTCCCCGGTTTCTTGTTATTATTATTATTATTATTATTATTATTATTATTATTATTATTCGCCCCCTAAGATCCTGTTTTTCAGTGCCTTCCCGTGCAAAAGTACACGCAGAAATTGGCACAGTGATCAGAGTCGGCGAAAATTGCATGTCAGTGGGCGACATGCGCACGCCCAAAACAAAATGGCTCCACAGCGCCCCCTCAAAGTTGACCCCCATTCAAAAAGAACATGCGTTTTTGGGCGTAGGCCCAAATCCTTGGGTACAGTGAAAGGGCACATCAGGACAAACCAAAAACTCCATTGGAGCGCCACGCCCGGACGCACAGGGAGTCGGCCATTTTGACTTGCAATTGGAAAACCGGCTGGACTCAACTTATGTTTTAACGAACTCGTCCCTGGTTTTTCAGCTAAATCCACTCATACATGGTTTAACAGACTCTAGAGACATGGGGCTAAAAAGTGATGCCAGCTTTTTTACATTGAACCTCCGGTTTTCAAATAGCGCCCCCACAAAAAACATGCTTTTTCCCCATACCTTGGACAACCCCTCGCAGGTATGCGCTCTATCTAATCTGGATCATATTTGGCTGACATAAGGCCTCTTATGGTCTGAATTCATAGAGCTCAATAACTGCACGGTGCTCACCACTATAGCGCCCCCTATCTATACCTTGAAAATTTTAGTTTGTACGATTTATATGAAACGTTGCAGGTATATTCTACACATTCAAACAAACACAAAAATATATTACATGTATTTGATATTTCCGAAGATGTGGCGTGGCAAGGGCGCACAAGAAGTCGGCCATTTTAACTTTTAATTGGGAATCCGTCTGGACTCATCTTATGTATTAATGATCTAGTCCCTGCTTTTCCAACAGAATAAAATCACACCTGGTTTAACAGACTTTAGAGACATGGGGCTACAAAAAACATCCAGCTTTTTTTTCATTCAACATCTGGTCTTAACCTCTTAACTCCCACCTGAACTGAGCACATTTTCGTGGTATTTTTGGTGCTTTTTGGGCACTTACGTCTCATTTTTTTAACTGCGTTTCTATCGCTATTTTGACGCTTTTTTCAAGAAGCTTTAAGATATGGGTCAAGTCAAACTGGAGAAAATGTGCTCGGTTAAAGTGGGGTTAAGAGATTATAATGCCACCAACATCCCTTTTTGCTGTACACTTCACAACACCTCGCAGGCATGCGCTCTATCCAATCTGGATCATATTTGGCTGACATAAGGCCACTTATGGTATGAATCCATAGAGCTCAATAAATGCACGGTGCTCACTACTATAGCGCCCCCTATCTATACCTTGAAAATTTTAGTTTGTACGATTTATATGAAACGTTGCAGATATATTCTACACATTGAAACAAACACACAAATATATTACATGTGTATGATATTTTCTACGATGTGCTTGTGGCAAGGCTAAATGTCCCAGAGACTGCATAATATCCTTCATAATTCTCACATACCTTGTCAGATTGAGTTGAAAATGTAATCACTTATGAACTTGATGAAAATGAATCCATGTTCATGACAATAGACATGGTTCATGCTATAGCACACGCCAAAACAGCGATAAAGCCAGTGTGAATTGTCTGGGTGGTCCCACCCCATTTGAACGAAAGTGAAAACAAAAAATATTTCTGATTCCCCATGCCATACTGATCCAAAAAGTCAATTACAACATGCCTCTATCTTGCTTCATTCACTTTATAATTAGGCCCGAGCCAGGACAAGTCCTGGTAAGGGACTTTTGTTCTCCCCGGTTTCTTGTTATTATTATTATTATTATTATTATTATTATTATTATTATTATTCGCCCCCTAAGATCCTGTTTTCAGTGCCTTCCCGTGCAAAAGTACACGCAGAAATTGGCACAGTGATCAGAGTCGGCGAAAATTGCATGTCAGTGGGCGACATGCGCACGCCCAAAACAAAATGGCTCCACAGCGCCCCCTCAAAGTTGACCCCCATTCAAAAAGAACATGCGTTTTTGGGCGTAGGCCCAAATCCTTGGGTACAGTGAAAGGGCACATCAGGACAAACCAAAAACTCCATTGGAGCGCCACGCCCGGACGCACAGGGAGTCGGCCATTTTGACTTGCAATTGGAAAACCGGCTGGACTCAACTTATGTTTTAACGAACTCGTCCCTGGTTTTTCAGCTAAATCCACTCATACATGGTTTAACAGACTCTAGAGACATGGGCTAAAAAGTGATGCCAGCTTTTTTACATTGAACCTCCGGTTTTCAAATAGCGCCCCCACAAAAAACATGCTTTTCCCCATACCTTGGACAACCCCTCGCAGGTATGCGCTCTATCTAATCTGGATCATATTTGGCTGACATAAGGCCTCTTATGGTCTGAATTCATAGAGCTCAATAACTGCACGGTGCTCACCACTATAGCGCCCCCTATCTATACCTTGAAAATTTTAGTTTGTACGATTTATATGAAACGTTGCAGGTATATTCTACACATTCAAACAAACACAAAAATATATTACATGTATTTGATATTTCCGAAGATGTGGGCGTGGCAAGGGCGCACAAGAAGTCGGCCATTTTAACTTTTAATTGGGAATCCGTCTGGACTCATCTTATGTATTAATGATCTAGTCCCTGCTTTTCCAACAGAATAAAATCACACCTGGTTTAACAGACTTTAGAGACATGGGGCTACAAAAAACATCCAGCTTTTTTTCATTCAACATCTGGTCTTAACCTCTTAACTCCCACCTGAACTGAGCACATTTTTGTCGTATTTTGGTGCTTTTTGGGCACTTACGTCTCATTTTTGTAACTGCGTTTTTATCGCTATTTTGACGCTTTTTTTCAAGAAGCTTTAAGATATGGGTCAAGTCAAACTGGAGAAAATGTGCTCGGTTAAAGTGGGGGTTAAGAGATTATAATGCCACCAACATGCCTTTTTGCTGTACATTTCACAACACCTCGCAGGCATGCGCTCTATCCAATCTGGATCATATTTGGCTGACATAAGGCCACTTATGGTATGAATCCATAGAGCTCAATAAATGCACGGTGCTCACCACTATAGCGCCCCCTATCTATACCTTGAAAATTTTAGTTTGTACGATTTATATGAAACGTTGCAGGTATATTCTACACATTGAAACAAACACACAAATATATTACATGTGTATGATATTTTCTAAGATGTGGTTATGGCAAGGCTAAATGTCCCAGAGACTGCATAATATCCTTTATAATTCTCACGTACCTAGTCAGATTGAGTTGAAAATGTGATCACTTATGAACTTGATGAAAATGATCCATTTTCATGACAATAGACATGGTCCATGCTATAGCACATGCTAAAACAGCGATGAAGCCAGTGTGAATTATCTGGGTGGTCCCACCCCCATTTGAACGAAAGTGAAAACAAAACATATATTCTGATTCCCCATGCTATACTGATCCAAAAAGTCAATTACAACATGCCTCTATCTTGCTTCATTCTCTTTATAATTAGGCCCGAGCCAGGACGAAGTCCTGGTAAGGGACTTTTGTTCTCCCCCGGTTCTTGTTATTATTATTATTCGCCCTCTAAGATCCTGTTTTTCAGTGCCTTCCCGTGCAAAAGTACACGCAGAAATTGGCACAGTGATCAGAGTCGGCGAAAATTGCGTGTCAGTGGGCGACATGCGCACGCCCAAACAAAATGGCTCCACAGCGCCCCTCAAAGTTGACCCCCATTCAAAAAGAACATGCGTTTTTGGGCGTAGGCCCAAATCCTTGGGTACAGTGAAAGGGCACATCAGGACAAACCAAAACTCCATTGGAGCGCCATGCCCGGACGCACAGGGAGTCGGCCATTTTGACTTGCAATTGGAAAACCGGCTGGACTCAACTTATGTTTTAACGAACTAGTCCCTGGTTTTTCAGCTAAATCAAATCATACTTGGCACAGTGCATCTAGACATCTGACAGTCACATGCGCCTCAGTCAGAGCTTTCCGAAGATGTATAATATGTGGGGGTCAAGGCAACCACTCCACTTATTATGCCTCAGCAAAGTGGCCGAACAGCGCCACCTGCTTGCTTAAGATGGCTTTCAAGTGGCTTGTAAGTGGCCCGCCCATCCTCCGTGAAAATAGCCAGAGTTCTTATTCTGGCAGCATGATGGCCTCTGTCAGAGTTTCTCCTGAAAATTGTCAATTTTTCCCAAATTCCCCCTTTATTCACAAAAGCCACACTTTTCGACTCATACATAGTTTTACTACCCCTCTGTTACAGAAAGAAGCTTTAATTTGAACGTTTTTGGCTCCAAAATCAGGTTTTTTGGACAGTACAGTCACAGGAAGTTCAGTTTGGCTGTTTCCTGTCCGTCTCTCCGTGTATTCCTCGTACTATTTTGGTGTCACCAAAATATTCCGTCATCTATCGAGACTTTTGTGGGGCTGGAGCACCTTCTCAGATCTTTGGGCGCCCAGGGAATTAGCCCTAATTACAAAATGTTTCAATAAATATTGCCTGAACTGTAATTCCGTTTTCTGTGAACACACGAGTGTAACTGTTTCATAAGATTAATATAAAATCCGCAGTGTTGTTGCTTAAGCTTGTATAGCTCCATTAGTAAAGTGCAGGGTTCCCATCCATTAGATTGCCGGTTCAAACCCCACAGTGACTTCTTTTTTTTTCTTTTATTTGTGACTCAGTACCTACTGGAAGAACCTGAATCGGCGCCTATGGCCCCACCCTCACTAAAAACGGGGAAATGACCCACACATTGTCCGAGCCTGGACTACATGAGCACAAGGCGTTTCATAAGATATTTGTCAGTTCGGTTGTAAAAGTATCTGTGCTTGTCTAGCTCTGTTTATAGAGTGCAGGGTTTGCATCCATTAGATTGCCGGTTCAAACCCAACCATGACTTTTTTGTTTTTCTTTTTTTTAATTAATATTTTATTAAATCCTCATTAATAACGAAGAAAGAACAGTTTCAAAATATGTGGAACTACACAGAAAGAAATGTGGGGACACTAGGGAAACACTTGAGGCAAAACTGAGGAGGGTGTCGAAAACAATCAAGAAATGGAGGGGGGTGGGGGAAAGTGACCTGAAATGACCTCTCTCCTCCAGTGGCATGGTGGGATCTAATTTCACCCTGGTCATTTAGATAATAGTAGTAGCCCACATTAGGCACACCATTACACAGGGTTATAGCTCAGAGATAGTGCGCTGGTCTTTGGTGCAGGAGGTTGCTGGTTCAAACCCAACCATTTTTTTTTTTTCTTTTTTGGTTTGGACTGGGCATCTACTGGGAAGAACATAAATCGGCGCCTATGGTCCCAACCTTATTAAAAATGAAGAAAGAACAGTTTAGAAATATGCACAACTACACAGAAAGACATGGGGGGACAGTAGGAAAACAATAGAGGAAGAACTGGGGGAAATGTAGGGCCAAAAATGACCTGAAATGACCTGAAATGACCTCTCTTCCCAAATGCCTTGCTTGGACATATTTTCACACCCGGGGATTTAGAAAAAAGTAGCCCGTATCAGGTTAACCTTGGGGTCATGTTATAGCTCAGTAATAATGTCCTTGTCTTTGATGTAGGAGGTTGCCAGTTCAAACATGGTATTGACACTTTTATAATGCTTTCTCTTTTCACATGGGCCACTAAAGCTCTGAGCCCAATACAACTCCAGAATGAGCACCAAGTTATGTAGACACAATTATTTATTTAGCCACTTTCTACCTTTCACTGCCATTTTCCTCTTTACTCGTGCAGATCACTGCTCTTTTTTCTGCAAATACAAGAGTGCACCTCTGTCCAGATGCTGTTTTGCATGCTGGCTTCTCCCGAGTATTGCAGTTCACTGGTCATAGAAGGTATTTCAACTATAGAACGAGTGAAAAGCACCGCTGTGGTGAACGTGAGGCCGGGGCCTAATGCACGTGGGCTGGCATCATAGATACCTGGGGCAAGAGTAAGGTGTGACGAAGGCAAGGCGAGAGTGGGCCGGAGCAAGAGTTAGCAGAGAGCACACAGGTTGTGTGTGAGGCCGAGGGAGAGCAGGTTTGGGCGAGAGCGGGGAAGGTAGCAAGGGGGGCGGTCGCAAGGGGGGCAGCGCCAGGGGCGAGGGCCTACATCGCCGCTTGCGGCTTTAATTAGTTTTGTCCACATTTGGACATGCCTGTTGCACCTATTATTCATACTTGCAGTATTTTCTTGACAAAAAAACCAAAAGAACCCAGGACTATGTTTTATATTGCCAAAGGTTATTTTATGAAGTGAGCCTGTGGTGCAACTTCAGCAGATGAGACAGCGGCTGGTAAGGCTCACCGTGCCTACACCGCAGGCGTGGTAATCCACCGAGATAATATATATGTTTAAAATTAAAACGCTAATTGTTATAGTCAACATTTTTATCGGGGTTTACCACTGTCCAAGTAACCGTGACAACCCTATTTATATACATACCAGTGATTCTAATTCCCCCACTCTGTTATTTTTTGGGACAGCCGCAGTAATCAGATCTGATTCTTAGTGTTTACACTTTTCCCCGCCTGCAGTATTTGTTGTCTTAGTAACAGCGTGAACTGTCGCACACTATGATGAGATTATGGGCTCACCTCTGGGTTGCTGCGCTGCAAACTCTGCACGCACATTTTCTCATTTCTGCCACATTTTGGAGGTAGCAGGCATATTTGTCAAGGCAACAGCAGAGGCAAGGTCTCTGCCAATCACGAGATTTGAGTTTGCATGGACAGCCTGGTTATTGGGCTGATACTAAGGTCTAGCAGAAAGTCCAAATGTTTTATGCAGGAGTGGAAGCATAGGCTACAGTTGTTAACAGTGATTGAGGGTTAAAAGGCCTAGTGTGCAGCTTTTTAGTGGCATCTAGTGGTGGACTTAGATAATTTGGCCCTCGAGCATGTATTATCCAGCCCTCGAGATGATTTTGAGAAATATAATTGCACCCAAACAGTGATGTAAAATTGACAGAAACTTTGAAATTTTACTTTTTGGACAGATAAAAAGGGCAGAAAGGTTGTGTTGTAAAAAGGGTAATCATTATGTAATATGTTGAGGGAGAATGCATGAATCGCAAATGGTGAGAACAATGTTAAATGGTGACTTTGCTTTTGCGAAGTCGTGCACCATAAACATGATCGTGGTACAGACTTTTAATGATGTCGAGACACGAGAGACTACAGTAGTAAAAGAGACGTGCTAAAAATAAACTTTTACAGGCAGATGTCAATCGAATGCAAAACCCTAGCCCTGCTCTCGAGATCAGAATAATAGGATTACAGTCAAAGGGATAGTGCAATGAGCTCAGGCAAATAGAAACAAAATGGCTGACAAGATAAGATACCACAAAAAAAAAAAAAAAAAAATCCTTCTGGGAGAAAACTTTAGCAGCGGTGTGATGTTTGGTGCAGTTCAGTGACTGTCGGTCTGGGATTTGGAAAAGTGCAAGTGCAGCCTGGAGACGCCATGTATCGCTTTACTATCATCAAAGGTCAATCAGTGTCATGTAGATGTATCTCATGGCAACGCAGAAAGACTGGAGAAACAGATTGCCTATTTTTATTTTATTCCCAAAGTTAGATAAGTGTATTGACAATTACAGGAGTTACAACAGTTAGAGCCTCATTTCCGCTTCTGGCTCAAACTTAGTTAAGGCATGTAACATCTACCTTAACAAAAAAGTGTCAAAATGCAACCAAAACGTAACAAAATCACAACCAAAACGTGACTAATAAAGCAATAAAAAGCGCCAAAGTTACAAAAAACATGACAAAATTTTTTTTTTTTTAAAGGACAAAACAGTGACGACAAAGTGGCTAAATTGCAGCAAAAAAAATCTTGGCTCAGTTATGTAGGTCTTAGCTTTCAAATGAGGTGTTACACTGCCCTTTAGGCTGTAAGCTTCAGTTGAGAACCTTTTAGATTTGGGTAAAACCAAATTGGAGAAAATGCGCTCGATTAAAGTGGGGGTTAAGAGGTTAACTTTAAACTTTTTATGTTTCTCTAGCTGTCTGTAGTAGCCTGATAAACCACACCCACTTCTTTTCTGCGCGACAGAAGGTGGGTCTGGACATACACGGTAAACAAGTTGATGATTGGCGGCTAACGCCTAGTCGAACCAATCACGACCGTCACAGAGAATTGACAAGGTTACGTCACTCGCTGCACCACTATGTTGTTAGTTTAATTAACATTAGCAAGTGAGCAGCGATAAACAGTGCCATGCGCCGTTAGCGTCAACGACATGAGGTCCCAAAACTAATCATGGATGAAGTAGTTGAGGATTTTGCCTCCGCGTGCTCGTGAGTTTATATTCAGTTCATATTTTGTGAGTTGGACTACAGCTGTCATCACGTCCGCTAATTGCTAACTGGTTTATTTCACTGACAATCTGTGTGCGTTAGGCCCGCCCGTTCAAACTGCTCCAATTGCTCCGTGACCAGACTAACTTCCCTGCGTGGAATGGACAGGGAATAGTATGGCAGAGCCAGGCAATGTCTGTAGTGTCCATCCACTCATATCAAACTTGCAAAAATGGTTCTATATGTTTAAATGATCTTTCATTGTCCCCATAATGTTATTTTGGAGGAACCTGTCTGCTGTACCCATCTTCAGATCTTGAGCCAAGTTCATGGTCAGGAACTGGAGGACGAGTATTTGTATATTTTGGGGTGAGAAAACATGCAAAAACCTGACAAAAAACTATTGGCCGTATATAATATGTATTGTGTGAAATTACTGTCAAAATGGCGTAGAGTGCAGCCCGGTGGGGATAAGTCGCTTACTCAGTAGTGTATACGGCCATCTCCATCCTCCATCCTTTTGTTGGAGTTCAGATTTGTAACGTCAGACCTGGCAATTGACATCGTGTTCTAAGCCAAAGCATTAGTCATATTTCTGAATTTGCAGAGATGAAATGATTTTATTTAAAGTAGGGTTTTGTGCAAACTAAGGAGCGTGAGAAAATGTTGTCAGATGGGACTGTAAAACTGCCGCCGCTCTCCCTCTGCACTCAGTTTAGTGGATTAAGCAGAGCCGCAGTCACATTCGCTTACACCACTGTGTCAACAAGGCAAGTATCTCCCAAGTCATTGGCTAAATCAATGCAGTGCACACACTCTCCGGGACGCTTTAGAGGTTATGCAAATGCACGCTGGCGGGATGTGACATTTTGAGAGCCCTAGATGGATCACCCCCATTAGCCTAGGCTCGGGCTGGTCTTAAAAGGTGCTTCCCCCCTCTCATGATGGGGATTTAGCTACTCTCGCGCCCGGCTTTGAACATGATTTGTGGTCAGCGGGGTCAGCAGCGAGTTCATCTAAAACAAACATGATCCTGGATGAGGGGAATGGAGCTGTTAGGATTCAGGAGGCTCACAGCACACAAGTGAGTCTGTGTTGCGTCAGGCTGAGCAAATGTGCCAAAGAGACCAGGGCTTAGTCAAAGCACAAGCTGCTGTGTGCTCATAGCACTGCTGTTATTCTTACTGTGGCTCGGACTCCACATACAGTCCACAGAAGATGCACACTAAACTGACTAAAGTATAAAATGTAGAAATGTGGCATTAGGGTGGTATGAAATGCAGGTGAGTCAAAACTAGGGCTGGGTACTATTGTTTTCCAGTACTTTAACGATACTTCGTTTTTGATACCCGAACGCTATTTTTTTCGATACCTTATTTTTATTTTTTTCGATACCGCAGACATTGGTGCGTACAAACAATGTACACACCATGTCTGCGTACATTGGTGTATGAATGGGTGAGCGGTTCCTTGCTGTAAAGTGCTTTGAGTGCCTAATGTAGGTGGAAAAGCGCTATATAAGTTGAGACCATTTACCATTTACCATTTGTCATATAGAACCATAAAACAGATTAATAATTTTATTGTATTCCTTTTCCTTCCTTTTCATGTCTTTTGCATTTGTATCATTTGTTTGAGGTGAAACAACCAAGAAACTTCCTTTAACTACAGAAGGGCGGAAAAACACTTTCCAAGTTTTCTTATTTTTCCCCCCATTTTAAGCATTTTTATTTACATTTCTTCCCCTAAATTTCCCCAAATGTTTGAAATGTTCCCCAATTTTTCTACATGTTTTCCCCCCCAAAAAAACATGTTCTCCCAATCCTTAAAGAGCAACTAAACACCAAATCAAGTTTTTTTTTACTGGTAAACTCTCAATGGGTGTCTCATAGTGTTGTCTACTGGTCCCTGACATTATTCTGACATTATAGCGCAAACATGTGTCAAATCCTAACTTTGGCCTGAAAACGAATGGGTTGCGCCCCCTTCAGGGTAAACTCTGCTACTAAACTAGAATTTCCTGATTGACTGGAGACGTGTCCACGGCCTCCACAGAACGTCATAAGCCGCACCAGTGATTTGCTTTATTGATTGATATATTCTTTTTATTTTCCATAGTTTATTGCTTATTATTTATCATTAGCAAAAAACGACAATGGCAATAAAATCTATTCGGATTCTGATTCATACTTGGATTCATACTCATGCTGTATATAATATCACAGATTATGATTTGAACATTAAAATTATTTTTAACATAAAAGTTACAGATGTTACACAACACATTCTCAAGCCAGTGACAGTTTATCAATTGATATTAAAAATTAAAAAGAACAATAACAACCTTCTGCTGTGAGGTGAGATCTATACATGAAACCAAAAATAAAACAGATACACATAATGAAACTGGTAAACAATGGTTTGTTGTGGAAGCAATAACCTTTTTGCTCCCTCCCTGTGCTTTACTGCCTTGGGGGGGGGGGGGGGGGGGGGGGGGGCGTTTAATCCCCTTTGGCCTTTTGGGAATTGTTAACTTCAAATCACTGCTACGCCTCCAAATATGATCAGATTTCCATGTCTTACACATCGCTGGAAAGCTTGGAGACTACATAATTTAATAATCTGTGAAACTCTCAAAATGCCCCAGAACCGACTTGTGTCCCTGATTCCTGTGACTGGTCACAAATGTTTTTCCAAATTTTTCCCCAAATTCCCCCCCCCCCAAGTTTTTTCCCATATTTTTTCCACAATGTTGCCCAATTTATCCAAAATTCATCTACATTTTTCCACTTGTTTTTCCAATTTAAAAAAAAGAAATCAACTTGTGTCTCACTTTGTTTTTCTTTTAAATTTTGATGACCGACAGCATCAAAATTTCATCAAAAGATTGTATATTTCTTCTGGGTACCTGCATTCGATCCTTTAATTTTTTCGATACCCTTACAGTGCAGTACTTTGGTTAGTAATACATAGTAAGGCCCGAGCGCCATCAGGGCTGGGGAAGGGGCTCTTCTAATCATATACTCCCCCAAAGTGCGCAAAGCGCTCGCCTCCTCTCAAACACTCTGTGTCGTGTCATTCTGTCATGGTTGGAGGTGGAGTGAAGAAAATAAAACCCAAAATGCAGGACTGCAACAAAACTGGTGATGTTTAATGAATAACAAATGCCGAAATCCAGAGATAACAAAAACTCAAACAAACTGGGGCTTACATAGACAATGACACGACAAAGGACCAGGGAAACACAGGGGTATAAATACATGAGGAAACAGTAAACAGGTGAAACACATCAGGGCGGGGCAGACAATCAACACAAGGGAAGCAAAGCAAAAATCACACAGACCAAAAAGACATGTCAAAATAAAACACCAAGGACAGATAAAACAAAAAGCAAACCAAAACAGGGTAACTAAAGGCCGAATCGTGACACACTCTCCTGTAAACAAACACTGTAATTGTCATGGTCCTGTGTTGCCACTCCTCCCCTCCCTCTTGTTTTTGTGTTTGTCTGTCTCACCTGGGCGGAGCCATCAGATCTTACACCTGCATCCAATCCACAGCTCCTTACCTTCTCTTCCAAAAGACCAGTTTCTGCACCTTTCCTCGCCAGTTCATTTGCACTGCTGCAGTCAGTAGACACTTTTGGCTCAATCGTGTAGCCGGTTGGATTTTTGACTAACCCCCGGCTCACATTAAATCCGGTTAAGGTCCGGTACGGCGTCCGCAGACTTAGAAAGTCATTAAAACCAATGTTGCACACTCACACTGCTCCGCGAAGTCCGGGTCCGGCTACCGAGGCCATCCGGCGTCCTTCTGGCAGCAATGGAAAGAATCCGAAAGAAGTCTATTTTTGCCGGAGACCGGAGCCCCAACGGATCAAGCTGATGGAAAAACACGAGCCAAACAGGAAGTCAGGTCTCGTGAGAAAAGAAGATCCGGTGTATTTCAAAATAAAATCTGTCAGCTCACTACTTATTTGGTCTACACGTGTGTAACGTCAGAAATGTAAACATTTCTCCATTACCAGTGACACAGGGGCACTAGTGTGTTTAAAGCATCCACTTCACTGTGGAGAGTCGTTGTACTGGCAAATACGGCTTTTGTTTACAAAAACTACCTATATATGGGGCTATTTATCACGTGAACTCGCACCAAGAGCGAAACTCACGTGCACTTCTGTTCTCGCGAGGGCCGTTTCTGTGCCTGGGGCAGCATCTGGCGCCGGAGCTGGCGGAGCTGGCAACAGTGTCAGCCGGACTCACTGTGAGTGGTAGTTTGGGGCAAACCCGGACCGGATCAGGACCGAACCAGGACCGAACCCGTACCGTAGTTAATGTGAGCCGGGGGTAAGTTTCAGTTTTTTTGTCTCCAGCGCCTGCCTGCCTGTCTCCCTGCCTGCTAGCCTACCTACCAACAAACTAATGCTCACGTGCCTGCGACTTACCCTGTCCAACTGGTTGGACTGGTCTACAATTCCATACGTTCCTGTAAAATAAAACCTTGTAACTATTTACCGGCTGTGCTCTGCTTTTGGGTCCAACTGCAAACCGTGACAGTAATTGGACAGCAGTGTGTGACGCCAGCGCTCCCCTCAAACATTCACTAACACACTCTTCTCATCCATATATACATATATAATTCAAAAATTAACATTGTAATTGTACAAAGCCCATACAAGTCCATTGACGACTGAGAGCCCTGTGACCCAGGACCCCAAGAGGTAGGAATGTGCGAGCACTTTCCAAAAATATATACAGTAGTCTTTGGTACCTGCAAAAGCAGATACATTGTTTTTGTATAATCTTTCTTCTTCTTTCATGCCGTCACAATTTTCACCCAGTGAACACTGACATAGTCACAGATCTTGGCCCAAAGTACTTGGATAACCTTTGTGGATTTTTTGCGGTGCAGCCACAACCCTAAATAAAATGTAAAAATATGCTTCAGTTTGCAGATAGAGTGATACAAATTCATACGATTTTTTTGTCTGTATAATATCAATCAAAACTGAGTGTGGAAGCGCGAGGGCGCAGTAGCGCAATCCAAAAATTAAGGCCCTTGGGAAAAACACAAAAAACGTAAAGGCAGTAGCAATACCGTAATTTTAGACTGAGGGAGGCAAAAGGGCGCGAAGGGCCCCCTTGCTTTGGGCAGGGCGGTCGGCGAGGGCCGATATTCGCCGCTGTGCGGCTATATTTTCATTTGATTTCATAATTGTTGACATGCTCATTAATATATGTAAATACATCAGTCCAGTCAGCCTTGCAACTGTCAGGCCAAACAGTGGGCGTAAGTTATAAGGAACAAAAAGTGTAGTCCCCTGCAGTAAATAAGCAAATAGCACTCCCTCCTGCCAGTGAGGGAATATTAATTATGCTCAGGGACTTTCTAACCCTCAAATGAAACGATACAATACCTCTCTGATGAGACAACAATAACATGCTAAAGTCCATTGTTATAGGTGAAGCTGCAATTATCCTGTTTAAAAGCAGTCAAACACAATGACGGAGGAAAGAATGGAGAGGCTCATTCGGGATTCTGACAAACACGTTTCATTCGGCGTGGCAACGAAAGTCACTGTTATTTTCTCTAAAGGATTTTCTTTGCCTCTGGCACCAGATAACCTCAATTTGCAATCAATTTCTTCACCGCTATAGCGCCCTTAGTGATTTAGCATATGTGAAGAAACAGTTTTATTTGTGTTTACAGTAAACTTTAAAATGACTCTCGGGTAATAAAATAAAGAAGAAGTTGCAGGTTGAATTCCCGGACCACATGGGGCATTACTGTGTGCATTTGCAAGTTCTCTTGTGTAAAAACGATATAATTGCTTGAACTTCCCTGTACATTCTGAATATAAGTATGATTATATGTATCTGTAATTATGGATTTACAGTTCTTGGCCTCCACAAAAGGTATTTTGTCAATTGCTGGGAGTAAAATTGAACATTTTTAATTTCTATCTCACCATTTACCTTTGCTTTCTCCAAATATATATAATATTTACCACAGTATAACATTTGGATCTCAACTCTCTTGGCTCCATAATTGTGGATGAGATACACTTACAAATATGTGAGATATAAAGGGGTTTTAAAAGGCAAGTCTGCCAAAAGATGATTACATACAATATTTATGCACAGTTTGCTGGAGATGTTAACACCAGAGGCTAACTTTCTCTGGCAGCATAAATGATACAACGGCGCAAGCTCCAAGTGATATGAAGAACATATGCATCTTTACTTCTTTCACTGTAAAATGACGACACTATCCAATTACCCATCCCCATCAAACCTCTACCTTGATGCTGATTTGTGTGTTGGCTCGGTTATCTGTAAACAAAACGACCAACTAAACACCAAACTTCATTACATTTGTTGGCAAAAAAGCCAAGGGCGAATTTGGTTTCTGATCCAAAGATTATTCAAGAAGTCAGAGATATCCGATCCTTACTTTAGGATTATATTGTGTTATGGATGAAACACAAAACTGTCCTCCACATTTTAAATCCACCATCCTTTATCCATACAGACAAACTGAGGTACCGAAAATATAGTGTGTGTGTTTTTTTATGCCACAGTTGTACATCTGTGTCCACTTTAAGATATTCTCAAGTGATATTCTCAGTAAATACAGTTACTTAATGTTGCACTGAATTTTTGGAAGTCACTCAATTAAAAGTACATGATTTACTGTTGTCAAAGTGATTATGTGATTATTTAGATCCCAATGCCAGGAATCCTCTCCCTTTCTCGTTAAATATCTGCCCCCCAAATGTACGCTGGATTATGCTCTCCGGCGAGGTATCAATGCTTCACCCAGTATGAGTTTTAAGCCATAAATTATTCATGTTAAATACAGTGAGCTACAATTCAACACCAAAAGCTTTCATCGTTGGTGCATCCGCATGGAGAAGTTCACCAAATGACGGCAGCAAGAGCAGAAGATGGTACAGCGAAATCTATATAGTTCATTCTAATTCCAAGGGGGGAATGAGAATGGTCTTCTTGAGCGTGACTCTCAAAGACACAGGGGTCTCGGGGGAGCTTCCGCACGCCGGCGACAAAGGGAAGCGCTCATGAATATTTGAACATTATCCATCGGATGAAAAGTTTACAGGTGTGGCAGACGCATCAAAGTTTGATGAGCTCCATTTTGTATTAATTCCACAGCTCCCTGTGTACGCCGTGTCTCATTCACATCCTCTTTCATTTAATATGAAAATCACAGCGTATCATAAAAGGCGACGAGTCATGAAATTTGAGGTGTGAAGTTTAATTTATGAGCTGGATTTGATGGGAATATATTATACAGCCCAAACGTCACAAGCTATCTGCTGCTAATGCCTACTAAAGTGAGCTAAACGTATTACAGCGATGAACACAAGCTACATGGGGGTTACAAGTCAAAGAATAAATATCTGCTAATTCCAGAAAGTCATTAGCCAAATTCAGTATGTTATTAATGGACAACAACAAAAGAGACTGCAGTGTCATGTGAGCAACACGTGAATTGCTAGTGAAGTCTTCGGAGGCGGCTGCTCTTCTTCTCCCCCAATAAAGCACCAGTGGTGTCTTGACCAAAACAGTAAACCTCACTATTAAGACTTTCCTGGACTTTTTTGTCTTGAATCACATCGAATCAAAATTAAAATGGCGCTTCAAACGATTTGAATGAGCCTTCCTCAAGAATGTCCTGTCCTGTCTTTATGGTTTTGTGTCGTTTCCTCCAGTCACGTATTTATAATAGCCAGTGAGTGTCTGTCATGTTCTCTTAACCTCTCAACCCCGACCTGAACCAAACACAACAAAAAAGTGACAAAAAAGCTGCAACGGAGCGACAAAAACGTGCCGGAAAAGCAACAATAACACATTAAAAAACATGACACACAAGGAACGTGATGAAAACGTGATGAAAATGCAACAAAAAAGCCAGAAATAAAGCAACAACAAATGTGACTAAAACATTACCATGTGGCATCTTGTCTTGCTGGTCTTTTTTTGTTTTTTTTTAGAGTGTATGCACTTAGATGTTTTTTTCCAATCACAGTAAACTTGTGACCTTGTTAAATCCATACTTCTGTTTCTATTAGCCTGCTCCCGTGCCACACACTGATGACTGCTGCCTCGGCTCCTCTCGACGCTCCCAACATTATGCAGACTGATATGGAAATGTATTATCACTTCTACCCAAGTAGAACCTCAGGTCTCTGCGGCCTGTTTGAAGTAGAGGACGATGGAGTCATATTTGGGTGCGCCACAAATTTCTATTAGCGATGGCTGACATCTAATCTCATCTTGTCCTACCTCCATTACTTTTCACGGCCGCCCTAAGTGACTATTATGTTTTTAGCATGCCTTCAAGCGCGAGTTCTAATTCAAATCTTCCTCTCTGGTACGGAGTGACTTCTTGTCCAGGTGCATCACTCGATTTGCAGAGGCTATAGATGTCAAGATGCCTCATAAAGCTTCAATGAGACTCCCATAATAGTTATGCAGGTGATATGTCAGATTAGGGCCTGTGCTCTGATGGACTCACACTGTTCTACTGATTCACGTTGATACTTTGCCATTTCACTATACTTAACATTTATTTCATATTTTTTCCTTTTCTTTGTCCGGAGGGAAGAGGATCTTTTGTTTAGCACTTTTCACTTGACCGACAAGTCACCCAAAGTGTTTTACAAAGGACAATATTTCATTCACTCTATGGCAGCGGTTAAAGCTAATGAATGTAGCCACTTCTGCCCTTGGAAATTGTCTTGCATTTGACCAGTTTCTAGGAAGGTAAATAAATAAGAAGAGCGAAAAGGTTTAGATGGAAGCCCTTTTTGTGTATGTGTAACGGTGTGTGCACTTCGGATACAACCATTCAGCTTTAACTAAAAGAATGTCAAGTGAAGAGACCAGTTAGAAATCGCTACACATTGTTGTCCATTAGTATTCCAGTCGGATCCCCCCCCTTCGCACTTTTTCTGCTAGTGTGCGAGTCAGTCTTTAACTAAACTACTCTTCTGTGTGAGCTGAAATTCTCTCTCTTGCTGGAGGCGAAGACAGCGATGCACCAAATGTACACCCACATGCATCATTTCAACAGCATCCCCTTTGGTGACAAGTCCATTCCCAGCAGCATTATCCAGAATAACATTTCTCTCCAGCTTACAAAGGCTGTTATGAGAGAGAGTTGTGTGGGGGGGGGAACTCTGAGAGCGCACTGTTAATATGTTATTGTCCTTAGATGGAGGTTACTATGCAGGATTTGACACTGCTCCGCACACGGGGTCTTCATATTAAAAGTGTGATGGATAGTGCGTTTGAGAATGTTTTCACAAGACCCTTGGGGAAAGTACAAACTGTTAACCGGACCCTGTCGCTTGAAGAATGTTGACCTCTTACCAAGGTGTTACAAAGCAAGTCTGTCAATGTAATCCAAGTTCACAATATGCAACTAGACCAGGTTTAACTTAAGGAAGGGCCACTGTGAAAAAAAAAAAGAAAAGTGAATTCAATTGACTGACTGCAATATGATGTGATTGTGACGGTGTGTTCAGACTACCCCTGTTTCAGAGGGTGGGTCGTTGGTGTCGCGGTCTTCAGCCCTGTCCACGGAGAAACCCCGCCTACAGGAAATGGACAATTAGAACTGAAGCTCCAACAAGGACTGGACATGCTGCGATCTTGGCCCGCCTGCTGAGGGACTCCCATCGGCCCTGGGTCTATCTGTAGCCTGTCCGTCCATGGGAGTGGATCTCTCCTTCCGTGGTTCTCCCCAAGGTTTCTTTTTTTCTAACACTGGGTTTTTGAGCTTTTTTTCCTGCTGCTGAAGCTTCTTTGGACATTGTGTTTGCCTGGATTCTTAATTTGACGGAAATCAACATTGTCTTGTTTTTGGTTTATTTCATTGCTTTAATGTTTGTACAGTCCTGTGAGGCAACTACCTTTGTGATATTGGGCTATACAAAACGATGGATGGATGGATGGATGGATGGATGGATGGATGGATGAATTGATTGGTTGATTGGTTGGTTGATTGGTTGGTTGGTTGGTTGGTTGGTTGGTTGGTTGGTTGGTTGGTTGGTGAAAAATGAATGCGATCACTGGATCTTTTTTTCTTGGCCAGACAGTGGACTAAATTTCCCCAGATGTTACTCCATAAATCATCATGTGGCTGTATGAACACCAATAAAATTATTAACAGCTCTTGGCTTGCTCTTGGGTTGTCACATTTGTTGTTGATGATGATTTGCATAAAAGGGAAAGCACACAGGACTATGGTAATGCATTTTAGGACACTTCATAGATGATGGGTCGGATGAGCTGAGACTGCGTGTTTTGTTTGCTGCAAAAACGTCTGGTCAATCCCAATGCCTTTCTCTTGTTTTCCTATCTTGCACAGAAGCATGATGCAGCAATTATTAATAACACAATCAATTTAAACAGCTATTGTTCCTGAAACTATATTCTGGCCATGGTTCTCTGTTCAGGATGACACATTAGTCCCGTACCTGTTGGAACAGTGATGATAAAGCCTTGCATTCAAAATCACATTAGCATGACTTACTCCAGTTTTACATATGGTCTCCCTGGATGCCGCTGCTCCCCTGTGGGACCTGAATAAAGCATTAGCCTCCTTTTTTTTTTCTCTGCTTCCCCCGTTCAAAATATCTCCCCCTCTTAACTTTTATATTAATGTGCGGTATTTATCATTTGGAATTCCACCACAGAAAGCCTCAGAGTATCGCCAGGAAAAGGAGAGGGGAATGGCAAAGGGACTAGAGGAATAAATTACAAGCAGACAAATCCTTTATTCCCGCACACAGCGCGCAAACAAGTGTGCCAGCTCCCCCAGTAATTCAAGAGGTACTTTTCTTTTGTTCTTCTCTTTGTTTGGAAATAGAAAGTTGCGAAATAATTCTCTCCAACTCCCATTGAGATTTGTCTGTCTTTCACTTTCACGTTGTCTGAAGCTTTTTAAACAACAGCTGATTACCTGTTGTGGATTCTCTCTTAGAATAAGAACTATGGATTAAATTACAAGTGACAAGTTGTCTGGCTGTGCTTTCTTTGAGGTGCTGTAGATCTATACAACCACCAAATGTTTAATTACTTTTACAAAAAAAAAAATAATCATCATATATTTATGCATTCATTCAGAATTCAATTATACAAAAGTATCAAATAGGCTACCCAAAGTTGGCTCAGTGTTCTGCAGTTTGAGATATTACACATTGCAGTAACCATATAAGGGGTTTTCAAATAATCCCTACTCTGCGCAGTTCTATTACTTAGTGGTAACACCACGGGGCACGGTGCATTTTAGAATCACCTTTCCCTTTGATTCAAAGTGGTATGGCCCTTCTTCTACTTTGTTTTTATTAGTATTTAAATCAATTTAGCTCCTTCAGCACATTGATTATGCAGTGGTTTGGGGAAAAAAAGGTAATTATAATCCATGTAATTATAAAGCATGACTGTGACAGTGATCCTGAAGTTAATTAAGATGTTAGAAATACTTTTGGAATGTCCGAAGTGAGTTTTGGACCACAAGCACTTTCGCTCCATCATTCATGGTAGTATTTTTCAGTATCTTATGTTTTACAACAATGAATGATCAGGTATAGGGCTTTTAAATGTGACCTCAACAGATTGAAAGAGAAGCCTTCTGCAACTTAGTACTTTAACATTTCCCAACACAAACTGTCCATGACGTTGTTGTAAGCAGTCATTTCACAAAACTAAATTGACATTTAGTCGATACGTATTGTTCATAACATTGATCTTTTCTCTTTTATTATAGAATTACAGTATAGAGAGAACCCTCAATTGCACATTGTTGGACATGAGCTGTTTTGTGCGAGCCCTTGCTAGTCCTCTTTTCAATAAGGATATAAACATTTGGCCAGAGAAAGTACAGCATTATTAAGCCTGACAATTGCATAAATTATCCACGGCAGCTGCGTAATTGACTTGACCTTATGAAATAACAAGAGGGATGGCTGAGATGTGGCACATGCCGGCACACCTCCTTCCTTGCTATGCGACCTCTTCTTTCATTGTTTTGGACTAGTGGCATCCTATTAAGACTCCATTACCGCCGTGCTATTCATTTCATGTGCCTATTCTTTGCATTTGTTTGTAGATAGATTTATTTCATCAACACTGAAAGTAAAAAAAGTGGTGGGCAATACAACTCATGTTAGAATCTCCCAAGCAACGTCGAATCTTCAAGCAACGTTCTCATTAAAAATAGTAAAGTTTAGTATAGCTTTGAAATAGGCAAGTGGAGGGAAGTTTCACAGAACTCTCCAGGGTTTGAAATAGACTTTCGAAACATTTCACACACAATTACAGCTTTTCATCTTCACTGTTTACAGTGCAGTCCAGTGATACAAACCATAATTAGATTGGTCTCGCTCATAAGCTTATGCCAAGGTGAGAAAAAATGGCACCTTTTCTCATTGTATAATCTTCCTTATATCACAAAATAAATCATGATTATTTGACAGCAACAACAGAACAGTGATTGACAGACAGACTTCACGGTCACGGTTTTTCTATAATATAATGAAACCATGCAATTCAGCGGCTTTTACATTTGATAAAATATTAAAAGTCATGATAATATAGCAAGAATTTTGATTTTGCATTCAATCCATAACTGCTAGTCTTAAAGGGTTATGATGTGCTCTTATTGGTTACAAAGAAAAGGCTCTACAACTCACATTTATTTGCATTTTCCCCCATTCCTTCTTTGAAAAACGTTGATTTTTGACTGAAGTAAATTGTGTTTGTTTGTATCTCATGTTTATTGCAGCTATTTTAAGATATGATTAAGCACTTTTAATGTTTACTGTCATTTTATGCATTTATGAAGTTGAAAGTATCGAGTATTTTAGAATTATTGCAATTTTTGTTTGTTTGTGAGCATTGCTTTTGCCCATCATGGAACTGCTATCATCATCACCATCACTCGTAGTACTCTGCTTTTTGGTTCGATAATTTTTTTGAGGATCAAATAAAATAAAAATATATATATACAGTATAAAACAACTTTTGCATCATGTAAAATGTTTATCAAAATTGTTATTAATAAAAGCAGTGTTTGATATGAACCTGACAGGTCGTGCTAATGGATTATTTAATAAAAATCTTACATACCACTTATGGTGCAGTACCTCAGGTAAAGTATTTTGCATTTGAACCCTCCAGACCTGCCAGAAGCATCGACCCAAAGAGAACTTTTACTTTTTTGCTAGCAGCTGAAACCGCTGCCTCTCACTCATCTGTCTTGTCTTACCTTTATCTTTCCTTTTGCGAATCAGTGGATTGCTTCAATTGTTGCAAGCCTTACCCGCACCTGTGACACTCGACAAGGCGCAGAATAACACATTGTTGGAGTGAGGTGCGTCCAATCTGCCAGACAGCTCTCTTGATCACATGGAGTATTGCGTCAATCTGAGACAACTGCAGATTCTTGACGAGTGTTTCAAGGTCTGCTGGGCTGCTCATCTTGAGCGCCAGGTTGAATTATTGATGGTCCACAGGTGCAAAGGAGTACGTAAAAGATGCATACCTCAACCAGGAGTATATACTGATAAAGTGTAGATGTAGATGGTCAGGAAAATAATTTCTTGTTGGTAAATCCACAATGGTCTTCTTGATAACCTGTGGATCTAATGTTCACTCCTCATTTACAGGCATGCACCCCTGCATTGTGTGAATGCATTACAGTTAGGGTTGGACATTGTAGACATGTCAACAAAATTAACTAATGAGCCACAACATAATATGAACAAAAGGTAGAGCCTTTCATAATCTTCTAACTCTGTATTTTGGTCTTTATTTGCAATGTATATCACGCATGAAGATGTTGTCATTATTTATCAATACACATTTTATTCACATTTCCGACCTCTTTACACACCTGATTGTCTGTCGAGGTATTCACTTTCTCCAAATGTGATATAAATTTCAAAGGTAGCGCCATAATGAGCTATAACAGTACAATTTTATACTACTACAGTGGCAAGAAAAAGGAAGTGCACCGTTTGGAATTTCTCACATTTCTGCCAAAATTGGTCACTAAATGTGGTCTGAACTTCAAAATCAAAATCACAGGAATGATTAAACAGTGTCTACTTAAACTAACACCACTGTAAGAACTGCATTACCTAGGACTCCCAAATGTATGCAGAATCACACTACACACAGGTTTGTTTTGTAATGTCATATATGTTTTATGTATGTAAAAACGCAAATAAATAAATAAATAAAAAATACTAATACCACCCAAACATTTACATTTGATCATATTTTTATTTGCCATAACATGTAAACATTCACAGGACAGCGTGGAATAAGTAAGTACACCGCATGAATCTCACTGAACTGCAGCAGTTTAGTAAAGAGGAATGGTCTCAGATTCATCCTGATCATTGTGAGCTCCTAATCTGCAAGTACAGAAAAGCAGTTATTGCAGCAAAAGAAGGGTCAGCCAGCTATTTAATACAAGGGTTCACTTACTTATTCCACGCTGTGGTGAATTTCTCAGTTCTTTTTGCAAAATATCTTGATAAACTTGTGAATTTATTTCTCCATTGATGATAGCGAGTTGTCCAGGCCATGAGGCAACAAAACAGCCCCACAACGTGATTCTCCCTGCACCATACTCTAATCATTCCTGTGATTTTAATAAAGATCAGAACACATTTAGTGACCAATTTAGGCTGAAATGTGAGAAATTACAAACGGTGTACTTACTTTTTCCTCCCACTGTATATCCAACACTACATGCTAAACCGGCACCTAAACCGTATTTTTGCTGGAGACAGATTTTTCAGGAAGCCATGGTGGAAAAATAATCATCATAATGACAAACATTATAAAAAGTACAAAATGTATTCATTACAGGAACATGGGTTGAGCACAAGATAAATAGCCCCCGATCCAAAGCAACAAGCCACTTTTTCCATGACAGCATCAATGTCCAACCTCCTATGAAGCATTGCAGCTGCTTTGTACCATTTCCCCATTAGTCCTGCATGCGTTGCCTCCCCATGTGTGCGCCCTGTCTTGTGTGCACAGATCTGGAGATAGCTGGCACGACTGCTCAGCCTCTGTTTGTTTGGCTCGGGGCTCTCAGACTGTCAGACTGTGGGGCTGTGTAGTGAAACAAAACATGCTGTCATCTCCGTAACAAGTCTAGCCGTCGGGATCGCACACACACACACACACACCTCCACCTGAGAGAAAGAGGCTGCTGCAGCGCTGCCTCGCAAATATCCATGTCCTGCCGCCGCCTGTGCACTCTCAGGACCGCGCCGGTTCCTGGGAAAACGGAAAAGATTTGAAACGCTACTCCGTCGACCATGCATCCGTCGGACTGTGCTTCTGTTTGGTGGTCGATACGAGGGAAGGCATTTTGGGAGAAGGAATGTGGGAATGAATAGAGTAATTAAAAGGTGCGTAGGTGAGCTGGCCCACTTTAGTAAAACTATTAACATCAGCTTTTGAGCATTTTAACCACCAAATGACTTTCTAATGACTTGGCAGTGTCCGAGCGTTGATCCAGTTCCCTACATAGTGCACGATAATGTTCAGGCCATTTTGCAGCGGTGTCCAAATGCATCTTTGAGAAGAAGTGGACATCAATGGGGTCACTGCAGTTGTTGGAAAACAAATCTGGGGCACACATCACGAATGAACAAAGTGGGGAGGACATGTCCTGAGAAAGAACAAGGATCATATCCCCAAAAATAGCTCTCAGATGGGCTCCACCTGGAGAGAGGGAACTTTGAGAAAGAGTGCTCTAATAACATTGGACATTATGGGCAAAGTCCTTATATTGACGCACCAATCGCTAAGGTAAACTTTATGGGCCTCATTAAAGTGTTTGCACATGTGCTAAAGCAGAGGAAAACACTAGTGCAGTTGATATTTGAGTGTCTAATAGCCGCCACGAGACAATATTCAAAACAGGGCGATTTTGCCAGAATGAGCTAAATTTGAGCCAGAGACAATGCAGGTGATATTGTTTGCGGGTGCTGTTGTATTTATCACGACTGCGAGGAGTAAAACTGCTCCAAAAATGTGTACGTTTGAGAAGCAGGACAGAATAATGCAGTTTTCGCGCCAAAAAGTCTAAATGTTTTCAAATGTTTGCATCTGGCTCATTTACAAAGATAAAATCATGATTGTGTTGTTTGAGTTATAAAGAAAGTCGGCTACACATAACCTGCGATTCTGTTGGCTTTGGCTTTCCTCCGTATTCCATGGAACTGGAGTGGTTCACAGCAGCTGTCCATCAAACGGCTTCAGGACGGCTCCCCACATCCTTTTAGTCCTTATACAAAGCTCAGGGTCTGTGTACGGCGTATTTATGACACTGAAGGAGACAGAACTCGTGTTCCGCTGTTCACCTCTTCCTTTCATCCACGGGCGTCTCCACTGCGCGAGTGCCAGCCGTGCATCCCGTTTCTTTTCCTTTGATCAAAAATTCATGGACGTGGCCTTTCTGTGTCTCCCCGTGTCTGGATAGTTTCTCCTACCACTAAAAAGATGTACAGTAGGTTCTGGGGCCAGGACTCACCTGAAAAAGAAATTCTTAAAGGTCAAATAAATAAATAAAAAAATCTTTGGTCCCACATTCAGCGCAATGGTCACTGTTTGCTACTTTTTCCAACACTTCCCTGTGTCTGTGGCCTGCACACTCTGAACAGCGCATACAGTATCTACAGCTGGCTCTTTTCCTCAAAGGTAAAGAGAAGCAGCAATTTTTGTGATTTCTCTGCTCGCACAGTAAACTAATTTACATGTCACATTTGCGGCCCTAAAAATGTGCACAGTGTCTAATGGTAAATCAGGTGCAACATGCCCACATAATAATAATGGCTAATTTTAGGTAAATCTTAGTTCAGCTTGGGAGTAGCTCAGTATAAGGTGAGCATTTTTCCACTAACCAGAATGTTGCATACTGACTCGTCTCTGAATACATTGGTGTGAGTGGCCATGGATCTGAATGGGTGAGTTATTACTTGAAGACCGAGTGCCTATTGTTTTGTAATACAGTTTGTCTTGTGGAAACATGCTATTTCTCCATTTATTCCCATTGATCGTGATATAGTTTTTGTTTATCCTTGGCGCATCTGTTGTCCTAACGCTGTATTCCAAGAGCGCCCCACCACCAGCCTATACGCTCGGTGCTCTGTGTGCAGTTACAGAAGGGAAGTCAAGCGCCTCTTTCAATTACTCTCTTATTGGCTTGGACCTCCCTCTGGACAGGACCGGCCTGGTGTCAATCCGACCCATAATGAGAGGAGATCTTCCCCCACGGAATCTCTGTCTCTTTGGGTTTACGTCCTGTGTCCTCCCGCTCCAACCAGACAAATAACCACTGCTACATGTGTGCACTGTATATGTGGACTTTTCATTTTCTCCTCGCTCGCTCCCAAGGTCTGCGCGGGCGTCTAATCTTAACTCAATCGGATCCATCTCAAGCCACTTTGATACAGAATTCACAAATACCCTTGGTAATTTGGGGGCACCGTGAAACTGTCTCTGGGCTTTTCACCTACGTACAATGAAAAGAGTCTGAGAAAATGAGTCCAGTTGGGAAAGAGGGTAGCAGCGAATGGTGTCACCTACAGTGGCGGATTTGAGCCTATGTTTTCAACTAGGGCTGCACGTTTTCAAGTTTTTCATTAACCGTTAACCGAGGCCCTTAGCGGTTAATACTCGGTTAACCATTAGTGTGCGCACTAACCAACAGGTCACTGACTTGCGTTCACGTGGCCCTACATTATTGTTTATTTATTTTACCTGCAGTCATTTAGCCCGCTTTTTTTGAAACATTGTGCAAAGAAACGGTCATTCATGCGTACAACAACAACAACAACAACACTTATCTCTCCACCACGTTTTAACAATAACGAGAAAGGCGAGTTTTGTGCCTTTAGCTTACCTAGCTACCTCCTAAGTGATGCCCGGGTGTCGGCTGTTGGGATGGTACAACAACTAAGTTGAAGTATATCCAAGTACTGCAATGCAATACTTGCATTTTGATCCGTCATTCTCGGTTGTAAAGCGCTCCCATGCTGTGCTGTTTATGGCCCGCTTCATATTGAAAAGTTAAACTAGCTAGCCATGCGCGATGACGGCTTCTCGTGGACAAATGTTTGGGAGTGCTCTGGCGGTCTCTGGTGGTGCAAAAATGTATTACAAATATTTTCAATGGCACGGCAAATTATACACGCCAGTTAAAATGCTTTTACTCGGTTACAGTTAACAGGTTAACCAGGGAAACCCCTTTTTCCAACCAACTTTAACACACTTTTTCCCTTACCTCGCCTCTTTGATCCAGTAGTTTTATTTCTAAACTGTAAGTAAGCACTATTTTTCCTCACCATATTTGACATTTTGTTCAATCGAATACGCTTCCCCTTTGCCCGCCTGTCCTTCGGCTTCTATCTCCAATCCGCCATGTTACACACAAAAACACCATAATCTCACCCCTCCACTCCCAGCTTTTTGCACCTCCCCGGGGACTTCCAACCGCGTTATGCGTTAGCGTCTGTCCCAGGGCGGAAGTGCGCGTGCCATTTCCCAGCCGCGGCGGCGACCAGTGTGAAGGTCAGAGTGCTGCCCGGGCTGAGCAGCAGGAGTTGTCACACCGCGGACAGGCCAATGGCAGCCATGCACAAAATTGCCTGAACAGATCACAGCTCCCCTCCACACCCCATCTGCCGCGTTCGCCAGATTGAGGGGCAGCTCCGGGTTGGATTCGGCTCTTGAGCTAATAGCCCTCGCCGAGATACTCCACAGCCGTGTGAAGCTCCTTTGGAAATTAAAACGTTGGTTCCCGGGAGATTGCGAGAGGGAGCGCCGTTCAAGGCGGTGTGACGGGTGACAGCTGATGGGGCACTGATCACTTGGAGAGTCATCGCTCAGAGGGCATTCAACATTTGGCATCCTTGGTTCATTTGAAACAATCTGGTGGAAGGGCTCGGTTAGCGCGCGGTGTTCACATGTGTAAACGCTGCCAATGAAATTTTATGGATTTCAAGTTTGCAGAGCGAGGGCAAATCATTTCCAAATTGGACAGTCAGGCCCATTTCGGGAAGTAAAGTGCGCATGGAACCTTTCCCAATCCGCTTGAAATTAATTGAGATTGTTATGTATAGAAGTGGTGGGACTCGATTATTTAATTGAGTTTTGGCCTTTGTAAGTAATTAATCGCAATTAACCACAATTAAGCATCATTTATTTAAAGGCACTATACCTAATTTTCGACCTTTTTAGTCAAAATGTGACAATCGGCCGTCGTTCAGAGTCATTATGTAAAAAATAAAGTTAAACGTTTTTAGTCACATATTGACTATTTGGGTTGACCATACACAACATCAAAAAAATCATAATACAATGCAACTTCACACATAATTCCATTTCATTTCATTTATTAATTTAATTGAATGGGACAGTGCATATTAATGAACAGACAACTAGTGCTGTAAATATGCCAATCTTATTTTTTTCACAAATTGCTGCTTTTACAACATACTTTTATGGGGCAAAAAGAATGTTTGTAGAGCAGGCGCGCACATCCAGGGTCTAAAGCAAGCGTGCTGGACCCCAAAAGATGAATAGGAAAACAAAAAGTTCCGCACAGCTCAAGTTTGCTCCCACAGTTTTATTACTTGCACCAAGTTGTGACATTTCGGGCGTCAAGCCAGCCCTTCCTCAGACATGAGGAAGACATGTCTGAGCAAACCAGAGCTGTGCGGAACTTTTTGTTTTCCTATGCAAAAAGAATGTTCCCCTCCAACAAGAAAATATTGTCAGGCATAGGTCCTTTAACGGATGTATTCATTTTTAGAGGTATATTTTAGATGCTTCTTTGTATTTTCCTACATTTGAACTGATTTGAAGTGGAGATGTGAGGCTTGTGTGATAATTTCAAACACTTCAAAGACAAGAGCAGTTGGATTTATTTTGGAGAATGATCTTTAAAATAAGTTTATGTCGGACTCGGCCAAAAGGAACTTGATGCCTGACATACTGTTTTTCTTGGAGGGAAACACCTAGAGGAGGTCTGTGTGGATCGGGAAGTCTGGCCATCTCTGCTCAGACTGTTGCCGCTGGAAGAATATGAACATTCTTTTTGCCCCATAAAAGAATGTTATGGGGCAAAGTAGCAATTTGTGACAAAAAATACTACTAATGATTGAAGTTGCGTGCTTTGTATGTATTGTATGATATGTTGATGTTGTGTATAGTCAACCCAAATGGTCAATATGTGGGCTAAAAGGGGTTTACCTTTATCGTCACATATTGACCCTGAAGGATGGCCGTGACTGTAAAAATACAAATTTCGTCACATTTTGACTAAAATGGTATAAAATTAGGTATAGTGCCTTTAACTGTGTGAATAAACAAGTTTAAAAGTAAAATTGTTTTTGGTCTTACATGGTGTTCGTCCCTAAGCAACGTCTTGCAGGAAAAAGGAAACGTTTAGTGTGATTGCTTTCAATTTTAGTGGCCCACTTTTAATACATCCTTGTTGTGTGAAGCACTTTGATTTACTTATCCTATAATAATAATAATGGTGGAAGATGAAAGAGGTGGGTTTCATTGCCTTGTCCAAGTTGCCTTTATTGTTAACAGAACTGCAGTTTGTCTTATTTCCCTCAAACAAACCCAGACCCTATAGTCTATAAAGCAAAGGAGTGATCTCTGGGCTGTTTTTTACAAGGCTGCCCTCTCTGCTCCAGTCAGTCGGTGTATAACCGTCTCACCTCGGTGACAGAAAGATGACCTGCGCTGTTGCCATGGCAGCACCCCAGCACGTAGTCTCTCCACTCATGTTTACCGTGAGCACTATCCAATATGACAGAATCAGACAGAAATGTATAAACATGTTCACCTTGTAGTCTGCCACCTGTGACAGTCGCCTCAACTGTGGGGGGAAAAAACAGTATAAAAGTGGATTCAGGGGAATCAAGGCTGTCATAACATCAAAGCAGCGAAAGTGACTGCATTTCTTGGCAAACCCCTAAAAAATATGCTATGAATAGCTTTCAATATATTATTTATTTACTTACTTACACAAAACGTCACCTAGGTGTAAGCAACAATAAATGTTTTTGCTTGGGAGCAAAGTAAGCTGTGCGGACCTTTCTTCTTGTTTTTTTGGTTCTCTCTCTCGGTCTGGCACGCGATTTTGGGATGTGAGTGTGTTCTTTCTTCACATTTATTTACTTATTGAACATGTTTTTAATGGTACAGGGGAAGGGCACCTGGAGAACATTATGTGACAAGACAAGCGGTGATGGTCTATAAAGCATATAAACCATCACTGCTCACAGCTTAATGTAAGTAAAATATATAAACAAAAAGGACAACGCCACCGGTTAGAAGGCTCCGGACCTCTAAAAGGCACATACTGTAGGTTCATTCATTGAAAGAGGACATGTGTTCCATAAATATATGACATTTATTATATCGCCTTCTTTGCTTATTTAAAATCTTTTGTTCACGTTTCCATTGCTTTGAGTTCAAAGGTTTGCTTTACAGTTGTTTCCAAAAAATAACAGTCCATACTCCCGACCAAATGGAGCATTCAAAACAAGGCAGCAGGAGAAACAAAAGGCAGGGACGTGACCAACGCCTCGACCTATAAATTCAAGAAAAGTTAGCCTATAACCACATAAAAATAGGAAAGTGGCCGTAATGCGAGCTGGCTCAAACCGTCGCACGCTCACACAAGCTCCTCGGCCGGCCCGGTGCTTCAATAGTACACCCAGCTAGGACCCCAGCAGACCCCGGATTCCTCAACCATCCGCGACACTAAAGAGAAGCTTGTATTAGCGGCCATGAAGCACTATGATAGCTGAATTGGAAAATATCTGCAATATCTACCTGACAGGAGACGTAGCCCTGGGCACTGCAGCCCAGCGGACCAGAAGACTGAAGTACGGAGAAAGACAGAGGGCAAATGAATGAAAGAGAGGGGCTTTTATTTTTATTAGGGCTTGGCGCCACCTGCTGATGTTCCAATGTTATATATGAATAAATCTACTAGCCTATATTTGACAATAAAATTGATAATGTCACACATACCATAACCCCACCCAGCCCGGGACGCTACCATGGAGCCTATTGGTAAATTGAAGATGACACTTAACTTTGGATTTCCTTTCATGAGAAACTTCATATATTTAAAATTAGGGGTGTAACAATCCACAGTGCCATGGTGCACCGCGGGGCAAAAATCTGACGATGTGCACCGTACTCGAGTGACGTCGCAAGTTTTAGTCTATATTTGTTGATATTTAAGCTTTGTGGCGCATGTCAGGCATGTGTGCCTACGCATAAACAGTGTGTCATCATTACTTACCACTAAATTGAAGGCAAACTTACATTCTTCAAAAAACACATTGAAATCTGCGTGCCTTCGCAAAGGTTTCTCCTGCTGATGACCAGGCTGCGGTAAATAATTGATCCAGAGCACCGTGCTTTGTCGGGTTGGCCCATTAGTCCACAAGAGTCCACTGACCTTAAGGTTAGGGCCAGTGGTTGTATATGGCTCTCTAATCCACAACACAACTGGGTTAGAGAGATTTCGGACTAATGGCACCTCTACTCAATGGTACATTTTCGAACTAATGAGACGTCGGACTATTGGCATGGCATCGCATTGTCAGAGGCGCAGACAAATACGTAAGGTCCAATCTTGGTCATAATCCGCCTCAAAAGTTTTTTTTTACAAAGTCCAAGCAGAATGTTGTCCAAGAACAGCCAAAACTCGAGCATTGTATTTGAAAAACAACTTATTTTTTCTTATATTGTTCTTGCACTGTGATGCACTGAACCATGGGTCCTGCACCGTGAACCGAACCGTGAGATAGCTGAACCGTTACACCTCTATTTTAAAGTGTACACGCATATCATCTAACCTGAGAAGATGTACATTTGTTCAGGAAACCTTCTGATGAGTTATTTCAGTAAGTACTCCATATCCTCCAAAACCTCTCAGGCTCCAGACACGTCGCACGCCTAAAAAAAAGGGACCACTGCGGTGACAGAAATATAACTCAGTGAAAGTGCATTAGAAGGCACTTTCAAACAATAAGTCTACAGTGTCAACAACAACTTTGTGGGCTCCGAGTAGTTTACCGTGGAAGTTTAATTACATTTCGGAACTGAAAATAAGGAAATTGCTTGACTCCCTGCAAACGCCTTGGACTCTGACTTGACACTGCATATTAATCAATCGACGTTAATAAAAGACGCAGAACTTGAGCACGGTTGAATTGAAAGTCTGGCAGCCAGTGTGTTTTGCTGCTATTCTTGTTGCCGCTGCTTGTGTCCCATCTTGGAGGAGTCAATCTTCTTCACAAAGGAGGAGCCCACCTTCCCCCGAGACATCGCTTATTCATGTTTCAGGTTTATTTTCACAGCCTCGGCCTCCCCGGATTCGCGCCGCATTTATTACAGTGGGGGTAATGGAAATAAAACCGGTACGCCCCAAGCTCTGTGTGACTTGGGTGCAAGGCAAAGGACTCCTCCCCTCCCTGCTCTGAAGTTGTGATGTTATGCGTTGTTGCAGTAAATATGAACATCGAGAGTTTGAAATCTAGATTGAATGCAAAAAACTATTTGAAAATGTCTCTGTTTTTGGCTTAATGCGGCACTGCCTGAATTACTCGTGAAAGTCGGAGGTAGCTCTTGCCTAAGTGTGTTCCTATCTCTCACAGACCCTCTGGCACGTCCCGATTGTTCACTTGAATTAGTAAAGAAGCTCGTCACAGCCGGAGTTTACAGCGCGGCAGAGTGAAAAGGGCAGACCGCCACACGTTCGCCAATGTGTGGCAGACACTGTGCTAATTTACCCTCTGACTTCCTCATTCGCGCTGGGGGAAAATGTGCTATATTTAGACACACAGCAGTGAACCGCACACAGTTTATTTTTCTGTCACAAATGTTAAAATGTAGATCTATGGTGCGAAAAGGAGTTTTTCTACAAGAATATAAATTGATAACCATGCCTTTAATTTTATTGTATTGTACTACAAGATATTTGATTTGAACAAACATGAATATTTGTAAATGTATAGTACATCAAGTATATAACAAAACTGTAAATATTTAGAGAGTTGGGCATAAAAGATGAAAATTTGTCTAGAACTCGCTTGGTGGTAATTGTAAATATTGTAGAAACAAAATTAAGGACTGTAAGGTGATTATAAAGTAACAAAGGGGCAGATAGATTGATCTTCTCTTCTGCTCCTCTCCATTTAAAAACTTTCATTGACTTGGCAGTTTTGTTGTAAACCTTTTAAAGCAGAACTAACGCAGAAGTAACGGTTTTACCTTAAAGGGATATTTCAGGATTTTTGACATTGAACCTCATTTCCTAGTTATTCAGAGTGTTGTTGATGTCTGGAGATATTTTTTTGTTAAATTCATGCAGTCCTTATATTTGAAGAGTCTAGTGACACTAGGCTAGGGCAAGGCTAAAGCATTTCTATGGTATCAGTTAGCCTGCATTAAAAACAGTCTGACCCACTCCACAGTGCACCTGAGGTAAATCACTTATAACGCCAGACTAACCATATAAATGTCTATGTCGATAGAATAATTTTAACCATTTTGCATTTATAATAACTTATATTTGAGCAGCATCAGCTTTGTGGTTGTAAGCTAACGCAGCGGAGGAGTGATCTGCGAGAAAATAGTCCCTCAAAATGCGGTAATTCATGTGATACAAGGTCAGTTATATTTCAAAAATGATTCTATTGACACAGACATTTATGTCTGTAGTCTGGTGTTATAAGTGATTTACCTCAGGTGCACTGTGGAGTGGGTCAGACTGCTTTTAATGCAGGCTAGCTGTTACCATAGAAATTATTTAGCCTTGCCCTAGCCTAGCGCCACTAGACTCTTCAAATATAAGAACTGCATGAATTTAAGAAAAAAATATCTCCAGACATCAACCACAAATGAGGCCCTATGTCAAAAATCCTGAAATATCCCTTTAATAAATCCTTTTTGTAGTCCCTCTGAGGGTTATACAAGTGTTAATGGGGTGATTGGGGGGGTCTTTCATCTCCCCCTGGTGTGTCTGGCCAGAAAACCACACTTGCAACTTTCCCTGCCTCCGCCCCGGGAGCCCCAATACACACCAATGGAAAACATCTCCATCGCTGCTCTCTGCATTTCTGCAGTTTATGACATGGTGCAGGTAAGTCCTGACTGTATTCTGTAAAGTTCATCTTTGACCGAGAGCTGAACTTTAAACAACAAATAAATGCTGTGGTCAAAGCCAGCTTTTTCCAGCTGCGCCTTTTGACCAAAGTGAAGCCCTTTCTCTCGTGCCAAGACCTCGAGAAGGCAACGCACGCGTTTATCAGTTCTCGGTTGGACTACTGCAACGCTCTCTACTCTGGACTCCCACAGTCATCATTTCACCGGTTACAGTTGGTGCAGAATGCAGTAATTGAATGAACCGGTGAGAAGACGGGTTAGCCCGTCTTCTCACCGGTTCATTCAGATACAGCCACATCACTCTTGTCCTCTCCTCCCTGTACTGGCTCTCGGTCCGTTTCCGGATTGAATTCAAAATTGTAATGTTTTTAAAGTTCTTCATGGTCTCGCTTTGTTATATTTGACTGAGTTGTTGACCCTACATCGCCCCAGCAGAGTTCTCCAGTCTGCCAACCAACTGGTTCTGGACGTGCCAAGGTCCCAGTACAAACAGTGGGGCGATCGTTCCTTCAGGGTTGCAGCGCCTAAACTGTGGAACAGCCTGCCCCTCTGTCTGCGTGTTCTCACAGATCGGTCCCTTTTTAAGTCCAGGTTAAAGATACATCTTTTCAAACTAGCTTTTAAGACTTAGATCGCACTTATTTATGTCTAGTATGTAATGATTTTTTAAGTTGTTTTATCTTTCTGTGAAGCACTTTGGTCTTCCTTGTGTTCTTGTAAGGTGCTATAAATAAACTTTGATTGATTGATTGATTGATTGATTGATTGATTGATTGATTGATTGATTGATTGATTGATTGATTGATTGATTGATGAACATTTTGCAGAATGTTATTACTTGGTTTATCATGATCAGAAGAAACTAACAGGCTAACGGGCAAAGCTAACTGTGGGCTAGCGCCACTTTAGCAGCCAAGTTTGAGCGGGAAAAAATGATGTCCATTGTATTGTATAATTGGGTTGTTGCACAATGTACAATATCCCGCTCTCCTTTTGTTTTTTCTCAGCGTAGTTACTCTCACAGACAATTAATGAGTAAAAAATAAATAAACACAACATGCCACGACAGCTGCAGTGGCGCTTGTGGCTTCTAGGGGCAAAAGTTACTTATTTCTGCTTTAATGTCACTTCTGAATGATGGGAAAAAAAGGTATGCCTAATTCCAGAGGTGGGTAGCCTGGCAAGCCAGACCATACCTTTTCTATTTGTGTAGTCTGGGGCCCGCTGTTGTTCTGATAGGCGTAATTGACAGTCACATGCGGATTAACCAATAAGAGAAACATGGTCAGTCCAATGTGGGGGCTTATGTGCGAAGACATAAACAAATACTAATAAAACTCACATAGAAGAATGACCAAAGGGCCATCCTCTGACAAATCAACAAGCGAACTACTAAACTCTTTGAATCATACAGTAGGTGAGAGAAGTTATGAATACACTTGAGTAGTGTTGTGTTCAAAAATGGATGAAAAAGAATACGTAGGCTCGTTCTATTAAAATCAAAATCATTATTTATTCCCTAACATTACAATCTAAACAAAAGTTATGCGGCTGTCCCAAGGGGCACATGTTGGTCGGTCAGCCAGGAGGGAGAGAGAGATCGATCGACCCGTGCATGGGCCTTTATAGAAACGGGAAGTAGGCGTCTCCTTATCGGCACTTCTGCGCCATCTGACTAACACATTGCCCCCCAGTGGATTACAAGAGCAAGGACAGCAATGATATAGTACAGTGCCCGCCCAATTCAAAATGAACCTTAAAGCACAGATTACAATCAACACAGTTTCATATACAATCATTAAAGCCTATTATGACAAAAACATATATAGAAATATTCAACAGACATTTCACCTTTATACTATCATTAACCAGTGCAGGCTGCTTAAGTCGGGTCGGTCATGGGTGATGGGTCAAATGCAGACAACCAAATGTTCTCCGCAGGTCCACCACATCTGATCTGTTTAATCATATTTCTTTTGGAAGGCCTGAGTTCTCTATTGAGTGGTAATGGAGTCATCAGTTTGTCAGGATTAAAACAGGGCTAATAGACGGACTTGACAATACTGAGCGTGCAAGTGTCAGTCTCCTCTCCCTGTGGACCGCTCATCTCCTCCCTGTTCATCTGCGCCCTCCTCTCCCCCCTCTTCCCTCTCCCTCTCAGCCCCTCATCTGTCTACTTTACCTTGACTATATTCTTCATTCATCTGTCTCTGCAGAAGCCCGGTGCCGCGTGCTCTGCCTGACAGCCTGGCCTTTTTAAATGACCGTTTGTCATTGAGGCGGGAGTTACTTTGTGGGGATTCTCGAGCTTGGGGGAACCACAGAGGACGGGTAAAAGGAGGGGCTGGGGGAGGGAGAATAGACGTATTAAAAGCCGGAAATAAATCCTCCAGTTGGTTTAAAAGACATGGCAGAATTTTTTTTTTTTTTGGGGGGGGGGGGGGGGGGGGGGGGGGTTGGCGGATAAAACAGCAAATTATAAAAGGTAATCTAGCAGTGTGAGTGTGTGACATGGTGATAAGTGTGGAGAGGAATCCTGCCTCCTTGCTTAATACCTGTGCTGATCTTATCAAACATGGCGGATGAGCCCTTTTTTACCGTTTGCTGTGGCGCTCCTCTCCCCTTTCCTCTCATTTGTGTCTCCAGGCTTCGCGGGCGCAGGCGGCTGACATGCTCCGAGTCTGACCGCTAAGCACACTGAAGGCGCCGGGGCAACAGTTCACCTGCTGACAGTGCCAATTCATTAGTGTCCACACAGATGCACCGCCCCACCAGGCCTGCTCTTCTTTAACAACTGCCTTTTTTTCCCCCTCCACATTTTGCAAAGCAGCCGAGACACATGCCAAAATGTCAATTTGTGAAATTATAACATAAGGGATATCTGTGCAGATTGTTGGACATATAGCGCCTTCCCTTTCCTTTCACTGCAGAGTAGTGCCATTCACTAATGATAAAAATCCACTTTAAGCTGTATTTATTTATTCAAGAACACAATGCCTTTACTTGTTGCTGTCCATATTCAGCCTTCTTGTATTGTATTTATAGTAGTGATGTCACATGTTCCATTAACGGAGACATTTCAAGCTAAATAAATACCCCCTTTTTATTTCAGCCATGTTATACCTCGTCAAAAACATAACTGGGGTAATATTACACTACAGTCACATGGTTTTAGAGCCACGACTGTGTCTAAATCCATAGGCTGCACATGTCTGTCCTGTTATTATAAAATGGAAGCCTGAATCAGTCTAACATCAGTAAATAAGCATAGCCTTTGGATCCACAGCAACACAACACAGTCAGTCAGGCGAGGCTGGCTCCCTCTCTGCCTTTTCAACACTTTAATTAAATCCGATCTGCCTCCTAATTATTCTAATTGATAAATTATAACTTGATTATGTCACATTAGGGCTCAGTGAAGGCGAAATGCTCATTCACTTGACAAATAAAGCCGAGACTAACAACGGCGGCGTAAACACACAGCGGCCTTGGCAAAGCGGCAGAACTACGCACAACGCTGCAGATCACCAGAGAGCGGCTGGAGCCCTGGGTCGGCCTGTTATTTGACTGCTGGAATCACTCAAAGCTTAGTCAATTAGAGCCTTTCAATTTGATTTCAATGACTGCGCCGGGAACAAGGGGCCCAGGATCTATACACCATGCTGTGTTATTATATTCTAAATGTACTACAGCACTTAAGTCAATTGAAATGGGCTCGCAGCAGGCAGGTAAGGCATTAGCAGCCACTATAACCTCATGTGCCGGATACTGATCGGAACCAACACAGCGGCTTAGAGACTGACTGAGCAAAACTGCTAAAAACATAATGATTGGAAGGAAAGAATTACCGTCGCAGTGCTTCCTAGTAGCCTTTAGAGTAGAGTCAGAATTCTGGGATAATCGAGCCCAACAGCTATAATCGGGAGCGCTAAGTGCTAAGTACACCCTTTAGGCGCATTGAGTTGCCTTGTGTATGAAATGGGCGGTATAAATAAAGTTGCCTTGCCTTGCCTTGCCTTTTGTTTATGCATATTAAGCAGCTATGTGCACCGGGCCTTTAAAGTAATGCAACCACGCTGTGAAGGCCTTTAGACGCAATAGCAGGGAAACAGCATGTGTCTGTCACTGTGAGAGTTACAATCCTGCATCTGCTGTGGTGCTTAAAGTGCTGGGAAATACTTCATGTATGTGTCCCACATTACGGTTTCTCTCCAATGTTTGCACATGTGCAACTCGACTCAACATTGACCTATAGCACGTGTTTCGGGAGTGAGGAATTAGCCCCTTATGAGAGACCAACAGGCCTGGTTAGAACCATGAGGCCGTCCTTCTGTGGACCCACCACCTGCAGGAGGAGCCATAGGGGCTGGTGCAATGTGATTTGGGCAGCTCCAACGGCTGCCCCCACGACCCGGCAACGGACAAGTGGAAGAAAATGGATGGATGGATGGATGGATGGATGGATGGATGGATGGATGGATGGATGGATGGATGGACCTGTAGGCCACCATTCTCTTGGAAAATGTGACAGCACACGAAGAGAAGTGTTCAGTATTTCCAGCGCTGATGGTGCTTCAAATGTGTTTGGATCAGCGTGGACAGCTGCGGCTTATAGACCAATGTAGCCTAAAAAAAATCTTTATACATTTTGAATTTAATTTGAATTTACGGTAGTTTACAATGAAAGCAAGCAAAGTAGACCAAGTGACCTAAAATGATGCTCAGTCAAATATAAATACACACAGCATACATAAGTGAACGGAAAGGTCAAGGCACACATTTTGAGGAGTTTTGGACCCAATTGTTTGCCTGACCATGCTATGCAACTAAAAGCAAACAGTCAGAAATATGCATTCCTCACCAGCAATGCCCACGGCAATTTAACAGAAGCTTCAATGGACATCAAGCATTGGAGACCAGCTCCTCATGCACTGACTCCTGACCTGAAGCCTGAACTGCACCACCCACTACCACACTCATAGAGATACCACTTGGTCTTGACAGTAAATGTAAATATGTGTGAGTGAAAACCATAGACCGTTAAAAAGAATAGACAACTCCTCCCCACTCCTCCCGGTTTACCATAATGACCATGTTCGAGGGGAAATCATGTCGGATTTACAGACTCACGAAGCATGTTCCTAAAAAGGGCATAAGGGCGGGATCTTCACTGTAGACTCGGCCCTTGTGTGTCGTGTAGCTCGCGCAGCTCCAATGCCAACAGTCCGACCTCCGTTAAGTAGGAGATTAAAAAAATAAATCTTTCGAAACCAGCCTGGTTTCTTTTTTTGCGACTAACCCAGCGTTATCTCAGGAGGAATATGTAGCCATAGAAAGTGTTAAAAAAATAGAAACCAGGCGTTAAAGTTGTTTTTAACGTGTCTAAAGTCCAATGCTTTTCAATGGGGGCCTAGCGGCGATATGGAGGTACTACAGCAATGGAGGAGCAATGGCGGCCTCCAGTGTTGCGGTCATAAAGCAGAGCAGCTAGCGGCCATTGGTGAAAACATAGAGAATGAAGGAATCTTTTTTTTTTTCTTCTTTTTTTGGGGGGGGGGGGGGGGGGGGGGGGGGGGGGCAGAGACCCTCTGAGACCTCATTAACCGCGGGAGCTTTCGCATCGTTTTGTCAAGCAGCCCACATCTGCTCACTGATGCGAGAGAGCGCAGAACAGAAGTGAGCGGTGGAAGTTAGGAAGTGTCCGGAGACAGTCCAAACCCGGGTCTCACTTCAAAATGTACAAAAACATAAAATGTATTTGTCAGAGTCATTTCAAATCAACAAAATGTGGTTTAGCGAACTCTGCTGCTTCAGCACTAGGACACTCTCCGGAGATGCAGGAGAATGTCCTGAGTCAGTTGTTCAATACTATCACAATTGTCCCATGTCAAATTCACTCAGATCGTTGCCAAACTGTAATATAACTCCTGACAGGTGTACCTTTGAACACCACAGGCTTTACTGATACAGAAGCTATAGTATAGTGGATAGATAGTGGCTCCGCTGTTGTGTGTGAGATCAGTGCGTGATATATTGACACGAGTGACGTGAACGACTTGAACTGGTCACAGCCTTATCGCCCCGGCTGTGATAGATAACACGTGCCAGGGCCTGTACACATAATAGTGGCGCAGGAAAAAGCCTTGTTATTAATGATCCCGGTGACTGATAGCGAAACTTTAAGAACAAATCGTATGTGTATGGGTTCATATTTTAGCTTTTAATTTGTTTGGCAAGAAGCTCAACATGCCAGAACTAACAAAAGATGGTGCTGGCGCTGGTATTTTTCATTAGACACCGAACTTTGTGTGTGTGTGTGTGTGAGTCACTCTCTTCCATCGCCATGTGTTCCAAGTTCATTTTTTTTCCTGCCACATGGAGATGGAGACTCACATTTTAATGATTATTTGCAGCTTTCATCCAATCCAATCCAGCTTTATTTATAATGCACTTTAAAAACAACAGGGTTGACCAAAGTGCAGTACACACATCATAAAAAAAGAAATAAAAGATTAAAAAAACAGCAACAACAATACAACTAGGTGATACAAAAAGATTAAAATAAAATCAGTACAGTAACCAACAGAAGACAATGAATCAATGCAAAAGTTAATCAAAAGTTAAAAGCCGAAGTAAAAAGGTAAGTTTTTAGCTGGGACTTAAAAATTGTGAGTGACTCGGCCTGCCTAAGGTACAAGGCAGTGCATTCCACAATTTGGGTCCAGCGACAGAGAAACAGCGGTCGCTTTCCCGCAGCTTCCTGTTTGTTTTGGGCACCACAAGCAAAAAATTATCTGCCGACCTGAGTGTAGGACTGTAGCAAGTCTGACAGATACCGCGGAGCAAGGCCAGACTATGCCCACTGCTAAATTTCCATGGACTGTATTATCTTACATAAAGAGACAATGTAGTTTTTCCAAAAATCAAATCAAAAAGTTGTTCAATGTTTGTACTTTTACCACCCGCCTATTGGCTAGTGTAAAACCGGCGTGGTTTTATCACATTTTTTAAGCGTTTTTATTTTTTATTTTTTAGATTCAGGTTTAGGTAAAGCCGAACTGGAGAAAATGGGCTTAGTTCAGGTGGTGGTTAAGAGGTTAAACTTCTGATTCTGAATTTTTCTATTGCCGGTTACTGGTGTGGGCAAAAAGTGTCAGTAACTCAGAGGAACGCAATGATCCTGAAGCAAGGATTTGATCCAGCTTTTTCTGCACAGGAGCAAACTCGAAGGGCTACACATCTCCAGACATATCTTCTGGCTTTTTAAATGTGAAAATAAACCAAATCAGAGTGCATTGACGTCCCTGATTCCAAATGCTTCTAGATTTTGACATGCATGATAAACTCCCCTAATTTTTGCCACATTATTCAAAATTTTCCGAAGCATCTACACTTATGTACCTTGAAATGGGCTTTAAGTCTCCATTTTGTATGTTTATCTTCTACCCCGACTGTGTAAATCTCTCATCAGGGAGTTTAGGCCAAGGACAATATTGAATAACCGAGCGCGGCAGAGTGACAGATTGATCTAGCGTGAACATGATACAGATGTACTCTCCCTATTCATCTTCTTCCGCTCTGTCAGCGCGTTAAGATGCGAGGTGTGTCCGCCGCGGCCCGGTAAATAAGCTTTTATTGTGGAGGAGCCGCGGGGGCTCATCTGAATATTTAAAATCTTTGGATGAATTACACTGATTTATAAGAGCTTTTGAACAGCCTCCCCCCCCAGGGCCCAGACGCCGATGTAGCAGAGTCGGCTTGGGTTGATCCGCCATTAATCTTTGAAATGACAGAGAGACGATGTAAAAGAATGTCCGGCTATTAACGGTCAGTGTAGATTTAATGAGAAAAAGGGCTGCGAAACATCACCTCTGTCGATGTGTATGAGGAAAAAGTTTGTCTTGTGGAAAGTCCGCATGCATTGGTAGAAACAGTGGTGGCAGAGGTTTGATGGCAGAGCTTTCAGCCAGAGGTCGACAGTTTGATTCCAGCTCCGGCCAGCGCCTACAGTCATTTCGCCCGCTTTGTCTCTGGTGTTTCAAGTGGGTGGGGTTAGGTTTAGCTCGCTGTTTAATTTTATTTTTTTTAATCTATTTTTGATCATTTTATTTTATGCTTTGCTGATGATTGTCTTTTGCCTTTGACATTTGAGGATGTTATTTTGATCAATTTTCATCAAAGTGACTGATTAAAAAGGTGAAATGTGCAGAAAGGCAACATGACTCCAATCCCATTGGCCATTGAGAACAAATTATTGGGTTATTTAAAAAAAAAAATACATTACACTGATATATGCAGTATAAAAACAATGACACTAGTTGCCATATAAACATACATATTTTAACCCTTTAATAGTGTTTGTAAAGCACACTTGAGGTCATTGCCTTGTGTTTGGATCAATTCAACCATTCATTTCTAGAATTTAGTTCAAGTACACTATGCAAATAACCCACCACCCTGAGCAAAGACATTTAGCACATAAACAAAGAATAGCTCACACAGAACTAGCTCCCGCTGACTTCTTCCAAGAGGTGAAGGCGAACTATATGGGTCGGCCCATTAGTCCGACGCCCCATTAGTCCCACACCCCATTAGTCTGACGTCTCATTAGTCCGAAAATGTCCCATTGAGTAGGGGTTGAAAAATAAAATTAGGTCCAGGCAAGAGTCCACTGACCTTAAGGTTAGGGCAAATGGTTGTATATGGCTCTCCACAACACAACTGGGTTAGAGAGACTTCGGACTAATGGCATTTCAACAATATATAATAAATATATTCATTTATAGAATGTTCTGCCATCACGTTACCAACCAATATCTCATCCTATCAAAGAATCAGCGGGGCTGTACAGTATGGGCTTTTCGCAGTCCAACTTATTATTATTATTGTTATTATTATTTAGATCATACTAAAAAAATGTAAATAAATATACATTGCATTTGCTAGCAAGTGTGGTCCTAGTTACATTACATACATCGCATTTCCTTGTATCAGTGTAGTAATACCTCACGCCTCGACATTTGACGTACAGAGAGAAACCAGTTTGAACCCAGTACTAAGCCGCAAGTAAACCAGAAGCATAGCTCTCCAGAAGTTGACTCTTTAGTTTTCTTTTAAATATATTTAAAGTAGGAGATTGTTTTAAGTCGTCTTCCAACTCATTACATACAGTAGGTTTGGACCACAGTGGCATACAGTATGCTAAAACTAGTCAATTTGAATTTCCTATATTTCCCTGTTAACAGCAACTTGTTCATAGTATTATGTTGGTGAAGTTGATGATTGAAAAACCACAGTACATGATAAACTACTTTAATTGTATATAATTATGTAGGCCTATTTAAGCTGTGAAGTGAAAACTGTTCCCAATATGACCTAATGTTGCTGGTCAAAATCTGTTGGAATAAATAACAAAATCCACAATATTGGGTGCCCTACTTATTGAGTTATTACTACTGCATCGTCGCCGCACTTAAATTAATCTTTTGAACAGAGATTAATTTAAGTGACGAAAAGTGAAATGGATCAGGTGATTTGCCTGTTATATCTGTTGAATCATGTTGTGATCAGGGCACATGCACCTGCGGTGCATAGATTTGGGTGGGTGCTCGAGCCTCGCAGCTCTCACAGGATCAGCGCCTGTGAACAGGCCAAATATGCTCGACATAAAGCAACAGAAGGTGAACAGATCCCGAATATTTATCAAAAAATCCCCACCGTCAGCTTGAGTTTACATTGTGCTCAATAAAATGGGATGAAATCATGTTTACAGTAGTTGATCTGACTCACGCAGGTTTCGTATCCAACTTGATAGTACAGGCTGCAGTGCTCTGAAATACCTCCAATGAATTTTGCAGAGATAGTGGGTTCAAAGCAATATCAAAAGCCTGATCCATCATGGCTGCCCGAGTATGTGCGCAAGAAAACCCACATGAACTGAGGTGGATATTGATCATGATACAAAAATCTGTGTGAGGTCGAGGGAAAGAAAGAGCCCCCGGTGGAGCCTCCAATTCCCACAATCCCCTGTTAACCCGCACATCAGCACAAAGCACAGCACCTCTCAAGGTCAGAGGAGACGGCTGCTACCTACATAAATCATGAGAGCAGTCATCAAACGAAAAAGTCCAGCGGCCATAAGCGCCACTCAGCTTCTCTGTGTAAGCACTTTTCTGCTTCTATACAAAGCGCAAAAACAGATCTTACCGGGTTTTCTTGATGATTCATGTGTTTTATCATGTTTGTTGTTACTGAGAGGTGTATGTGAGTGCCGTGAAGTACTTTCTACATGTTCATTATCAGCTCTGTGTGTTGGAGATGCCTCTGAGTGTGCGTGAACTCATGTTCACTCAGGTAAACTGTGCCTTCAAAGCATAAAATAAGCACTGGAAAAATTAATATGCAAACCTTATTAGCATAACGGGTTACATATCCAAACATGGTGCATGTCTGTGGGGAAAACTTGAAATGGAATCAGTTTTATCACATCAAGCCCACAGTCAATTTGTAGTGAGAAGAGCAACACAAAATCAGTGAAATCTTTTAGCCTCCTATGTTTTATTTATAGTTATTTTTATGTTTTTAGTGGCATTATAACTGTTTTGTGATGTATATTGTGATTTCAGAGTTGATATTGCATGTTCTCTGAAGCCATTCAATATTTAATCATTTAAAATATGCTATCAATGCATTTAGACTTTGATTTACTTATTAACAGGGCCCTCGACAGACTTGCTGGAGCCTGGGGGCAGGAAGAGAGCTTCCTGACAGCCAGGTGTACGTCCACAGTCTTCTCCCTGATTTAATAGAAACGCTTTGACAAAGTCAACTAAATCTACTGCAAGAGGGTCATGTCATGTGAGGCCTTTCTTTGTGGAGTTTGCTTGTTCTCCCTGTGAGTTGGTTTGTTTGATTGATTGAAATGATATATAATTACACTCCATTGAGGTCAGTTGAAAAGACAGCACTTTAAACACATGTATAAAAGGCAGCGGAAGGGACTGAATAACTTTCAAGTCACAAGCTGAGGTTCAGGGTCACACCTGTCATGGGACCATATAGGAGCGGAAGAGGACAGGCCACTTGAGACCAGTTTTGAGCTTTGTGTTTCAAGTGCCTATATGCTGATGATCCTTTCCAGTTGTGAAGTGGAAATTACGAGTGCATTGTGTTCAAGTGCTTTTGTGTCATAGGAAAATGCAACGTAAAAAAAAAAAAAAAAAAAAAAAACACCAATACACTATCAACAAATACATTCATGGGAGAAAGTCGTCTATAAACTGCACTAAATCTCACCTAAATCCTTAAAAATCTCCCCTAAGGATTGTTTTTAAAGGTCTCTCTCCCCCCTAAACCAAACTCAAGAGTCTCACCCCGGTTATACTGCATTCATTGTATTTGGAGTGTCTCCTGCCTTAAGCTTTAAGTCTTAAGTTCTGTTACTACAGAAGGAGCAAAATTGGGAAACAATGGAGCACTCTACTACCCTGCATCGATGTGAATATCGGCAGGGATTTTCAGTCCGTTGCAATTTTTTTTGCTTTAACCCAGGGTACATTCGTGCATTAATGCAGAGTGAGAATTACTTAAAGGGATATTTCGGGATTATTAACATAGGGCCTCATTTCCTAGTTATCCAGAGTGTTGTTGATGTCTGGAGATATTTTTTTCTTAAATTCATGCAGTTCTTATATTTGAAGAGTCTAGTGGCGCTAGGCTAGAGCAAGTCTAAAGTATTTCTACAGTAACAGCTAGCCTGCATTAAAAACAGTCTGACCCACTCCACAGTGCACCTGAGGTAAAACACTTAAAACGCCAGACTAACCACCATATAAATGTTTGTGTTAATAGAATCATTTTTGAAATATAACTGACCTTGTATCACATGAATTACCGCATTTTGAGGGACTATTTTCTCGCAGATCACTCCGCCGCTGCGTTAGCTTACAGCCACGAAGCTGATCCTGCTCAAATATAAGTTATTTTAAATGCAAAATGGTTAAAATTATTCTATTATGACAAATGTACTGTATGTGTGTATATGCTTTTAAGCTTGTGGCATTTTCATCTAAATCATAACGTAGCTGAATGTTGCGTCTCTTCCTCCGCCCCACCCCTAAACCAGTCCAACAAGCAAACCGCTCCAGACCCCTGGGCTGAAGCAGTCTGGGGTTGGAAGAAGAAGAAGATCTTTATTTATATAGCGCCTTTCACAGACATGGTCACAAAGCGCTTTACATGAGAGCATTTTACATTCACTCCATACTTGGTGGTGTTACCTTAGTAGCTTCAGTTTCCCCTGGGGGAGACTGACAGAAGCGCTGTCGCGACTGCACACATCTGCGCCAACGGTCCCTCTGACCACCTCAATGCATTCACACACATCATTCATCCTGGCCTATTGTACATGTTTTTGGTGGTAGGGGAAACCAGAGTACCCGGAGGAAACCTACGCAGACACGGGGAGAACATGCAAACTCCACACAGAAAGGCCCCGTCCAGGTGGGAATCGAACCGCTGTGCTACCGTGCCGCCACGGTTGGAGCGCTTTGGGGTGGAGCAGTTCATTTTTGGCTGTCAGAAACGCTCCGGCCCATCCCGGTCTGCTCCTGATGAAATGTGACTTATTTCTCAGGACTATCTGGAGCATTAGTCTATTGTACATGTTGGTTTGTTTAAAGGGGTAAACAAGGAGAGCACACATTTTAAGTCCCCCACACATTTCCTCTTTATTGACAGTGATGTGATTTGACATTGTGACTGCGAGGATGCAACTAAAATCCTAAGTTAACCATGAACTAATAATGGAATAGCAATGAACAGATTATGAATAAATGATAAAAAAATAAAAAATAAATGGAATCAATGATGCGCCCCAACCTGCAACAACTCCTCTTTAACACCGGTGAGGCGAGCGGAGCATGTATGGCTGTTCAGCGGGAGCATGCTTAACGGAGATGAATTGTCCTGTCTTTCTCATTTGCACATTGTACTCCCGTCGTACTCCGCGCCTCCTGTTGTTCGCGCGGGCCCATTAGCGCTGCTGTATTATGAGTCTCTGATGCACCTTTGAGAGAGAAATGGCTAATTAAAGAGTCGATAAATCTTGCAATTCCTGGAAATTTGCTTATTATCGATTGCGCCTCCGTCTCCCCTGCTGTGTACCAGATGGATTTCTCTATTGATCCCGCACAAGACTGCTCAGCGTAGCGGCACAGTATTTTTAAATCTCACGCTATTATGTATCGATTTGAGGAGGAGAGGGGAGGGGGAAAAAACACACAAAAAAACTCATATGAACTCCAAGATGCATCCAAGTTTAGCCAGAAGAGAACTCAGTTTCACTTTCAACACACTGTAGCTACTTTGGGATTCAAAAGTGACCGGTTGGCCTTATTCGTAGATTGTTGTGTCCCTTAATAGTCCATGTAATGGCTGTTTTTATTCAATGAGTTTGAATTTACACTTTGCAAGCTTGACTGCCCTCTGAAAGTACAACAGCGGGCCGTACCTTCTTTATTGTAAATTATGTTTTAACGCCAACCACTGTTTCAGTGGTTAACTCAGACCCTGATCTGCATGATTATATATGGCTCCTGCTTCAAGGTGCACCCGTTGCGATTTCGATGCTTTGTTGTTAGGAAACGGGGGCGGGGCAAAAACAAAACAAAACGCACGTCTATTTCTGTCGAGCGACAACCCTGTGCAGTCTTGCGGATGTCAGAAGTTGGATTTACAAGACAAAGGCGCGCGCCGCCAACATGCCGCAAGTCTCCTCTGACAGATGGAGGAGAAGTAAAACGACAGGCGCTCAAAGGGAAAAAAAACAAAAAACAAAAAGACAAGTGGCGTTAGCTCAAGGAAGGCATTTGGCAAGATGTCCGGTGTTTTCAGATAACAATCAGGATCCTCTCAAGGATCTATTAGCAGCCTGTTTAAATGGTGTTTGTGTAATGATTACCTCGGTGCACCTGTCTTTGCCAGAATGTGTCTCAAAGGAGTGCATCTATAACGTGTGCTACCAAATAAAGACAGACGACACATGAAAATAAACGTTTATATTTGTATTTAATGGGGTTTCTTTATCCAAACCCTACCTACCCTCTAAACTGACTGTGAACCGACCGTGAACTTTGGAGAACTATTCATGTACTGAGATATTCATGTTGATCATGAGGTTCTCTTCCGGGTTACAGAGAATATCTGAATCACTGACAGTTAAGCTTATGACTATATTATGAGGGTGTTTTTAATGCATTTTGAGATTGGGAAATACCCTCTTCCAAAGTCGTACTTGGATTATATCTTTAAACTTCTATGTCTATGTATCATGAATGAATCTGGCACATGAATATCCATGTCGTAAGGTGACCATGGGTTATGGTGCACGGACTGCACAGCATTTTCAACTTCACCTTTATAATCCAACAAGGAGACAGCACTCGACAGCAGAATTTATCTGTGCCATTTCCCCCCCTTTTCGCTACCACAACAGACGGTGATAGCCAATTGTGCAGAATGCAAACTCGCAGGAGAAACACACTGCGAGGGAACATCATATAAACATGTTATATAAATTAATTTACATCAAAATGCAACACCAGGTGGTTGATTTTACACATTTTATAAAATCTACATTTAGACTTCCAGACTATCACTTTAATGATGAGTTTGTCACAGAATTTTAGCCTATATGTTTCAATGTAGAATTAATGCAAAACATATATATTAATATATTACTTATATTACTTTATGAAAGCCTATCAAAATAGGCTAAATGTAAAAAATATATATTAATAATAAAACATATGTTTTTACAATTTGAGTGTTATTTTACATTTAAAAAAGAAAACACTTCATGTCCCACATTATTTTGGCTGCATACGATCTGGTCACCCTGTCATATGTTAAGAAACTATAGTCTAGTCTATTTTTTGTTTATTGGTTCACAGTTCCAACCATAAAAGCAGCATTTAGCAATTTCAGAACTTGTCAGCTAGCATTCTTGTCACATGGGGTTTGAATATTGTATGTAAAGTACTGTGTGTAAAGTATAAAGTGTGTTCTCTCTGAACTTTCCCAGCAACTCTTGAAAACGTAAAATATCTCATCCAATAAGGCACGCAAATGCAGCATTGACCCAAGTGCAGTAAACAAACCATCTCTCAGTTGAATGTTACATAAAGGATCCCAAACAATCAATCTAATTGTGAATGCAAATGTTACAAGTAGTCAAATGTAAACCAAACAGATATACACATATTGTGACTTCCTTTCTTTTGTGGTTGTACAACTTAAAAATAACTTGTTGTTTGCCCCAGCTCACAGACGCTCCTCCCCTCTGCATGTGTGCGTCAGTGGGAGCGCGGAGACTGTGCCCAGGTGATGAATGACCAACACTGGATAAAGTACACAGCAATAACCTCCAGGCAATCCACAGCACACTCCGGAGCGGGCCGGGCAAATTTATCATTCAATTGCCACAGGATTGCATCAAACGTGTTTTCTCTCGTGCCTTTTGATTTATTTTGCCATTTATAAAAGTCACTCTGAGTCAGCAGCCGATGGAGTGTCATTTTGGGCATGTCGCGGTGAGCCCGGTGGAAGAGGAAGCACGCGTAAAACAGCAAAAGATGCAGAGATTTTTCAGACTATTTCTGTGTTCGTGACGAGCCGAGTTCCTTTCATATTGCATTCCACATTTTCATATTTTTAGATCGATTTAAATATACACATTAACATAAAACATTGGAAATATATTTTACCAGTTTTCAAATGACAGAAATTGTACTATTTGAGACATAAGTCATTTATCACTGACCCACGGAAAGCTGCAGAAAAAGCCGCTTGGACAATTGCATTCATTTGGCAAATAGTAAAAAAAAAAAAAAAAACTGCTATTTGTCCACGGGGAGCTCGAGTGGTGCTCAGGCCAGCAATATGCTCCAAACTAAACAGATGACCTTGTTCTTGTTGCGCTCTCAGCGGAGACAAGTGGAGTTTGCGTGGGTTTGGTCCGCACGGCAGAGGAAGCGCTACCCTGCTGTTCCCCCCGTGGGCTACAAACACTCAGCAGCGCATGGAGAGCGCTTCACTCTCTCCAACACAATATATGCAAGTCCATAATTTAACACGACGGAGGCAGTGGACGCAGTATCATGCGAATCCCAAAGTTTATTTTTTAGTACTTTTAATCTGTCGCAATTACAGGTTTGTCTCGAAGGTAAAGTGCCTTACAGATAAATAGTGATGTGACTGAATCGGCCACTTCCGGACGGTGCTTTAAAGGAACAGTCCACCGCTATTCCATACTGAGATATGTTCTTACATGAGCTTAGACAAGTTGATACGTACCTGTCTGGTCTTTGTGTGTGCCCGTGGAAGAGCGTGGTCGCTTCTAACTTCACCCCAGTTTGGGGCCATAGGAATATGCTAGGAGAGGCCAAATGCTAACAACATGTTTGCCTTTTTGCATGACTGAGGGCACGCACAAAGACCAGACAGGTACGCATCAACTTGTTTAAGCTCAGGTAAGAATATATCATCCATCCATCCATTTTTTTACACTTTTCCGTTGCCGGGTCGTGGGGGCAGCTGTTGGAGCTACCCAAATCACATTGCATCAGCCCCTATGGCTCCTCCTGCAGGTGGTGGGTCCACAGAAGGACGGCCTCAAGGTTCTAACCGGGCCTGTTGGTCTCTCATAAGGGGCTTCTGAACCACTCTTTGTCTGACACGTCACTTAGGACCTGTTTGCCATGGGAGACCCTACCAGGGGCACCAAGCCCCCGACAACAGAGCTCCCAGGATCATTTGGGCGCTCAAACCCCTCCACCACATTAAGGTGGCGGTTCAAGGAGGAGTAAGAACATAGTATCACAGTATGGAAAAACGGCCTGTTCCTTTAAAGGGGAACGATTCCAATTAGTTCTCGAGGCGGATAAAAAGAGATGGATCTGTTTTTCTCTCTCTTTTTTCTTCATATTTTACGCAGATTAACACAGAAAAGGTTAAAGCATTTTGCACTAAAAATGATTTGGCATTGATTATTTGACAGTTCGTCCCCTAAGAATTATAAGGTTCTATCTGGCATTTTTGTCAAAATTGAGTTATTCACATATTCTTGTCCCTGGGCCCTTTCTGGCATATAGTATACACTATTTTAGTTAAGTTTTTTCTCCATAAAAACACATCTATTTCCATTTGGTTCTGTGTGGTAAAAACAGTAAACTCAGAACTACTCAGATAGAACCTTTAAATGGGAAGAAATGTTGCCTCTTCTCATTATGTGTTGCACAAAATGTTATTCATCTACACACTTTTCAAAGGGTGAGGCAGTCTTTCGAACGGCTTCAATCCCATACACCAATACAATTAACTTTGCACTGGTGGAAAGTAAGAACCTAAAGTCAATTTTATAAACTTTTATTGAGTATATTCTGGTTGGACAGTAGCGTGTTAACATGTATCTCTGGTGTTTCATCTATATGTGACCTTTCATACTTGAATATGGTTTGACAAACTGATTCAAACAACAACCACCAATCTTATAAATCAGAGGGGTTCCTTTTCAGAATGGGCAGGTCCGTCTGGCAACAAAACCCGGTTACACTCGGTTATTTTGGTCTCCCTCTTTGTCTTTTCCCTTTTCCCCTATGATGCACTCTTCCAGAACTCTCATCTCGTGGCAGGGAGATGAGAGTTCAATTCCTATTTTTAGTTAATCTCGTCTTCATTTCTCTTGTGTTGAATCCATGGCACTTTCGACACCCTCCTCCAAGACCTAGACATTCTCAACCAGTTGCAACATTGCACAGTGACTCGAGGCTCGGTCAATCACCCGCAGGTCGGGTTTGTAAAAAAATCAAATAAAATGGAACAAAAATGGGCTATTGCTTTTCTGAAACAACATTGGACTAAAGAAAGGTGCTCCATTAACAGTGCATCCCCATAATGACGTCGTCTTCCACCTCTGGCTGATTGTTAATCATCTTGTTTTTAATTGTGGTGGTGGGTCTGGCCTCTCAGTCTGGCGTGGCAGGCCTCCCGAGGTTCACCACTGTGTTAATGTGCCGTCCCCTGAGCGGCGAGTGAGAACAGCGTGACGGCAGCCCTTGAGGGACATTTTTAGCCTCTCTCCCTCTCTCCTTCCATGCTGTGTAATATGTAAGCTGCATCCCTCCGGAGGCCCGGGGACCCTCTCCTCCGTCTTGCCCCTCTCTCTCGCTCTCTCTCTCTGGGGCTTGGCAGTGCCCGTGTGGGGGTGGCAGTGATTGATGAAGGCCCACTCTGCTTAACACACTGTAGTGAACCCAGCGGCAGATGGGGATCTACAGATGCATGCTCCAGCGCGACACCGCGGGAGTCCGAGGCTCTGTGAAGTGCGCTGTGGTTATTTTGCCTGTTTCACAAGAGCAGCAAATCAGGATGCCGTCTTCCCGCGTGTCGTTGGTGTTGGGTACAAGCATTTAATATGTCACCGAAGGAGTAAGTAATGATGAACTACAAACACGTGTACTATTATATTCGTGTGATGGGGCATCGCCATTAGTTGCGCACGGTTGGTTGGTTGATGATTCAGTTACTGTTAATGTTTGATTGGAGAGCGTCACCGATTTGAGTGGTCGTACCCTGACAACAAGGACTGGGTACCATTAAACATTAAACAATAGCAGTATGGTATCGGAAAAAAAGTTACGGTACTGCAGTATTGGAAAAAATTAAAGTGTTAAAAGCAGGTACAGGAAAAAAAATGGGATATCTTCAGATCCAACTTTTGATCGTTGTTGACCTATTGACCTATTTCTTTCAATTTTTTCAAAATAATTTGCCCAGTGTTTGCCTTGATTTTTTTTCACATTTTTGTCTTATTTTTGCCCCAATTTTTGCTTGCTTTCCACATTTTTGCTCATTTTTATTACTAATATTTTCCCTATTTCCCCTCATTTTTCCCCCATTTGTACCCAACTTTTTCCTTGAATGTTGACTTATGTTTGCCTCAAATTCTCAAAATTTCCCCCCACTTTTTTTTCCCAAATAATTCCCAATTTTCCGCACACTTCTTGGCATTGGAGATGAACCCAATATTTTAAATTTGCGTATCTTCCACACTTTATTGTCAGTAGCAAGGGTAGGCCTACCAAGGGGCCCCAAGCAGGAAAGTCACTAGGGGGCCCTCTGGCGGCCGCCCTGTGTACTGCGCACTGGGAGACTGGGACGCCACGTGTGCAGAAGCTGGTCACCTGACGACTCCCATAATGCAGTTCTCTGCATAAGTTTCCCTCAGAACAGACGGCTGAGGTTGTTTATGTCATGATGAGTGTTACAATAAACTGGTGGATCCACGAGATTAACATGTTGGGGAACCATGACTCACTAAAGCATGCAGCAGCAGGGGATAAATAGCTCTAGAGAGCCTTAGTGAAGAGGCGGTGTAACTGCAGCACCAAAGTCATTAGGAAGACTATGTATATCAAGCAGTTGATGCAAATGTTTAAATTATGGGCCAGTTCATGGGGACCCCTGACTGTTGGGGGCTCCAAGCAGCTGCCTGCCCTGCCCAATGGCAAGCTACACCTCTGATTATTGTTCTGTTTTCTGGTTCTAGATGACAGATATTTAGTATAGGTATCATAAGTATTGTTAGGATATTGGTATCGAAAACCAAGTATCGTTAAAGTACCAGTATAAAAAAAAATGTAGCCGAACAAATCAGTTTCGGCTCAAATGTTTTGAGCCGTTCATGCACGTTTGTGAAATCTTAAAATCTTCTGCAACAACAATTTGAAGTGCTGTGGCTCCTGGTAATAGGGTTACGTAACCAGCAAGCGCTCTCCTTGCCTCCTGCTCAGCTTCTTAGCACAGCTTCCTTCAAGAGGCAAAAATACCTTCAAAGCTTTGCTTCGACAAAACGACGCGTCGCAGCACCTTCCAATACTATGATACGATGGCAGACCGTAGCCAAGCCTAAAACGCTGCTGAATCTCTTTTAAAGGGGAGTTGAGGAGGGTCAATTTAGGCACACAGCACATTTTCATACACACACAAGAAAACATACTGTATATGAACAGAGAATAAGTTCCAGTGTTATCTTCATCACCTGGTGGCAGTGTGATAGTTTGATGAGTAATGTAAGATAGTGATCAAGATGTGTTTGGAGTAATCCCCAAACGCATCCCACATACTTTATAATAGAAAGGGTTTACACATTTAATATTTGACAGTAACTTTTAGTTCCTCCTAACTTTGATTTGACAAACCTGTTGACCAAATAACAACAGCACCTTCTTTTGAGCGAAGGCAGGAAGTTATTTTGAGCTCTCCGGAGTAAGTATAGGAGGAAGTTTAAGTTAATGGGATTTGGACTCGGGCCACGTTGTTGTCAAGGCATCACGAGGCCGACCCCATCTGCAAACTTACGCCATCTGTGTGCACTCAAAAGAAATACGAAAAAATACCATTAGCAGTTGACGAGTTATGAGTTATAAAAGAATGATTTTAGAAAGTGAGGTATGGTCAGTGATATTGATTGCGCAACAGTAAATGTGCGCCACCATTTTGTAACTTTGTGCTCCGGCTTCAGCTGGTTAAGTGGCTCCCTTCCACCAGTGGCAAGTGAAATCTCGGCCAAGAGGTTTAGTGCATGTGTAATGAAGGGGCGCAGGTCCATCTGCATCTCGGCCTGCTTTGATGCTTTGATCCGGTGTGCGCTTGCTACACACTGCTTTCCAAAGGCGACTCTGCAATCTAAGATGAGAGAACATCATTTGTGCAAGCTGCAATTGAAGCCTAACAGCTACAACACGTAATGTTTAGCTCATTAAACATTACACTAAAGCACGCGGTTACGTACTCTCGTGGATGTCGATGTATTTTGTGGTCATAAACTTGTACAGTAAATGATTGTGTTATTCAAATCAACCAATGTGTAATTTGGAAAGCCTGTGATTACATTTCGTATCATTTTTATTTGTTTATCCAAGTCCTCCAAACGTTGCCCACTCCGCTAGGTCATTTTGAGCTGTGAATGTGGGCGGAGTTAAGTGTCACGTTTGCCCTGAAGTGCACTTTAGAGCGCTCTGTCAAACAAACAGTCCGTGTGCCACAATAGCCCATAGTAAGTGAGATTGTTTCCTGGTTCCAACGATTTGCAGGATACCCCCACCCTTCCCCAGTCCTGCTGAAACACGTGGCTGAATTAATTGCTGCTCCCAGTCGTCTGAATCAGTCATTAGTCCATAAAGCCGGCTCGTTGCCAGGCATGTTAGGAGTGACACGAGGCTGGAATAAGCAGTCATCCTCACAAGTGCCCAGCCCAGTCACCGCGTAGAGCCTGAGTAAACACTTTTATTGACAAGAGCAGCTCTTGTGGTTTAACAGTGCACTGGGGAGCTCTAGACCACACGCAACGTTCTCCTACTTAACTGGGAGACACCAGAGACAACAACTTTTTCAGTGGTGTTGTAAAAATGGAAAAATTGAGAGGGCCTCTTTACTCCAGTACTTACTTCAACCACTATTACAACAAATATCACAATACATATCACGCCATGAGGGGATGATCTAATGCCTAATACCGTGTTGATGAGGGACACTGCTCCCGAACCAATCCCAGACCCCTCCCTGGAGCATGTCACTCAATAGAAGACATTTCCTCACAAATTTTGCCTGTCATGCATCAACTTTTAAAACGTCTCTCACCTGATTGACTGCATTTACTGCTTTACCATTTTACAGATGTCTTTCTTTTTTTTTTCTCATGCAAGTTTGCTTTGATATGTAATCTGCCTGTCATTCACACCCATCTGACCTCAGGGAGATCAGATAGGGTTCTACATCTTTGCATAGAATTTTATTTCCATTGTCAGTGAACAGGTTCACAAACTAGGAATAAGAATGGGTGTAGTGTTGGCAGGCCAGGCTGCCCATAACTGACTCAACAAGAATGTTGTGTAACACTGTTATAATACTGTATTCTCCATATTATTTTCGTATTTCGTTTCATTGCAGCCTGCGGTTGGCAGTTATCAAAAATAGATGTAAGGAGCACCTCTGTGTTGTGCGCTACTGCTTGGATCCTGCGACACCGGAATCTGGAGCATCCAAATTTAGAAAAAATCTGAGGTTAATCACCCTGGATGCAGTGCAGAAACCCTGGCATCTGTTGGAGAGAGGAAGGCTTCCGTGGAAAATTCATTTTCTCCTCAAGTAAACAGCAAGGAACAGTGAAATCATTTGCAGTGTAGCAGACGAAATATTAATTTATGTGTTTGGCTTATTTAAAAGCATGTCTCAGAACAGTATTTTAACAATGTAGTAAAGTGATGGAATGTGCTGGGAATGTCGTGTCATGCATCCATGTATAGAGAGATGTCTTCCCAAGCTTTAGTAATCTATTCTGAACCACAGAAAGCAGCAAAAAGAGTATGAGTTTACCTACAAAATTACACCATCACCAACATTACATTTCATGTTTCTTATATCTTGCTGCATTTATGTTGAACTATCTGTAACATTGAAATAGAGCGTATTATTGTATATTCTTGATTTAAAAAAAGTACAAAAGAATTGTTTTATGTTATACAGAGAAGTGTTGTTCAAGTCGTCATATGTACTAGTCTGCTGAGACCAGACTGATTCCCCTCTATATTTCTTTATACAGAAGGAGATCAGTCTGGACACTGCATCCCTGTAGTGGCATCAGAAAACTCAAAACGAGCCTGTACAATCAGATGTGTTTATTTGCATCACAGACACCCGCTCTTCGCTGATTGGTTTACTCCACTTCCTGTTTGCATGTGCACCGCTGTGGAAATGGAATTGACGTTGCGGTGACCAGACTCACTCGCTGGTACAGTGGTGATACATACAGTGTTGTTGTCTGAACAACCCATCCCTACGATGAAAATCTCCTGTTCGTCTAAAAGCCTACACAAAGGGGTTGTACAGCAATACTTATAATATAATTCAATACAAAATAATGTGCGTGTGGAGGGTTGTGTGTGTGTCATATCGCATAAAATGGTTAATTGTGCAAGCATCATTTCATAACTATTAAATAGGATTTTAATGAATGTAAATATTCTTCATCATCCTTCGACTGAAATTCCCAATTCATGTGTATTCTATTCACCTACCCCGAGTAAAACGTTTTGGCCAGCTGCCTGCTAGAGACCTGCTTAGTTGCCAATGAGTGGTGCTACCTTGAATTTCTTCTCTTTTCACTTCACATTAAGCCCAACCAGGGCTGAATCCCACCAAGACAACGGGACAGACTTCTCATTCTATAAGAACTTAAGACGGGATCCTATGGGGAGCTATGAGCCTATCCATCTTTAATGTATCTCAACTTGTGCTCCAAGGACTGACGATGGAGAACAGACAGGCTCATATATAGGGGCGAATGTGAAAGGGAGAATTTGGAAAGGAGAGGGGAGAGGACGTGCACAGGGCAGCGTCCAGGGGAATAGGAGTACACTGTGAATGATTGATGAGCGGCAGGGCTGTGGGGTGCATTCGGCAGCCAATAGAAATGGGCTAATCCATCCTCCGCGCTCCCGCCGGATCGCATCACCATAGCCGTCACCGACCTGAAGTTTGTTGGCTGTACAGGTCGGAATCAGAAAAAGGTATGACTGTGGTTTGAAAAGAAACTCATTATATAAAATGACACTGAAAGCAAAACAAAAAACAAAAAACACTGAAAAGCTGCTAAATGTGGACTAAGGAACACCATTTTACCAAAAAAAATATGTGTTTGCATATTTATTTCTTATTGTGACTCATAAAGGTTAAAAGGAACAGGCCACCCTTCTTCCCATATTATGTTCTTACCTGAGCTTAGACGAGTTGATGCGTACCTGTCTGGTCTTTACGCGTGCGCTCAGTCACACAAAAAGACCGAAGATGTTGTTAGCATTTAGCCTCTCCTCCTCTCCTCTATGGGGCCTAGAGGACACGATCCAAGTATAGTTACACAAAATTAAACATGTCGATTTTCTAAGCGGATAAAAAGGGGAACTATATTGTAAGGCGTAATAACACCTTAGGAGCACTTCGACGTCTTCAGAAGATATTACTGCGCAGACGTCGAAACGGTGGCCTGTTCCTTTAAAAATACTATTGAATTGAAACAAAATATCAAGAATGCATACATATTTGAATACTTAAAAGTCTGCACAACCCAGATTTAAATATTTTATCAGAAATAATTTATCTTTCTAACAAAAAAAACTACTTTGCGGCCGAAGACTCACTGACCCATACACTACCTTTCAAAAGTTTGGTGTCACTTTAAATGTCCTTATTTTGAAAGAAAAGCACTTTATTTTTTTTTCAATAAGGATAACATTAAATTAATCATAAATACACTATAGATGTTGTTAATGTGGTGAATGCCTGTTCTAGCTGGAAACGGGTGATTCTTAATGGTATGTACAGAGGCGCATTCCCAGCGACCATGACTCCAGAGTTCTAATGGTACCTCACTGTCCATCTGCCTTTTTCCGCTCGCTTCACGCCATATCTGTTTAGTTCTGTTTAATTTACCCATATCAATCTGCTCTGCCCCCAAATCCCCTCTGTCCTTACTTTGCCGGGCTGTATTTTCACCTTCATTCAACGCTTTATCCTGATTCTACCTGTGCCACCGCTTTCCCTGGGAGTATTGTACGGCCTTTCACGGCTGAACTCGGAGTGACCCCTGTCGGTGGAGAATGATATGACAGCCAGTCTTTGTGCTCTCTGGAGGATGTGAAGCGTGAAATCAGCCTGGCATAGGATCCACTGTGACATGAGCCAGTGTCTGCGGGCCATATTTGCCCTCTGCTCCTCCGCCGCACTCGGAGAAGCCAGCAGGTGGGCCGAATTTTATTTATTTATTAATTTATTTATTTAAGCAGTTTGTTTGGATAAAGGTGTGTGGACGATATACTTGCACGAGTGACATGTTTTGAAAAAGTAACACAGTAGTGAAGTTGAAATCTACGCCTTTTATCATTGTAGGTCGAATGTGTATACAGTGTATTATTTGTGGGGGGGAAAAAGACACATTGCCATTCGTTCTTTCATGGTGACATAGTTAATCGTAACCCTACCACCAAGTATAAAGTGGTCGGTATTTTTCTGCTAATTAAATAAATCAATTATTTTCAAAGTCCGGAGCATCCAAACAGTTAAGACGGGACATGAATCAAATTGCTGATTTGCAAACCACATCTGTGCTCATTTTAACAATACTTTTTGACGTGTTCTCATGGATCACTGCAGTCAGTTTTCTATTCCAGAGTATAGCCCATACAAGGGACTCTTGTGGTGAGCATCTCCCCACTTAGCCGCTGTTGTCAAAATAGTACGAAGTGAATCATCTTAAATTTTTCTAAAGCTCTCTAAAGTTGTGACAGCCAGCCGCGCTCTTCTTTGAAACTGAAGTGTGGTGAGCCGGGCTGTCTAACGCGGTGTAATGTAATAATTGGGTGCCAGTGCGAAAAATGTCCCGAGTTTAACTTTAATTTGCTCAGCGCTCAAGAGAGATGGATGAGACACATGCAGATAATATAGTATATTTCGCTTTGCTTTCATCACTTCGCCATGCCGTCATAGCAATGTTAAATTAAGTGACCTTCACCTTAAAACAAGAAAGTAAGATGCGTAATGTTGTGCTACAAGTGTATTTGGAAAGATGTATTCTAGAGTCTCAAATACACCTTGAATATATAGTTAGGCCCAATCTGCAGTCAAAGCAAAGGCTCTAAACTAGTGATTCTCAACTGGTGGGTCTGGGTCGACACATTATTTGCAATATATATTTACAAAAAGAAATTTGAAGACAGTCTCTGAATCTATTAAAAATGTTTCTGAATAGAACAACAGTTTCATCCACCTGGGTGTCAGGAACATAGGTCAGGAAGCTGAACTTCCCTGCCCTCCCGCCGTCCCCACCCGCCTCTTTTGCACCAAGGATTTGAGAGTAAATCAAATTCAATTCTTGAGAACTGAAAAAAAAAGTCATCTTTAGCTTATGGCTCGTCATGGAGGGTCCCGATGCCCTATCAGTCGAGAACCACTGCTTTAAACTCAAATAACTCTCTGACCTCAAAACATTTCTTGAATGTGTTATTATTTTCAAACTACTTTTAATCGAATGACTCATTTGAGTATGGCATCGTATTTGTCCATCATCATTTATCAATAACATTATTAACATTTAATTCTCACATCTCTCTTGATGAAAATTCTTGCATCTGTATAGCCTACTGTTCGCACCAAGACAAAACGTGATTGACAATGACGCTTACTTGAACTGGATATGCCCTCAGTGCAAAATAGCATGGTGGCTAGCTATCTCCGCACGCCTGACTGGGTGAATCCCAATTACTTTATTTATAAGTCACAATGATGACCTCCGGGAAGATAATTTAGGAGCAGTCAACATTTCAAGCCATGCGTAATGAGCGTATCAGGACAATTACAGTCTCCAGTAAAAAAGCTGGTCTTGAAAGAGGAAAAGTGCTTATAACTAGCATCAGGCGTTTGCAGTAATAAGGTATTGAGGCGACAGTTTGGGGGTATTCGGATGTACTTCTCCCTGGGTTGCCTCCCTCCTCCGTGTGATAATTTGGTCTGGTGTAGTCGCTGCAGGATGCACGCTGGAAGAAGTGGAGTGGGTGTACACAGGATTCAATCAGCCTGTATATTTTTCTGTATTGTTAAACACTTAAGCCGATGCGTGGTCGCGTCACCAGGGACCTCGCACCTCGCTCTCCTCATCTCCGCTAGATTTGTGGAGTACATATTCATTACTATTGATTTACGTGTCAGGTCATAGTCTCCAGCTGCTGGTGTAATGTATTCTGGCGTTTCAGCTGTATTCTATCACCGCCGAGTTTCAACAGGGTCAGGGTAAAGACCAGGCTCGCATAACCTCAGCTTTCATGCGGTGCCAGTTTTACCGGTGCATGAATTTTAATGGTAAGTTAGCTGTCGATGTGGACACTTGAGAAAAATCAACACATTTTTAGAGAAGGGTGCTTAAAAGTCTTGAAAGCAAAACTAAGAATGGCCGTTGATTTATTAGTATTAACAACAAATGGGTTTTCAAAGATTTGGGAAACATAATTATTATCACAATAATATTAATTTATAAAATAAATAATACAAAGTTATTTACAGTATAATAATTAAGTTTCCATCACACATAATATAACATAATTATAGCCTATCGCATTAATAGAAAATGATATTAAAATAAAGACCCGGCTGGCTGCCTTCAGTACTCCTCTGTAACAGGGCACCACCTCCTGGGTTTGTCCCCGTTTCAGAGGATGGTGTCCCACACTGGTCTCCTCCTCCCTCTTCCTCCTGAGCAGCTCCCTCCGCTCCCGCTTGATAATAGATAATAAAATTAAGAGGTGACACTTTATTTTACACTACCTTTAATACAATGTAACTACCAATTTAGAACAATTGTAATGTGCTATGTAACAATGTGTAATAACTTGTACCGATGGGCTACATACCTGGACACGAGAACCCCTCGAAAACAAGATGGTTCATCTCAAGGGGTTCAACAAATAAATGTCAATCATCAAATACATACACCATGGAGTAATGAGGTACATACGACCCTAACTGTAACCCTGACCTTAAGCCCTAACCCTAAGGCCCGTCTGTCTTAGGGGTGAGTACATTATGTGAGAGAAAGTTAGAGCAACAGCTAGTCCTCCCACAACAATATGCTGTTCAAATCAGCCTTTTTACAGTGATGAAAATCAGAACTGTCTACATTATGATTATTTTCAGTTTATTAGTCAGTTTGTCAGTTTTGTACTTGCCATTGCCCCCTCAGGCCAAATGCGTAACTGCAGCCTCAATGATAAGCTCGTGCATGAGGCACGCTGGTTGTACGAACACCAGAAATAACAGTCTTGTTCTGGTAAATTTACAGATTTGCAGGTGTGACTTTAACTGAGGAAACATTACTGTTTTGTAAGATATTTAGACCAAATCAATTTGAGTGTATATTTTTCCAAGATGTGATTGAGCAAATGCATTATCGAGTGAAGAACCAAATACAGATAAACGAATGAATGACATTTGGAGGAAAGAAAATACTTGTATACTGTCTAAAATCATCTCTTCAATTCCCTGGGCCCAATAAAGTTAGCGTAGCATGAGCGACTTGTAAACTATGCTTGTAAACGGCACATGTAATATCCATTGTTTACTTTTTGTAGTCGTTTCACTACTTATAAATCCGTGAACAGTCACTCTTTTTCGCAGCCAAGAAAAGCTAACATTAGCAACATTATTTTTGCCATTGTAAATACAGCACCATTACCGCTGTTTCAAATGTTTTGTAGGTAAAGCACAATTATTGTTATTACTGAAACTACTAGTCTGCTACGAATACTACACAACTTGTCCGTAGGTATAAAACTATTAGATCAACTAGTTGGGTAACTTCAAAATATGATTATTTTATGGCTTGTTTCAGTGAAGTTTGTACAAAACATGTAGCCTGGCTAATGCCAGACTAAAATCACAAGTGATATTTAGTCTGGGGACCACCAATTCATTTTCTCGTATAGGAGAGGTGTGGTTTATGATTGTCCATATCCGTTTATTGGGCGCTACGAATGTCTATCATGTGTCTGCACGTAGCCATAGCCAATCGTATCATCGTATCAGATGACGTATGATGTAGCCGCTGTAAACTTTCTAAACTAAACTATTTAGAACATGGTATAAAGCTTGATCGAAAAATGACATTGCGTCTGCTGCTGTCATGTTGGATCCATAAATTTTTTTTAACATTTTTTTTATCCCTAAACAAATTACAAGCTTCCGTATGTCAAATAGCGCGTCATCGTCTTACTGTCCCTCCTCGTTCTGTGATTGGTGCCCAAATCCATGCGAAAATTTTGGCCATGGTCCCCAGGCTGTTGTGAAGTTCGAAAAGATTCAAGCGCACACAACAAAACATGCACAGACACCGCTGTTCCTGAAAGCATCAACAACACTTTTTCCCCACATATTTAGAAATAATTTCTTACCTTTCAAGCTAAAATGACGCCAACTGCGGATCTTTTGTCCTACCCAGAGATTCTCTGAACATTTCCGTTGTTTACTCTGGTTCTTTGCCTACGCCGATCAGACTCGACTTTCGCCCTTTTTGTCGTTCGTTACCAGGGAAAGTAACTATATTTGCATTGCACTGTTAAAAAAAAACTTGCTATATGCCAAATAATTTGGAGGGTTTTTTTGTTGCAGTTTTCACAAGTGAAATGAGTAGAACAGACAGGTCTTTGTACATAACGTTCGATATTTATTGCACATCGACAGACAGCAAGATGTCTGTACTATAATGTCAAAGATGTTCATAGTAACTGAATGAACTGAATAGTGGGTAGAGTGGGGGAGGCCACTGTGACTGAATGGTATTGACCAGTAATTGCGCCGCTGTTTAATTAATGTATGTATACGGCTGTATTCAAAGAGAATAGGGAGGAACAGGAGTGAACACAAGAAACATGTGCCAACGCACATGGGTTAAAAATAAGTTCCAACACTACTGATCAATGATCACCAACTCGATTCTCCCCCGCACCGGTCACAAACAGCGCTGTGGGGATGACAATGCGCAATAGGTTCTGCAGACAAAGGTGCAGGCCGCGCAGCTGTCCCTGTCCTGGAGAGGCAGAGGAAACTCAATGCTAGATGCTCACCGGAGCTATCAGTTTAGAAGTGTGAGGGGCATCAACAAAGGCAGCATGAGTAGAGACTCCGCCCCCTGCTCTCCGATGCTCCTGCAGCAAGAAGTACCTCTGCAGTAACGATAACAGCACTTAAATGATGGGGAGAGTAATTAATTAGATTACTCCATTACCTAAAAGGTAGTGCCGTTAGTAGCGGCGTTATACTTAAACACCGTTATTCCCAACACTGTAGCTAATGCTACACCAGATTGTGAATGTGCATGACATCATTACGCATTACGCTCCCCTGGAAATGTGCTTGTTCGCCCCGAGGCAAACAAATGAATTTACAGGCATATAGGGGCAATAATGGTGAAAAGGCCAAGGCTCATTCAACTCACCAGGGAATTGCTGGAGCATGTTTGAGGAAGACTTAATGTTTTGTATATATGTTTGTATAAATATAAACATATTTTAAATTTGCATATATTTATTTGTGGTTAAACTTATGTATAGTCCCTCTAAGAAAAAAAGAAGAAAGAACACTTGCACCCTAGTCACTCAAAATGAAAATATTCCTCAAACAAAATCAAGCTAAGAATTCCTCATTGATTTTCTGTATTACTTATTTATACTACAAACAGAAAAATAACACAATGATCGAAGCATAGACAAATTCTCGGCCCTCTCCTAATGGTGAGTTAGTCATTATTTTAAAAAGGGTTAGACAGACACGCAAATCCCAGGTCAGTTTAGTGGCGTGCAAGAGTTCAATAGTACGTGAGATGAAAGGATAAAACTCTGCACCGCTGTTGCGCTCCCAAAGAATGTATTATTGCACCACAAGGTAACGTTTCGGGCGTCACTTAGCCCTCCGTCAGACAGTCATGCCGAACGGCTTTGTTGAATAAAAATGCTATTAAATATTTAAATCTGCTCTCCTCTTCCTATCAACGCTGACAATTGTATTGATGAAGATGTATTATTTTTTCCTTTTACTGTAGTGATGGAAACAAAAAATGCATTTACTTGTAGGATACTGATGTGCTGTTGGGAGTGCACTTCACAAACTAGATACGGATGTTTCAGTGTACTACATAACTTGGATTATCTGTTGCATTTCGTCTCTAAATTTATACCTGGAAATCAGTGTATAGGCCAGTTTCTATCCTCAATATGCAACATGGCAGGTTGAATGGTGAATGTTGTGCCATTTTTAAACCATGCAGACAAGACCACATACAAGACATACACTTTAAACTTTTTTAATACATTATATTACACAAAGTAGATGAAACTGGAATGCATGGCCCGAAGATGTAAAGGAAATATACTGTAACTGTCAACCAAATCATAAAAGGATCTCATTCCCCCATGTTTTAGAGCCGCTCAGACATGATCCCACACGCATATACACCCTCCATTATAATTATGGACCTAAATTACTACCACCACCGGGAAATCTGAATTATTTTATGTTCGCTGTAGTCATTTCACGCCTGGCAGACTCTCACCTTTAACCACGAGGTGCGCGTCTGTCAGTGCACTCCCAGCCGGGCCATTCTAATGTGAGAATAATAGAAGCATTCTCCCATTTTTAATTGGACATTGTTGGGACTGACATATCAATCCTGCTTCCGAGATGCCCTTTCTGTGTATTCCGTAATTGAAACCTGGCGTATTTTTCCCCACAGAATCCCACGATATCGAGGTGACTAAGATTGCTTACCAGCTCTTGCCATTTTATTATTGTATTATTCAGTAAAACATAACCATATCCCTAAATAATTCACATGATTAACTCGCTCCGTTTGCAATCCGAATTCTTTGCTAATGTGCCGCATCCCTTGCTGTCTCATTACAGATAGCAGCAGAACTATTAGCACTCTCATTCTCCTCCATTTGTTTCTACCAATTTTACTTTCCAAAAGATTTCTATTAGCATTTTTGCAATTATCTCCGCGCAAAATTGTATTAAACTTCTTGGCGGTGAGCTGGCAAGTGAAGATCACGCGCTTTTGGCTTGCGGAAGCTGAAGAGAAAAGAAAACACAACATGCATGTATTGCTTTCATTCAAAAATTATGAGCCAATTTCACATTTCAGGTATTCTCGCCGTGAAGTTGACAGGCAAAATGAAGCCAGGCAAATGAAAAAACTGGCAGTCGCCGGATGAACGGCTACCTGTGCGGGTCATGATAACGGAGAATAACATTTTTACAGGGGAAGCAAAAAGCTGGTGTAACGAGCACTAAACTGTCGCGGGATAAAAGGAAGCATGATTCTAGTAGCATGGTTTAGGTGGTTTTCCCCTGTGGAGGATATAAGTGAATTACAGCTCATAAAAAGCACAGAGTATAGCCCCCAAAGCACACATAGTAAAAAAATAGCGTGATAGCGGACTGCGGCCTGGGTAAAAGACTGTATCAATCTTCGGTGGGTGTTCCTACGTAATGGGGCCCATAAGAGACAGTTGCCATAGCTAAAGAAGGGCATTAATCATGACATGTGATAAGACTTGAAGGTACTTGTAATAAAGTAGACAATACAATTAACAGAAAACAGTTCAAGCTACACAGAGCAAGCACAAAAAGTTATCTAAAATGTGATGTTGATCATTGTTGGCAGTGTTTGATTTAATGTTAGGTTATGTTGTATTGTATTAATGTTTGATGATTGCTCGGGTGGCACACAACTTAAAGCCACACCCCGTAACATTTCACCATATTAATAGAATAAAATACAGGATTTTATTCTTTTAAAAGGTATTTAAATCGGTGAAAAATACCTAATAAATGACCAAACTAACATGTGTTTGCGGTGAATGGCTCATCTCTCCTCAGCACTGACTTGTAACTTCACTGGGAGCGGGACGTCTCCAGCTCGTTGACTAAAGGCAGCCAAATATGAGTTACTTTTTTAAATGTTATGAAGATATATCCTTATATCCTATTAAACCTTTGATGCCAAGGTTTGATACCAACTGCTTCTCTTTCAGTGCACTATATGCAGTGCTTACGCCCTCCGCTGCCATAGTTTATTTCCAAATTTCATGGTAACTAAAGGGCCTATCCACTGGCCTGGAGACTAGTTGGAGATGTCTCAGAGACATGTTCGATTTCAGCGGAGACTGCATGGAGACTTTTTCAAGTCTCCGTACGGTCTCCAAGAGGTCTCAAGCAGTTGTGTCGTGAATACTATTGTTCTCCTCAACCTGTGAGACGTTTCTGTGACGTCCCTGCAATGTCTCCGAGACCTATCGGAGAGCTCAAAGAGACATAACGGTGACGTCGCAGAGAAGGCACAGAGACATCTCTGCAACTGAGAATATGTCTGGGAGACGTTTGGGCTCTGATATTTCATACTTCAAAAGACATCTTGCTGACGAACTTCTTTTAAGTCCTGTCCCCATAGCCCCAACAACTGTTGCTATGAAAGAGACTGATGTTTTCAGCCTGGACAGCGGGAGATGTCGGGGTGAGGTGGGCCTCTGTTGGTGCCTTTGCAATGAAGGATCAGCACCGTGGAACACACTACTCTGAGACTGGGACACCTGACTGCGCTGTATCACTATGCATGAAGGACGAGCCGCTGACATGCAGTCATACAATATGACAGACTGATGAGGCTGACACATGAGGCTGAGTATTGATTGAAACTGCATAAGTGACTTCTGCAAATGCAAAGGTAGGCATTCACAGTACATGTTATACTTACTGTGTGGGAGAGTCACTGCATTTTGGCATGTCTGGATTCAGTTGAGTTGCATATGTTTGGCTAGCTTATTAGTTTTGGTGGTAAGCAATATAGGCTATTATATATCCACTTCTTTGCTACAATGTCTAGTAATAGCCGAGCTATGTTATACTGAATATGCTCATTAAATACATATTTAACTGGGGGGATGGTTAATTGTGAATGGGTTGACGAGGCATTGCAGAGATGTCTCTGTGACTTCTCTGCGATGTCAACATTACATCTCTTTGAGATCTTCTTGGTATACGACAGGTTTCGGAGACATTGCAGGGGCGCCATCGAAACGTCTCACAGGTTGAGGACAACAAATAGCGTTCACAACTTTACCATAATTGCTTGAAACCACAGAGACCTTTTGGAGACCATGCGGAGACTCTGCTGAAATCGAACCCGTTTGTTTTCACCGGGACCTTATCTCCAAGGGACGTCTCGGAGTCATCTCCGTGACAAGCGGCAACTCGAGTCTCCCAACTAGGCCGGTGAGATAGGCTCTTTGTATGCGTGCAATCAATCCGAGTTGTGAAGATGTCTCTGCAACTCTCCTCCGGTGACATCCGGTCAACGTCCGCGCAGTAATATTGTCAAAGTACTCCAGGTGTTATTACGCCTCACAATATAGTACCCCTTTTTATCCGCTTAGAAAATCGATATGTTTAATTTTGTGTAACTAGACTTGGATCGTGTTACGTTTCACATAACTGTATTTAAATAGGAAAATGTTGCTTGGTACCTTCTAATTTCACCCCAATTTGGAGCTATACCTTTGCTGGGAGAGGCTGAACGCTAACTACATTTGCATGACTGAGCGCACACACAAAGACCAGAACGGTGCACATCAACTCATCTAAGCTAAGGTAAGAACATATCTCAGTATGTAAAAACGGTGGCCTATTCCTTTAAATCGAGAGGGCTGACTGATGAGTGAACAGCCTTCATGACACAGGACATTCTGAGGATAGGCTCAAATAACCAGCAATCTATTGTTTTCTACAGCATGAAAGTAAAACACGGTCACACTAAGCACACCGCAAGAGGGCAGAGTACCATAACAAACCCTTTTACCTTTTTTGCTTTTTTATCGGTGTACTGTCATTGATTTATACTAGCATGTTGCAGACAACGAAAACAGTTGGTGTGTGCGTCGTCAGCAGAGAATCACAACACAATCTGCTGCATTATTCATCTGCACAATATTTAAAGCCTAAACCTAATTTACAACAAAAGCTCCTCAAATCTTTCTTTGCCAACCCCTGCAGGCAGTCGGAGTGAAAGAAAGTCTGAACAGCTGCACTCGCTGAGATGAGCAGTATCTGCTATAACACCGGCAGCAAGACGACTCAAGAGTGTGTTATCGGTATACAGGTTAAACAGTAATGCAACGCAGCGTCAGCATAGAGGAGCAGCCCCGCGGCTAACCCACATCAAAGTAATCAACTCGGAAATGTTAGAACACCGAGTGCCTGTCACACTATGGGAATGTATTAGCGGTTTTATCTGGTACTGAGAAAATGGTCTCTAATAGTATTACAGCAAACATTATTATGGATTTGGCAGCACTGCATCGGTAGGATATCACAAAAATGAATACATGTACATCTTGAAGGCAATATTGCACATTTTACCGAGCCAAGATATGAAACCTAAGAGAAATATAAGCCTAGGGTTGCATTGCACTTTTGCTTTGGTGTTACAATAATATATGAAAAAGCAGGGTTGCTCCCAACTATGTTAATAGGCAGGAGGTTCTCTTCCCTGGTTCGGGCCATGTCGTCTTTTGTGTCCACATCTATCAGACTCTTAAATCAACTTTAGAGAACAGTTTTTTATTTTTTTTAACTTGTATAGTCTGGATGTGTGAGTGTAAAAGACCACAAATAAAGTTTCCTTACGGGAAAAATAAAGTTCTTTGAAGTTAGAAGTTGAAGTGGTAGGGGAAACCAGAGTACCCGGAGGACACCTACACAGGCATGGCGAGACGATGCAAACGCCACACAGAAAGGCCCCATTCGGCCTTTATGACATAACAATGGAAGAGGGAGCAAATGAATTAAACTGTTAGTTGGGGTAAAAAGGCATTCTTAACATTTCTAACGCATTTTTAACACCCCAATTCTTCACAGGGATGAGTTTATAAGCACGCCTCAAGCCACAGAAATGCTAACAAATACTAGCCTGCAAATTCATGAAATTGATGCAAATGTTTTATAATCACATGCACAGTATTTTTTCCCACAAATGTCTGAGGTTATCATTACTGAAAAAAAATCAGATACTCCTGTCTGACTGAAAGCTTACACAAACATGCAATACGATTTCTACTGATACTGTAAAAATAGTCTATATAATTGTATTATTATGCCTCATTGTTTCTGTGGCCAAATAGCGTATCCTGTCACTATTTTAATTAGGAAATGAAAACAATGAAATCCAGACTCACCAGTGATTCAGTCCGGTGACCGTGGCATCAATTACATTTCTAAAGCGGAACAGACGAGAACAAACAGCAAGCGGAGTGTGGCAATGCAAGGGTTAACTTAGCTTTTTAAACGTAAAATTGCCAAACAACGCCAGCTGGAGATGGCCAGCACCAGTAATTAAATAAAGCACGTAGGTTCGTTGTTGAGTAGATGGATCACAGAGACCAGGCACTGTATAGAAAAGCTTTACATTTATTTTCACATTCTTTAGTTGAGTCGTTTGTTTCTTAGTTCAGTTGTTTCTGAGGTCTTTGTCCAGCCTCAAGTTACCACAGTCTATGAGAGGCGTTTACACACAGACGAAACTCTGCACAGTTTCCATTGTCCATGTGACGGGGAATATAAAACACAAACAGGGCGAAGTAAAAGGTAGAAAGGGCGGAGAAAAAGGCAGGCGGCAGTGACGACCACTCCTCGACCAGAAGCTACAAACGTAAAATAAGGATGTCACCAAGAATGTAACTTACTGGATTTCTAAAAATCGACCAAGCCACAAACCTGAGCGGGGGCATTTGCGTGGTTCGGGGCTTTGACAGCTAGATCCGAGTCAACTGCGGCCAATCCACTCAGCAGCTAGCTCGGCCGTATACGGAGAACGCGGCCCATGATGGCGGCGCGGCAACTATACATTAACAGGGACTAGAGTTACTACCAACTTGAGATATTTAGATTTAGCGACCAATATGATACTACCTGGACTGGAGAGTGACGAGGAGCAACAACCACAACACAGGAGACTGGGCGTACAGGAAATCAGAGGTCAAATAATAAACGGAAGTGCTATTTATCACCATCAAAACCACAAGTGGCAGTGCCCGCCTGCAGGCATACTGCCACAGGAGTAAACCAATCAGCAAAGGCAGGCTTGTGTTGTTGTTGCGGTGTCATTGGCGATTCTGCGTTAATATTCAAATAGGCTTATGAATCTCAAAACTCACCTACTGTCGATGTGTTTTTGGTCATTTACCACCGATTGGAAAAAAGCTCCTGGTCCACCATGCGCCATCCTTAGATTGTTATTGATGGAGCTTCAGCGTCCCAAGAGTGACGCTGCTCGCGAACAACACGTGATGGCAAATAAACAAATCTGACAAACAAGGGTGTGGGGCCCAGACTGATATCCCTGTGTATAAAAAATGCAGAGGGGTATCTTTCTGGACTTGCCAGGCTAGCATCCATAGTCCTTGGATGGTTTGCAGGCAAGATTATATTTTAACATAAAATAAACAAAGATTACAATTTCCTCTCATACTTTAATGTTTGCAGATTGTGTTCAATGTGATCAGAAACTTAATAATTTGGTTTGTGTTCAATGTGTTCATGAACTTACTCATTGGTGCACAAAGAGAAAATGCAGTAACTTTGACTCATCCAGCTTATGTAGAAACATAGAAAGCCGTTGCCAAGCTACTTTAAAAGGACTGGTAAGTTAATGGAAGCTCCCGAGCTACTGGTTGAAAATCCCAGATCTAGTCAGTGTTTCTTAGGGTTATTGGAAATGGGCCTATATTACACAAAAATACCCCACACAAAGCCGACTATTTACAAGTCATTGCCAGCAGCATTGAAGGACGGATCAAAATTTCCTACAGGGACAATATAAAGAACAGCAATATCTCAATATCTGTGATCAGTGATTGTACGAAAATGATAAATCTGAAAATCTAGATTCAAGGTGATATGAAACAAACCTTATGTATGACTATGCTGGCTCTTGGTACGCTGCACTACGATTTTATTTCTTCACATCTTTCTGTATGGATATTGAATGAGAGAGCCTCCACATTTCAACGGCAAAGCCAAGATTGTGTGCTGTGATACCGGTAGTAAGTGTATTAATCATCACAGTCTCCTCTTCTGGAGACAGGAGCAACAGCTGCAGCTTCACAGCTTATTGTGAATTTGACGTAAATTACAAATACCTTATAGGTGCTCCTGCAGGAATTTCAAACTACTGCCTTGTAGGGTTTTTGTTTCGACCAATATACAACATACTGTCAACTAGAATAGTCATTGAAGATGAGTGAACTAAGCACACTGTAAAACTAGCCAAAAGTTGGTTTCTTTCTGTTCAGAATAACTTTTTCATATGTGTCAGGTCATACGTAGGACAGAAAACATTTTAAAAACTAATTGCTTCATTCATATAAATTACATTTTAAGACTTGACTGAGATAAGAAGGTGCATTCGATCCAATCACCTGCTAACGCTCCGCTAGAAGTTCATCCTCTTTCCGGATCACTGTGCTATGTTATTTGCATTGTAACACAGTGAGAACCAAATGTAAACATAAGCTTCATAAAAAGACACATTTGCATTTTTTGCTCACTGTCAGACATGAAACCAGAATTAACTTGTATTATTTTATTTTTTTTCATTAATATCTGGTAGCATTGCCTTTAAACTTTTTGGGTCAAACGTTTTGGATTTCCTTCCACAGGCTTCTCACAATAGTTGGCATGAGTTTTGGTCCATTCGTCCAAACAGAACTGGTGTAACTGAGCCAAATTTGTAGGCCACCTTGCGTGCACATGCCTTTTTAGCTCTGCCCATACATTTTCAACTGGACTGAGATCATGAATTTTGTGATGACCACTTCAAAATATTGACTTTGTTTTCCTTAAACCACTCTGTAACCAGTATTGGCCATATGGTTTAAGAATTGTCCATTTGGAAGACCCATCTGCGCTCAAGCTTTAACTTTCTGGCTGATGTTTTGAGATGTTGCTCCAATATTTCCACACAGTGTTCTTTCTTCATGATGACAACAAGGACTGGACGGTCTGCGATCTTGGCTCGTCTGCTTAAGGGACTCCATCGGCCCTGGGTCTCTATAGAGACCCAGGGAGATCTCTATAGATCTCTCCTTCTGTGGTTCTCCCCAAGGTTTCTCTTTTCTGTCATCTGTTTTGTGAAGTGCACCAGTCCGTCCTGCAGCAAAACAACCCCACAGCATGATGCTGCCACCCCCGTATTTCACAGTTGGGATGGTGTTCTCAGGCTTGCAAGATTCCCCCTTTTTCCTCCAAATGTGACGATGGCCATTGTGGACCAAAATATATATTTTTTAATTCTAATTGACCTAATAAAAATAAAAATGTGTAAATGTGTCTTTTTATGAAGTGTATGTAAACATATGGTTGTCACTGTATATATTTGGATTTGGATGTATAATGAAAATAAAGAGATAGTCTGTAAGATTGCAATGTGAGGAATGACTGAGAGTGAAATTTGAAAGTAATCAAGTTCCTCCCCTCCTGTCCTGATTGGAACAGAAAGCCACTGTGAAATGAGGAGAGAGGGAACAAACTTTCAAGAGTAAATGATTAAGCTTCCTCCCCTCCTGATTGGACCTGACAGGCCGGTTCACAGGAAAGCGCATTATCATTGGTCAAAGTTAGCTTAGTTGCTGAAAAAATATTTAATTTAATAGCCAATAGGCCTAATAGAATAATATTTAAAATATTTAATTTAATATTACTTCAAATTACATCAAATTTCAGACCCAGGTGATTATTTCTACGCAATCTATGAAATTAATAAAATGTTTAAGCTTACTGACTATCACTTTAAAAATGAATAATATTACTGTGCTATGTAATTTGCCTTGTAATACAAATGTGGCTTTAGCCAGGTTAGGGCCATCCTGCAAAACAATCAATGTCTTTGTCTTGATGATTGTAACTTGCTTGAAGATATATGGTACATTGATTTAGACAGTTGCTAAATAGCAAGACGCATACTGAAAATATCATGTAGCTACTGTATTTGTGGGAATGTTGCACCTGATTTAGCATTTGAAATTGTGTGTTTTACTGTACCAGGGCCCAAAATCAGATATGTAAATCAGAGAACGCTGAGTGAGTGACATATGCTCAAATAACTGTGCTGCTAATCCACTTTTGCACGTGCTTCTTATTTCGCACATGAGCAAACGCTTGGTAAATAACCCCCTTAGAATTGTAATAATAGCGAAACTGTATACAATGACTCATATTGAGACACATATTGTTTCCAAGAATCAGATTCTTACTTTGCATGTCTTTAAATGGATGACTGTGTGGTCTGAATGCCGGGGAGCGTGCCATTGTTAGGACTGTCCTGAGTAATATGCAGTGTAAAGCACAGGCCTAATGACCCGGGATGACAGAGGCGATTATTCAGGAGGTTGTTGGGGCTCTTGGATAAGGCCACCTCATGCTGGGGTTACACCTGCATGTTCTGAAACTGCACCATGAGCCAGGACACCTACCCACACTGCTCTTTGGATGATGTACGATGGCCAGGCACAATTTTATATTAGGAAACTATGTTGCTCTTCGGAAAATGAGCAACGCAGTGCTTGGGCTTTGATTAGCTATTACACATTTCTGACTTTTCACATCTCTCCTAAACAAGCAGGTGTAGGTCAACATGGTAAAACCTTACATCATGTTATCCTTCCTTTCAACATTACCACTATGATGTTGCTGAAATCCTCCTTTTTTCTTTAAAAAAAAAATCAGTGCCACGTAACAGGGGTTTGCTCTTTTCAATCCTGCTGTTTTTGTTCAGTCTTCTATCACCGCTCTCCCCACCGGCTTTGACACATTAACTTTGCTACACAAAACACACAATGCCAGGAGGTCTTTGCTTGCTGATCTATGTAGGACAAGCGGCAGGGGTGTCCGGCGTAATAAATGAAGAAGATGAATGTTGGGGATATGTTCATTTAAAAGCACTTGCCACAGAGGGTAGAGCACAAAGGGTGGAGCTGTCCTGTCCGATTTGCTTTAGAATCAAACCGCGGCTAAATTGGAAATCGTGAATCACTCTGACACCATTGGCGCAAGATGGATTACTCCAGTTAAGGCCTGACTGTTCTTTACTTTGGTTTCGGTTTTAAAAGAAATCATACAAAAATTACTTTCTTCTGACAGATGGCTGACCCGGGCAGTCAATGAAAAGGGACGGCAGGAGGCAGAGACACTACAAAGCATTGCGTTTTTATCAGCAAAGCCCTATCCCTACCGCATCCAAAAGCTCTCGGCGGCACAATGAGGCTGGCTGAATATTTGATCAACTGTCTCAGGTTTAATAAGGCTTGCCAAACTACACCTGCCTGCAGGGAAAAGATAGGGCTTTGAGCTGGGCTGTGTCTCCCCCAAGATGTAAGGGACAGGGGCTGTTTGATGTTTAAAATATCCAATCTCACCTAATGCTGCTCTATCTTCGACTTCTCTGTTTGCAGCAATTAATGAGATTGCTATGAATCATTAACATAATATTATTTGATGAGAAGGGATTCAAATGGATAAAGCCTTTAGCAGCTACTTTGGGCACAAGGTAGTTTATGCCCTTTCATTTAATTGCATAGCAACATTAGCCTAATCTAATCGGCCCCAAGGTGTAAGTGGAAATATTGATCCATTTACTTTTGAGAATGGACTGAACAGAATATTTTTGTAAATGGTCCCAGGAGTTGAAGTATATTCCAGCTACTCAGAAATGCAGAGTTCTGTTTTTATAATGATCATAAGGCTGTCTATCGAAAACAATTAAAATGATTTATCAACAACTAATCAGTTGACTGCTAGTCTGCTATAGGGTACAACCCACAGCCTAGAACAGTGGCTCTCAAAGGGTGGGTTGGGACCCAGAAGTGGATCAAAAAAACATTTGTTTTAAATGTTTTGATTATCATTTCATCTTGAAAGCTTACATGCTTATGCACATTCAACAATAATTAGCAGGACACAGTGGCAAACAGTAGGGTTTCAGTCGGGCCTTCAGTAGAAGCTGGGTTCACTCACTCAAACGCATATAAACTGATCAACAATAGAAAGGCGTATGGATAAAACAGCTTTTTTACGTGGCATTGGTTTGCCAAAGGATGTATCAACAATGCAAACCAAAGCAGCGGTGCCTCCGCCACCAAACAAAAGCAAGAACCTTCGGGAACACTTGTACTACAGTTACAGTTTGGTGTTATGTGGGATGCCCAGGGATAATAATAATAATAATAATGCCTTACACTTGTATTGCGCTTTACAAGCCTGTATTACCAAGTTTCTCAAAGCGCTACACTGTCGTCATTATTCATTCACTCCATACTTGGTGGTGGTAAGCTACTGTTGTAGCCACAGCTGTCCTGGGGTAGACTGACGGAAGCGAGGCAACCAGTCTGCGCCATCGGCCCCTCCGACCACCACCAACCACTCACTCACTCACTACATTCGCTAGGCTTCCTGGTGTTACCAAACGGTCTCCCATCCAAGTACTGACCAGGCCCTTCCCTGCTTAGCTTCCAAGGTCTGACGGGATTGGGCATAGCAAAGGCGGTATGACCACTACTAGGGATGCCTTTTTAGCGCTCATAGTCCTGTACCTGATCCCTGCCCGAGTCCCGCAGCTGACGCGGACAAAATCTTCTCCTGTACGGGGCCAAGTGTCTACGTCGCACTGTCGTTCCCGCTGCTTTTCTATCAAAGCTCATCATGAGGAAGCGGCGCCAAATATCCGCGATTGATAAATCCACTTCATTTTGCCTCAGACATTTCACAACAGTAATGTTTTGTTTACTTCAGCCTGCACTTCTGATTGGCTGGAACTTCTTGCCCATGCGCAGTTACATTAGCGGTTTTCCCAGTCGAGCAAAACAAAGGGATAGCTGATGAGTCACAGCAGGCCCTGGGGACGCACTGTCATTGTACATCGAATTTTGATTGGCTGATAATTCTGTCAGTCACGCTGAGTGTCAAATCATGTGTGCGGCCAGACAATACAGGGGTATCTCAATCTGTTCAGCAGGCCCTGAGGAGGAGCAGTTCACCAGAGGTGTTTAAGGTTGGACCTCAACAATATCAATATAAGCAACTGAACTGTATATCCATCCATCCATCTTCTTCCACTTATCCGTTGCTGGGTCGTGGGGGCAGCCGGTGGAGCTGCCCAAATCCCATTGCACCAGCCCCTATATGGTTCCTCCTGCAGGTGGTGGGTCCACAGAAGGATGGCCTGTTGGTCTCTCATAAGGGGCTTCTGAACCGCTCTTTGTCTGACCCGTCAACTAGGACCTGTTTGCCATGGGAGACTAGCCTGGCTAACGTTAGACTAAAATCACAAATGATATTTAGTCTGGTGACCACCAATTCATTTTCTCGTAGGAGAGGTGTGGTATACGATTGTCCATAGCCGTTTATTGAGTGTGACGGGGTGACCCCGTCCAAGCCCGCGGGAAACCTGCCGCCACCCACCTAAGCCCACACGCACACATCTACACTCTCCTGTTGCCGGTTCCCGTTCCCCTCCGTCTGCTCCGTGTTAGCGAACGTTATCTCTCAATATCCATTGCGGGGGTCTTGGGTGCACACTAGGCCGTCGCTGAACCATCTTCCTTCCATAGCTCCGTTGTATAACAAACATTTCCCCACACTCCGTTCTGTCCGTCTGTGTCCCCACGGGCAACCCGAGCGCTTGGGCACTTCCGGGTATATTGCGCGTGGGACGCCGGCGTGTGACATCATCACACGCCCAACCCTTTTTTCATTAAAATAATAGTAATAGGTTTGGGTAGCAGTTACGGGCTCAGGGACATACTAGTTTAGTTTAAAGGTTTATTTGATCTGTGTAATAAATTATGTATTACCGTCAGATACTGTTTAAAGTAGAAACAGTAGTTTTTGTGATGATTGGCTGAGGGGAGGGGCCAAGGGGTATAAAAGAGGGGCGCCCCCTCTCGTGATTCAGTCTGTGTTGGTCTGCCTACAAGGAAGGTAATTATGAGAGCCTGGTTTGCCTCATTATTGTAAATATTGTGTATATTGTAATTACTGTTTTGTTGTTGTAGTGTACACTGCTTGGGTCGCATGTTTGGGAACGTCGTTTGTCCTTTGTAAAATAAAATGGTGTTATACACACAAAGGACCTGGCTGGCGGGAAGAAACGACGTTCCCAACGGCGAAAGCTTGAGGACGAGGAGGAGGAAGTGGAACTGGATGGAGCTGGAGCGGAAGAGCCTGGAGCGGGAGCCCCGCAGCCCCTGGGGGAGCTTCTCGACCTAATGAAAGGTTTTATGGCGAGTCAGCAGAGAAGAGAGGAAGGTCTGCTAGGCGAGCTGCGCAGCCTCCGTGAGTCCTTGCAACCAGTCACTCCTCGGGAGGACAATTTCGGGGAAGAGACCCCGAGAACAAGCAGTCCGCGGGTTGCACTGCCAACACCAGCACCTCGGAGACAGGCGCAGAGTGGGTCTACAGCTTCGTTCCGTCCGCAGGAGGGGAGCTCTGGTGAGCTGGGCCTAGCACAGCCACAGGTGGAGCAGAGACCGTACGTGGGGGAGCCGAAAATTCCGCCTTACCAGATGGGGGAGGATATCGAGAACTATCTGTTGCGCTTCGAAAGAATAGCAAGGACTTGGAGATGGCCAGAGGCTGAGTGGGCCTGCCGCCTTGTGCCACTCCTGTCGGGAAAGGCTTTGGAGGCGTATACAGCCATGGATGAGGAGGAGGCGCACTGCTACGTGGATTTGAGAGCTGCCTTGCTTGCTAAGTTCGACATATCCTCGGAAACATACAGACAGCGGTTTCGTTCCCCTACTGTCCCGCAGGGAGAGACGCCGACCGAGACCTACCATCGTCTGAAGGGCCTTTACGGCGGTGGGTTCGTCCGGAACAGCTCACCGAGGAGCAAATCGGGGAGATCATTATCCTGGAGCAATTACTCTGTGTCCTACCTGCCGACGTCCGCACCTGGGTCAGGGAGCACGAACCTCAGGATGGCCTGACCGCCGCAAAGCTGGCGTTGCAGCACCGGAACGCACGTCGAGGAGGACCTCCACGCTTCACCAGCTCAGTGTCGGGAGCGGCCTCGCAGTCTGGTCCGGCCCGGTCCAACAGAGAGACCAGCTATGACTCACGAGGTACACCCAGCCCGACCGCAAACCAGCCAGCAACCGGTAAGCCTTTTGTTTGCTATTACTGTCAGCAACAGGGACATAAAGCCTCAGTGTGTCCAGCTCGAAGGGACAAGCTCACTGGTGCTTGCTATGCACCTCGGGCAGAGGGCGAACTGTTTACTAACCAGGGCTTGAAGGAGCATACATTGAGAACTGTGGCCAACAGGTGACTGCACTGTTGGATAGTGGCAGTTTTACCTCTCTGGTGAAGAAGCACTTGGTGCCTGTAAACTGTATTGATTATGGGAAAAAAACTGACATTGTTTGTGTCCATGGGGATAGTCATGCGTATCCGAAAGCTGAAGTGACTGTGGTGGTTGATGATCAACCGTACTTAATGACTGTTGCGGTGGTGGAAAATTTACCTGTTGACTTGGTTTTGGGCACTGCCTTACCTGTGCTCCTGAGCCTTTTCAAAAAAACTGACGATGTTTGTGATGTAACTGGCAATGTTTCATGTCGGCACGGTGGCACAGCGGTTAGCGCTCGTGCTTCACAGCTAGAAGGTCCCGGGTTCGATTCCCACCTGGACGGGGCCTTTCTGTGTGGAGTTTGCATGTTCTCCCCGTGTCTGTGTAGGTTTCCTCCGGGTACTCCGGTTTCCCCTACCACTAAAAACATGTACAATAGGCCAGGATGAATGAGAGTGTGTTTGAGAGTGCGCATGGGGGACGACGGATGCAAATTAGCCCAAGGCTACAATCCGGTGTGGCTTGTTTACATGCATGAAACCCATGTATGTTCATTGACATGCACTGTCCCGACCAAATAAACCAACCAATAAATGTCCTGTGGTAACTAGGTCCCAAGCTAAAAAGGGTTTGGAACCCTTGCCAAACTTTGATGATAGCCTTTTTGAGGGAGGCACCAAAGGGCCAAGAAAGTCCAAGCGCCAAAGGCGTTTCGAAAAACATCTAATGCTAAATGACAAGGTTTCGGACAGCCTAAATGTTGATGAACTGTGGAAAGTACCAGAGAATATTGCAGAGTTACAGAGGCAGGATGTGACTTTAAAAACCTGTTTTGAAAAAGCAAATGCTAAAGTCAATGCTAATGCTAATGTTACTGGCAAAGAACAGTTTATCATAGTGGATGGGGTGTTGTATGTCAATAGCAATGCTCAAAAACGTCTGGTTGTCCCTGCGCCTTGTAGACAATTGGTAATGCATGTTGCGCACACGCTCCCCTGGGCAGGGCATTTTGGCCGTCACAAGACCTACTTACGTGTCAGTGCTCATTTTCATTGGCCCGGTATGTACAATGACATCCGCACATACTGCGTCACATGTACTACCTGCCAAATGACATCTCCGGTCCGCAAATCTGATAGGGCACTTCTTCATCCGCTCCCAGTTATCCAAACCCCATTCCGCAGGATAGCAATGGACATTGTTGGCCCGTTAGTCAAAAGCGCACGGGGTCACCAGTACATTCTCGTAGTCTGCGATTATGCCACCAGATACCCTGAGGCGTTTCCTTTACGTACCATCACTGCTCCTGCTGTTCTCCGTTGCCTGGTCCAGTTGTTCTCTAGAGTTGGGATCCCAGATGAAATCCTGACGGATCAAGGGACTAATTTCACCTCTCACTTGTTGCAGCTGTTTCACAAGCAGTTGGGGATCACCGCCTTGCGAACTACCCCTTATCATCCTCAGACGGATGGCCTCGTCGAAAGGTTCAACCAGACGCTGAAGAGGATGCTTCAGAAGTTTGTGAGTGACACCGGGAGTGACTGGGACAGATGGCTGCCATTTGTTCTCTTTGCCTACCGGGAGGTACCGCAGGCTTCCACTGGATTTTCACCCTTCGAGCTCCTGTACGGGTGGGATGTGCAAGGACCCTTTTGCTGGGTAAAGCATGGACTACATCGGAACCCAAGGCCAGCGAGCGGGGTGTTATCCAGTACGTGCTGCAAATGAGGGATCGGCTGTCCAGATACCGAGTCGAGGCTGAGGAGAACCTGAAGGAGGCTCAAAAGAAGCAGAAGACCTGGTATGACCAGCAGGCCAGGCGAAGAGACTTCCAGCCAGGCCAGAAAGTCCTTCTACTGCTTCCCTCCTCCAGCAGTAAGTTGTTGGCCAAGTGGCAAGGCCCATACACCATCATCAGACGGATGGGACCTGTTACCTATGAGGTGCATCAGCCAGATAAGAAGAGGCCCAAGCAGACCTACCATGTGAACCTCCTGACCGGATACGGCATTCCTGGTGAGGAAGGTGGAAGTGGAGGAAGAGGAGGACCCTGGTGTGCCGGTAGTGACCAAAGCCTCCGAACCTCTCGTCGCTCACCTCTCGGTTGGTCAGGCGGCCGACCTTCGGAAGATCTTCCAGGAGAAGTCATCTCTCTTCACCACGGAACTTGGCAGGACCACCCTGATTGAGCATGTGACTCGGCTGAAGGACCGCAACCCTGTCCGCCAACGGCCTTACCGCGTTCCCCAGCAACTGGTGGCACAACTCAGGAAGGAGGTGGAGTCGATGCTAGAACTTGGAGTCGTTGAGCCGTCAACCTCAGAGTGGTGTAGTCCGGTCGTCATTGTCTTCAAAAAGGACGGGTCTCTGCGCATTTGCATTGATTTTCGGAAGCTCAATGCCATTTGAGAGTTCGATGTGTATCCTATGCCGCGGATAGATGACCTCCTGGACCGCATTGGCTCTGCGACCTTCATCACCACTCTGGACCTGTGTAAAGGCTATTGGCAGGTGCCGCTGGAGCCCTCCAGTAGACCCTACACTGCGTTCAGAACACCAGCCGGGCTGTTCCAGTTCACAGTGATGCCTTTCGGTCTACATGGCGCCCTTGCAACCTTCCAGCGCCTTATGGACAGAGCTCTTCAGGGCTGTGAAGCGTTCGGTGCGGCTTACCTGGACGATGTGGTGATTTTCAGTAGCTCCTGGGAGGAGCACATCCAGCACCTGAGTACCATCCTGGGGAAGATTGAGAATGCCGGACTGACCTTGAATGTCTCCAAGTGTGAGTGGGCCCGCCACGAAACCAGATACCTGGGCTATCAGCTGGGAAGAGGAGAGGTACGACCCCAGATGGATAAGGTTGAAGCTATCCAGAAGTGTCCTCGTCCTCGGACCAAGAAGGTTGTGCCGTTGTTAACACTATCGGCCATACGAGCCCCGCCACATTGGGCTACAAATGTCTATCATGTGTCTGCACGTAGCCATAGCCAATCGTATCATCTTATCAGATAACGTGTGACGTACCCGCTGTAAACTTTTGAGCTAAACTATTTAGAACACAGTTTAAAGCTTGATCGAAAGATGGCGCCGCGTCTGCTGCTGTCATGTTGGATCCGTAAATATTTTTTTATTTAATTGTTTTTATCCCTAAACAAACTACAAGCTTCCGTATGTTGAATAGGGCGTCATCATCTTGCCGTCCCTCCTCGTTCTGTGATTGGTCCCCAAATCTATGCGTAAATGTCGGCCATGGTCCCCAGGCTGTTGTGAAGTTCGAAAAAATTTGAGCGCACACAGCAGTCTGGCGTTAGCCAGGCTAATGGGAGACCCTACCAGAGGCACGAAGCCCCTGACAACATAGCTCCCAGCATCATTCGGGCGCTCAAACCCTCCACCACGTTAAGGTGGCGGTACAAGGAGGGGAAAACTGTATATTATATAAATAAATTACAAATCAAATATACTATTAAGACATTTTACACTTTTTTTTTTACAGCATTTGGACAGGGCTAGCAGAGAAGGCCCACCACTGGCAGGAAATTCCAAAATATTATTTGAGTCACTGCCATGCTTCTAGGGTGATGGTGGGCCTCACGCCATACTAGTTGAGTACCACTGGCCTAGAATAGTGTGAGAAACATTTAGAAGATATCACAATTCATTTTTGCTGTCACATTTTCTACCACATGTGAAAGGTGTTGTGTCTGTGCACACCTCAGCCCTGGCTCATGGTTGGTGGCTGCAGCTCATTGCTCCACTGTAATCGCAGGGCTCTCTCACACCTGAGACCAGTGGTGTGGGCCTTTAGAGGAGGAAACCGCCTGGCAGCCCGCCCTGATTGCTTTCTTCACTCTCCGGAACTCCACTCTGTAGATGCCATTAACCGGCTCCACGCAGTGTGATCCCAACTGGACCATGCCATTAACCCTGTACACAAGGAGCGGTTTACTAACACACACACACACACCTACACACACACGAGGGACTTCACAAGCTGACCATAAGCCTGTGTCAGAAATAACAGCTGCTGTCGAGGTCTCCCACAGTGTCCCATGTGGGCTTGTGAAAAAGGCAACACGGAGCACGGGCGCCCTCTGCTGGTTACAATTATGGTAGCCATCACATTTAAATAAATAGCCAATAGGCCAATAGAATAATGTTAAGGGGAAAATAAGGCCAACAAAATAAAATGAGGAGCCCAAACAAATGTTTTCCTTAAGGCCAGGCAGTTGGAACTTGGCTCCAGAAGAGCTGTGTGTATATAGGTTTATTTGAGAAAGCCTAACTTTGATACATTGATCTGATAGAGGCTTTACTGCATTCTTGTTTGGCATTCATCTGAGACCTCTCAGTCGATCTGTATCCACCTTTATGACGTATGACAGAAAGGCTGCCAGCCAGTCTGTCAGCCCCAGGGCAACTGTGACTACACCCAATGTGGATTGGTTGTCCATTGTAATGCTTTAAGCTTAAGTTTGCAGATAAAATCACAGGTTTTTAAAATAGTAAAACAGGTGGAAGAAACCTGTTCTCCATCACCAAATTTCCCGTGCATTTTTCCCCTAGCTTTTGCATAGCCTAAATGTAAATCAAACTTGACATCTATTAGCCTACAGTTTATAATAAGGTTTCTTATTGGTAGCTTGACAATTGAAACCACATGTTGGAAATAATAGAAACTAATTTTTTACCATCTTAGTTAATGGTAAGGCAAGGCAAGTTTATTTGTAGAGCACAATTCGTACACAATGGCAATTCAAAGTGCTTCATTCCATTTACAAGCCTGTGTTAAGAGAATAATAGGTGAGCATTTCTACTGTTATGTGTCAGTAAGTATAGTATAACCCTATAATCGGCACAACTCTTCCTTAGAGCTGTTTATTTACGGTTATCTTGTTGACATTATGACTGAACCGTGAAGAGGGGAGCGCACCAGGAAGCGGCAGCTCATGCTACGTTCGCCTGAAAAGGCTTTGGAGGAACAGGGAAGAAAGAAATCATTTCCCAGGAGGGAGGTGCCTAGTGCAAGTCATGCACATTCAGCCATTCAGCCCACTTTTACTGTACAGGAAAACTTTGACTTTGGCGGAAAAACAACACACGCGGCGTAGTAGATAAAGCGAAGCTAAGCTAGCCGCCGGTGCTCTCAGGTCAGTGTTGTCGAGGACTCTGCTCAGTCACTGACCTGCCGTGTTTACCTGCGCTCACCTGTCAGGTTACAGGTATGCTACCTTTCTGTCTGATCTCAAGTACTGTTGTTAGCCTACTGTAGCATTGTCAAAACGTGTTAAAGGATTAGAACTGGAAAAGGGATTTCTTTAACTAAAACGTACACACGTTTGGCCAGCGTTATTATGTAGTAATTAGAGACTAGATCAGCTGATCAAAAGCATTTGCATTATTTTAGTAGAAAATTAAACAGCTGGTGGAATTGTTACATATGACAAGTTACAAGTTATTTCAAATACCAATTGTAAGTATGACCCTTTGCTATAGAATGTTACACTAATATCAAAATACATTTATTTATTTTTATAATTACTGTAGCTACTGCTAATTATTATTTTTTCAATCTGACAATTATTCTTACTACTTATACTAAATTTCAAATAGCTATGTGACTGTTAAAAATATTTTTGATGTAACATAGCATTTTAAGTCATTTTAGTGTTATATTTTACGATTTACATATTATAACAGCACTTTCCCCTCTCATCACTGTAGGAGAAGCAGATGCTTTATAATGGCGCTCCCCTGCCAGAGCCCCGCTCCCGACGAGCTCCAACTCAGAGTGGACTTCTTCAGAAAGCTCGGGTACTCTTCAAAGGACGTGGAGGCTGCCCTGCGGAAGCTCGACCTGGACACTGACACCGACACCAACTCTGTCCTGGGGGAGCTTGTTCGGATCGGGGCCCGGGCAGCACCCTGCATTTCACATTCAGACAATGACGAGAGGAGCACGGGGTTCAAGAAGTCTCTACTGCCTCCCAGCTGGACCTCCGGACCTTCCAGGAGCGTGCCTGAAGCTCATGTACAAAAGAAAAATACCGACGAGGAGCTCAGGCCTATTGTTATTGATGGAAGCAATGTGGCCATGAGGTAAGGCGTACTTACGGGGTTAAATTGGTTACTGAGTTGCCAACTGCTTATAATACGTGAAATATTATATTGTTATCAGGGAATGCTTTTGATATTTGATAGAAAATGAAGATTATTTACATTTCTTGAACATTATTTGGGCATTTTGTGAGCTTGAGAGGTAAAAGTGTAATCAATGCTTGAAAATTGCCTTGAAGGACTTATCAAAACCCTCAAGAGTGACCAACTTTTGAAAAGGCGCTCCCTGTCTTGCCTGAGCATGTTTTGTTCTGCTGTAGTGTGCACATTTTCCCAAACCCATCCTTCCTTGAATGACTGTGAACACTTCCTTTTGAGACATTTTAAAGTTGCGTTGCACAATTTTACAACTTATTTATGATAATTTTACTCAGTTGTTTTTTTTTTTCCACCCGCTTCCTTATAGCCACGGCAATAAAGCAATCTTCTCCTGCCGAGGAATTCAGCTGGCGGTGAAGTTTTTCCTGGACAGAGGTCATAATAGTATAAAAGTGTTTGTTCCCAGTTGGCGCAAGGAGCAACCCCGGCCCGATGCCCCCATTAGAGGTGAGAATACAAATCAACAACCAAGTAAACTTTGAGTTCAGACCAGGACAGCGCTGCAACTGTTGAATAAAGCAGTAGTTTTGATCCACACACACAAGAGGACGCATTCGCTCTGGGCTCACCGTAGTTGAGCATAAACAGATTTAGAGTAATCAGTAAAAGTGTTGAAATGAGGAAACAGTTAGTTTGGTCTTCCTGGAATAAAGGGAAACATAATATGGTCACAGTTTACTGCTTGACAATACGGCAACAAAAGACTAAATCAAGTCCTAATTCAATTCTAGTTTAGCGGTCAGTCTAAACATGGTTAGTTAAACTTCTTAGCTAGATTTTATTTTTTATATATACACCAATAAATCGCTAATTTCACTTCAGTTTCATGGTTTCATGGCTGATGCAGATATCAAGTGCTTCTTCTTTCACTGAGTTCAGTGTCACTCAAGTCCAAGTCGCTCACATGCAAATAACTCATGATTATAACTAGCAAGCAAGGCGTTGTCACAAAGCCTTTCCAGGTCTTATCTTAGAGACCAACAATTCGAAGAATCAAAACCAGTACATTGTGTTTGGAGTTTTTCTTTCGTTGTGGGTGGAGCCGTCCAGAGCAATTATTTTTATACCCTCTACAAGGAAGTCCAGAAAGCTTACAGTGGTGCTGGGTATTCCCCATCAGGAAGTTACAGCTGTATTTTCTCTAACACACCTAGGTTACGACAGAGCGTAAGCATGGCCCTGAAGTGCTGACTGCCTCCACAAAGGGACACACAAGCGTCTGTCTGAGTGCTTTATCTGTACATCAGTGCTTTACAATAATTGCACATTCACCGGCAGTTAATGGTTCATTTCATTTTTCATAGAGAACACACATCTCCCGCTGCTTTCATTCATTCTTGAGGTAGTAATAGGATATTGAAAGTCGGACAGATTTGTTTGTGCGTGCCTTTTGTTTGGTGGTAGAGGGAGCTCAGCTTACACATCTTTGCACAGTGAGGTAATCAGAGTAAGGTGTTTTGTTGTCAAGAGTAATGTTTTGTGACCATTTTCCCCCACGCAGATCAGCACATCCTCACAGACCTAGAGAGCGGTAACATTGTTGTCTTCACTCCGTCTCGACACGTCGGGGGCAAGCGAGTGGTCTGCTACGACGATCGCTTCATTGTCAAGTTAGCGGCTGAATCTGAGGGCGTGATCGTATCCAACGACACCTACCGAGACCTCCAAGGAGAAAACCCGGAGTGGAAGAAATGCATCGAGGAGAGGCTGCTTATGTACTCGTTTGTGAATGACAAGTACGTTGATCTATTTCACTGTTTTGCCACTTCCTCACATCAATATGTCCTTTAGTGTGTACTCAAGTCAAACATCTGCTACATATTCCATATTTAGTTTTGTTACATGTTACTAAAACCAGACAATCCAGCTCATTGTTTGTTTATTTTTTTCTCCTTTCAGATTTATGCCCCCAGATGACCCTCTCGGTCGACATGGCCCTACCCTTGATAACTTCCTCAGGAAAAAGCCCCTGCCTACAGAGCAAAAGAGGCAGCTTTGTCCTTATGGTAAGATATAATTAGATTTACCTTTTAAACAATACATTAGGAGATTGTATATGGTTAGATTTAGCTATCGTCCTTATTTACAATACGTTTACTCACATCGGTCCCGGTTTAGTTCTAGTCTAGTCAAAATAAACTGTATTTCCATAGTGGATTTAGTGAATTTTATTTTCTAAGATTGTATATCACTTTTTCTTTCACAGACAAAAAGTGCACTTATGGCATCAAGTGTAAGTTCTATCACCCAGAGCGGACAAACCAATCATACTTGTCCGTGGCCGATGAATTAAGAGAAAAGGCCCAGATTTCCTCAAACGACCCTGGTGCCCGGTCATCTCCAAAGTCATCTTTACGAGAGACAGACTCTTTCAAAAGTTTCCCGGTTAGTGAAAACGTACTCTTGTATAGAGAGGCTTATGGAAGCAGCCAAAATCACGTTAAGGTTTCTGGAGAGCACAGTCAAAACGAGTGGGCGGGGCAGCATCACGTCATGCCCAGTCATTACTATGGCAACGCCTCTCAGGAGTATCTGGACTCGGGTCTGGGCTCTTATGACAGTCTCTCAAACTCCCACCGGCTGTGGCCCCAGCAGCAAGGCCAGGCCTCTGCAGGATTCAGACACGCCTCTGTGCATTTGGAGAAAAAAAACATGAGTCAACCCTCCCAGTGCTGTCCCTATGCTCTCCCCTTACCAACCGGACTGCAACCAGCGAGAAACATGGAGGAGCAGCCCAAATACAGCCCCTATGCTTTGTCATGTACTGCTCCAAACAAAAGCAGCCTTCCGATCCAGCTCCAGTATAACAGTGGGCCTCATCTTGAACACAGTTTCTGGTCAGATCCGTATCCTGGCTTGCCACAAGCAAGGACAAGTCTCCCAGTGTCACTTCCTCCCAACAACTCCTATAGTAGTCCCCAATACAATCCATGGGGGCAAACATCACCTTTTGGTGCAAGTGACCCAATCAGGATGGAACTACGCAACAGACTACAAGCTATTTTTAATCCTAAAGATATCGATAGAGCGATGGAGATGTTTCCAAATCTGATGGACGCAGAGAAACTGGCGGCAGAAATTGTGAAAGTGAAGGCTCGGACGGGAATTTTCCAATGAGAAACCATGACTCGGCATTTTCTCATAATCAATGTCTTTAATATAGTAGCAAGTCATCTGTGTGACTTGAACATTTTATTGGCAAATGGCTTTCATGTATTCAGGTTTGGGACTGCCAAGCTGCAAAGGCTTGTATGATTTTGTTCAAAAAGAACAATTTATTTAAACAAAAAAAGAGTTTGTATGACCTTTGTGTCAGACGTAAGATAGTGGTACTGTGTTTTAATTGCAACAATTCTCTAGATCTGTGATTCTAGAGTTTGTACTATTGATGCATATTGTGTCCGTTTTTGTAATTAATGATTAAAGTTCTCATTGCTATGAGTAGGGCTGCCTGAGATGAGAAAGAATGGCGATATTTGTTAACTGCCTTGAATATTGCAATATAACGATATTTCTGCAGTATTATTACTGTATACCCTTTCAATAATGTACCACATTCCATTAAAAAAATTATATCAGGAAATCACAAAAAAAAGACAACATTTAAACTTAATTATGAAAATTATGACAACAAACAAATGTTGCCGTACATTTTAGGTTGTATAGTTGGAAGTTTGATGGAAGTGTTGGTGGGATATATCTTGGCTTCTGTGGATATTGCATTAACTCATATTGTGATAATGATAATTTGGCAGTTTATTGTGCAGCCCTAACTATGAGTATTATTCAGAACCTTTTTGGTATTTTGTTTTCCATGTAATTATAAATGATTGTATATAAATTGTTCATGCATTGTCCACTATCTCATCCACCATGATACGGTTTACTGTAAATGGTATCCTACCAGGAAGTCACAAGAACTTTTGACTGGCATCCAAAACAGATTCCGTTGATGCACTTACCGCTGTACCAGGAACAAGATTCAGCTTTGCACCATGTTCCCACTCGGATGTGTCACTACCCTGCTGTTTGAGTATCGAGTTACTGTGTGTGGGAAACAATAAGGAAAACAATAAGGAATTACTAATAATGAACTTTGTAATGGAGTAAAGTTATCTGCCAAAATAGCAATGTTAATAAGAGAATGTAATGAATAATGATAACAAAAAAAATAAACTTGAAGATGAAACGGGATTGTATCTTAATCTTATGAGTTGAGCCGTTATTTCAATTTAATAAGTGACTTTAAGTTGTAACATAGACAATGCTACTATAAGAAAAAGTACAACCATTTCAGCTTTGTGTACAGCCCAGACTTCACATATTTAGTCGATGTGGGCCAGAGGGCTTTAAATAAAAACAAAAAGGGATTTTCAACTTGTCAGATCAGGTTACAAGCTTGAAAACAAAAAAATCACAAAAAACTCCCTTTTTCTGCGTGTCTGGGAGAAAAGGTCACTGAGTGTGTGTGTGTGCGTGCATAGGTGTGGATGTATTACGCAAGCCCAACAATGCAGACAAAGGCAACATTTCTGAATAGCAATAGTGTGCTACAAGTGACCCCTGAATCTGTCTGCCCGGCCTTTTTGATGTAGAAGTAAACACAATCCACCGTTCCTGCTGTAGCATTAGTGTTTGCAGAAGCTTGTTTATCTTACCCTCAGGCTGCCGACCATGACACTCAACCAGTTTGTGGCCGCAGTGGTTTCAAAATGCGTCTTTTAGGGAAATCCATTGCCAGTTGTAGTTACCAGTGGAATTTTAATTACACATCTATTTTTGGAAAGGTGATAAATATTGTGAAAGGTGGTGATGCTTACTGAACACTGTTGATGTAAAAAAAGAAAAAGAAAAAGAAAGGCATAATTGTTGATTTTATTTACTGAGCAGTTATAATGAATTGCAAGCATTAGGTCATGGGAAACAAGGTTACAGTGTTTAATAGCATTAGTGTGACAATGTTACACAACTGCTTTAACTGGAATTTGGCTGCCAGTTCCATGGAGGATACAGTGATGCAAAGAGTCAAATTACTAGTACTGTATTACGTGGTTCTTTGAAACCAGGTCAGTGTGACGGAAATATGACGAGATCTTTAGTAGTGTGACAGTCCCACGGGCTAAAACTTCATAGATCCTTTGACTAAAGTGCTATTGTTGACATTCCTCGGAGTGATAATGATGATCAACACTTCTGAAATCAGTATGGAAGGAACTTCTGTATTTTCATATCACAAATAATTGCAGGGTCAAACTGCAAAATGTTATACAGTATTATAAGTTGAAAATGTCTTTTAGTCATGACTGTCCCGTTTGAGAACCACTGATGTAAAAAACAAAACAAAACGATGAGCATTTAATTAAGCTAATTTTAAGGACATTAACAAGTAGAAGTAATTCAAACATGTCTGTCAAAACAATCAAACAAATATGTTATATGATGAACTTGCGGTTTGGAAATAACCAGAGGGCATGCATCCCGAAAATCCAGTTTGACACGGGAGTCGTCACACCTTTAGTTGACGCAACAAGTAATTACCTTTAGTCCCCCTTTTTTTTTAAGTTGTGTTGTGTTGAAGGCAAATGCATGATAGTAATGATTGTATGATCTGCCTTCAGGTGGCCACATCATAATCCATGAATCCAAAGAGTCCTCAGTTTGCAATGGGTTTTCTGCATCATTCCCAGGCCATGAGAAGTTTGTGGAACGGTACAAAGGCACCATAGCCCGGTTTGCTGCATCAAACAGAAGCAGAAAGACACACCTTTATTCAGTTGAATAATTTAAGTGTTCACACAAACCCAATTTGGAGAACTTACTCATCTTTATTGCTGGGTTTCACGTGACATCACAGTGTTCTAAAGGGGGGGGGGGCAGCTAAAATTATTTGTTTTTTAGGAGATTTTGTATAGAGAGATCATGGACTCAGTCAATGATATTAATGATCATTTTTTAGTAATTCATACATTTTCATTTTGGATACTATTTGTGGAAGTGTAATGCATTTAATAGGAACAGCTCGGTAGTGTCGTGTGGCACCATCACATCCTAGAACCGTTATGGAATTCTGTATAAGCCGGAGGATAGGTGCCAATACAACTCAATGGGAGAGAAATCGTTTTTTGAAAGAAATTTCAAAAAAGAAAATGTCCAAATGTTTTACTTGTTCATTATTTGGTAGTGATTGGATTCACAGACCGGACGTATGATGTTAATGGCTGAAAGTCCTTTCTACTGGCCAACATCACCATCTCCACTTTTGGACGACTTTATGAGGAAATAATTAGACAATAGTTCATATAAACTGGAAGAGAGGACTTTGAATTTATTATTATTATTAATAATAATAATAATAATAATAATAATAATAATAATAATAATAATAATAATAATAATAATAATAATAAATAAAATGGAAAATAGTTTTGAGGATACTTAGTGGACAAGATTATACAGTATTTCAGCACAAAGAAATCGAATGCAGTTTCCTTTTTACCTAAATGTTAGCGGAATGCGTTTGCAACACAGACATGATTCAGCCATGTGGTGAACTTTGTGGAAAATGTAGGATATCTATAAAGTTGTTGAGTTGTTTTACCAAGAAAGAAAACTAATTTGACCCTTCCAGTTTATGTAGAAATGTACATAATCCGTGTATGGTTCGTTCTTTTTTTTCTTTTTTTTAATTTCAAAATAAAATTTGAAAATCAAAATCCTTGGTTTGTTTTATTTATTTATTTTAAACAAAATTAGTAAATCGAAAAAACAGAAATCTATAAAAAGGATTTCTTGGTTTAGGGGTTATATAATCTAACGACTTGTGGTCATAGGAAGCAGGTGCTCTGGACACCTTTGTAGAGCCTGGAGCAGTTCTAGGGACTTGCTGCGCAAGTCCAGTGGTGTGTAAGGAGCAGCGCGCTCATGGCGCCCGCCCGGCGTGAAACCCTTTGCTTTTTGCAAACTTTGTGTCGTGAAGTCGTTGTAGGCACATGCCACTGAGGAACATCAGGCCCATGGTGATTAGAGGCTGGCTTCCTTCAGACTTGACACATTTCTGAACCGCTGAACTCAGCGTAAAGAAGCTCCATTTGACAGACTGCATATAGCTCAGTTGCAGTCCGAAATTAAGAAGATCTCCACAAACAAAAGTATTGTAATGCTCGCCTTCTCTTCGAGCTGAATTTCCCTGATCTGTGTAAAAGCTTTGTGAAAGATGCACAATGAGAAGATCTCCACATGGGCTTTGTCAGGGGTCCGGTACTGCGTTCTGTTAAAAGATTTGCCGGTGGTACGACATACCAGGAAGGAGAAGAGGTGCGCTCTCTCACCTTACGCACAAAACAGTGGTCTGCCAATAATATTACACCGTGAGCTCAAACGCGTTGAAGTTCAGCCACTTAAATGCTCGGCAGACTGAATCTCATCTGCTCTGTCCCTGAACCTTCTGCACACACAGTAACAGCGCAGTTTTGCCAATTTGGCTGCGGGCCCCCCGTGCGTCTTTACGCATCACACGACAGAGCCGTCAGCGCCACGGCTCACACGCGCTCCTCCACCTAAAGCTGTCACATTAGAATAAGAGTCCCCTTATACGGGCTCTTTTGGCTTTTCTGGTTTTCCTTTGCGGGACACTTTCACAGCGTGTAGATATTGTTTACCTGCAAAAAAAGGAGGAGCGAACAAATCCGCGCTGGGTCCGCTGCCTCTCGCTCTCGAATCTCTCTCTGCAGTTGTGGAACGCGTCACAAATGTCCTGTTTATTAATGTCTTGGAAATGTTAAATCCTTTACCAAAACAACGGTAAATATTTCTAAAGTTCCCTGTTTGTCAAGTAGCATAATAAGAACTGAGCACTTCCTGTTGGCCTTACAAAATAAAAGCAAAAGCCTTTGTTGTGAAAGGCATGACATACACGAGGATCTAAAGATAGATGCAAATACTCCTCCATCTCAGTTATGATTTTCTTTCAAAATCGTTTTGGATATTTGTTACTAGTCCACAGATGACACGTGTGAAAATAAAGTTGTGGGAATTTAATTAAGACCAAATGCATATGTTTATGCCGTTGAAACCGATCTGGTTATGAAAACACTGCTATATTCAGTGTTGGTAGTAACTGAATACATGTATTTAGAATATTTAGAATACTCATTTTGGGTAACTGTACTCAGGTACAGTTACTGAATACAGTAATATTAAAGGAATACATCAAAGTACTTGTTCATTAAATTTCAGTTTCATAATCATAACATTAAGAAGACAAAAAGGGTCAAAATGGCCAGGGAAAAGTTTAGTTCTGTCCTTTTGGGCTCTGGGCATTTGCAAAATGCTTGTTTTGCATTCCACATTAGTGGTAAATAAGTTGGTAACAGGCATGTAACAATAGGCGCATATCTTTCCCCTCTGGTTTGGTGTGAATGGGCCCTGGGGAGCCTGAACCCATAGACCGTTAAAAAGAATAGACAACTCCTCCTCACTCCTCCCCGTTTACCATAATGACCACGTTCGAGGGGGAATTCATGGCGGATTTACAGACTCCTCCTCCCCTGCGCTGACGAAGCATGTTCCTAATAAGGGAATAAGGGCGGGATTTTCACTGTAGACTCGGCCCTTGCGTGACGTGTAGCTCGCGCAGCTCCAATGCTAACAGTCCGACCTCCGTTAAGTAGGAGATTTAAAAAAAAATGTTTTCGAAAACCAGCCTGGTTTCTTTTTTTGTGACTAACCCAGCGTTATCTCAGGAGGAATATGTAGCCATAGAAAGTGTTAAAAAAATTGAAACCAGGCATTAAAGTTGTTTTTAACGTGTCTAAAGTCCAATGCTTTTCAATGGGGGCCTAGCGATGATATGGAGGTACTACAGCAATGGCGGCCTCCAGTGTTGCGGTCATAAAGCAGAGCAGCTAGCGGCCATTGCTCGGTACCCGTGTGCAGTCAGTTTAAAGGGGGCTTTATGTCAGTGATGTTGCTGCTGTGCCATGCGCCCTGACTAGGGTGACCAGACGTCCAAGTTTACCCGGGACAGTCCCAGTTTTGAGTCCTCTGTCCCATGTCCCCACACATTTCTCCAAAACCATTAATTTGTCCCAGTTTTATACAGTATCTGTCCCAAGTGTCCCAGTTTTTGGCCAATATGATCCACAAAGTAACAAACTTCGCTTGAAAATTCATGTCTTTGGGCCATGCAAATGTCCATTACCAAGTAGTAACCAATAAAAAATATCAAGTCTATCAGTCTATAATGCTGATCGGTGCATGGTGTAAGATATTAACAAGCAGTTATACCATTTAGCGTGGGAAAAACAGTCAATAAATGGCTCCCTGGTTGACCATGCAACTAAATCCCAAATAGTGTCCCAGTTTTTTATTCAGAAAATCTGGTCACCCTAGCCCTGACGCACAGCTCCACCACAGCAGGTTACATCGATACCCGTTTAGTCTCATGAATTCAGCGGACAGTCAAATATAGAAACAACACGTAAATAAATGATATCTCGTTTTATAGATGTCTGTTTTTTCGATTTACAAATTTTGTTTTCAAATAAAAAAACAATTAAAAAAAAACAATTATTTCGATTTTTCAATTTAATTTTGAAATAAAAAAATAAAAAACAAAATAATAAACAAAGAACGAACCATACACGGATTGTTCATAAGCACATTTCTACAGAAGCACATTTGAATAGTTTCCTGTAGGCTGGAGACTTATGATGTAATGCAGCTTTTACCCATTACCATTCAAAGTAGCACTGCCCCCTGTAGTTGCCATCCCTCACTCCGTGGTCGGGTGAGCGCAGCTCGATGCCAAGGTGGAGCTCTTCCTCCCCCTGCAGGTGGCCGATGAAACGCACCGCTCCTGTGCTGATGCGGCCGGACGGCAGCATGATCCTGACCCTGTGCCCCAGCTGCAGGTCGAGAGGGGAGTGAGGCACGAACACGCGGTGAGGGCCCGAACTCGACCGCCAAGACTGCACACTGAAACAAAAACAGAGGGTGTTTGGATTTGTAAGTCAGTGTGACCTTTCATGTTCGATACAGAAGATTTTAAGGACTTGCAATTGTCATATGTGATGCTGTTTAGTTAGCCCATTCTTGCACTGAAAAGTTTAAAGCCTGTTTTGTATCTGGCCTTTTTCAATCATGTTGCTGCCCTCCGTCCTTTCTTTATTAAAGGAATAGGCCACCATCCGCACAATATACCACTGCGCGCGGATGCCGAATTACTCCTGGTATTATTACGCCTTACAATATAGTTCCCCTTTTTATCCGCTTAGAAAATCCACATTGTTTAATTTTGTGTAATTGATTGACTGCGGAATTTTCCGCAGTCAATTATTGGTTTGCGTTTCTTTATTATTATTGATTGACTGCGGAATTTTCCGCAGTCAATTATTGGTTTGCGTTTCTTTATTATTGATTGACTGCGGAATTTTCCGCAGTCAATTATTGGTTTGCGTTTCTTTATTATTATTATTATTCCGGCACATTTTTCCTGATTTTCTGCACCTTTCAGCACTTTCATGCTTTGTGCAATTTCTGCAAGTTATGCATCAAAACGTTCCGCATGTTGAGGAGAATCCTGCTATTACTTTTCGGACTTCTGCGATTTACGGTTTTTCCGCAATCGGACGAAATACCGAACATTTTTCCCATTGACTTATAATGGGGCTCCCGCAAATTCATGCTTTTCCGCATTTTTTTCCGCAATTTCTGCAATTTCTGCATTTTGTGCATGTTCAGCTTCCGCAACTTGTGGGTTTTGAGAAAAAATTGGCCTTCTGCAGTTTTCCGGTTTTTTTCTACGGGAATTTGAAATTTTTGCATTGGTGTGTATGTGGCCTCTGCCCCATTAGTGTGTATGGGAATCCAGCCAATGCATTTTAATAGGATTTCTGGCTCTCCATGTGTTTCAGCCATTTGTGCAGCTTCTGCAATTTCAGCATTTAGGCGATTTCAACAGTTTGACCAGTTTATGGAATTTAAAAAGTTTATGCAATATAAACAATTTATGCAAATTAACCACTTTATGGAATTTAACCAGTTTACGCATTTTAACCAGTTTACGCATTTTAACCAGTTTATGCAACATAACAATTTATGCCATTTAGGATTTATGAAATTTAAACAGCTAATGCAGTTTATATAATTTATGCAAATTAACCAATTAATGCATTTTACCGTTTTTTTGCAATTTAACCAGTTTATGCAACATAACAGTTTGTGCAATTAAACTGTTCATGCATTTTACCGGTTTATGCAAATTAGATTATGCAAATTAACCAATTTATGCATTTTACAGTTTTTCTGCAATTTTACCAGTTTGTGCAATTTCACCAGTTTATGAACATTAGATTATGCAAATTAACCAATTTATGCAGATTTATGCAATTTCTGCATTCGATTCCCGCAGTTCCGCAGTCAATCGCAATGGCGCAGCCATTGCTGCATTTCTAGTTATTATTATTCCGGCACATTTTTCCTGATTTTCTGCACCTTTCAGCACTTTCATGCTTTGTGCAATTTCTGCAAGTTATGCATCAAAACGTTCCGCATGTTGAGGAGAATCCTGCTATTACTTTTGGGACTTCTGCGATTTACGGTTTTTCCGCAATCGGACGAAATACCGCACATTTTTCCCATTGACGCATAATGGGGCTCCCGCAAATTCATGCTTTTCCGCAGTTTTTTCCGCAATTTCTGCAATTTCTGCAACTTGTGCATGTTCAGCTTCCGCAACTTGTGGGATTTGAGAAAAAATTGGCCTTCTGCAGTTTTCCAGTTTTTTTCTACAGGAATTTGAACTTTTTGCATTGGTGTGTATGTGGTCTCTGCTCCATTAGTGTGTATGGCGAATCCAGCCAATGTATTTTAACAGGATTTCTGGCTCTCCATGTGTTTCAGCCATTTGTGCAGCTTCTGCATCTTCAGCATTTAGGCGATTTCAACAGTTTGACCAGTTTATGGAATTTAAAAAGTTTATGCAATATAAACAATTTATGCAAATTAACCACTTTATGGAATTTAACCAGTTTACGCATTTTAACCAGTTTACGCATTTTAACCAGTTTATGCAACATAACAATTTATGCCATTTAGGATTTATGAAATTTAAACAGTTAATGCAGTTTATATAATTTATGCAAATTAACCAATTAATGCATTTGACCGTTTTTTTTTGCAATTTAACCAGTTTATGCAACATAACAGTTTGTGCAATTTAAACTGTTCATGCATTTTACCGGTTTATGCAAATTAGATTATGCAAATTAACCAATTTATGCATTTTACAGTTTTTCTGCAATTTTACCAGTTTATGCAATTTCACCAGTTTATGAACATTAGATTATGCAAATTAACCAATTTATGCAAATTTATGCAATTTCTGCATTCGATTCCCGCAGTTCCGCAGTCAATCGCAATGGCGCAGCCATTGCTGCATTTCTAGTTATTATTCCGGCACATTTTTCCTGATTTTCTGCACCTTTCAGCACTTTCATGCTTTGTGCAATTTCTGCAAGTTATGCATCAAAACGTTCCGCATGTTGAGGAGAATCCTGCTATTACTTTTGGGACTTCTGCGATTTACGGTTTTTCCGCAATCGGACGAAATACCGCACATTTTTCCCATTGACGCATAATGGGGCTCCCGCAAATTCATGCTTTTCCGCAGTTTTTTCCGCAATTTCTGCAATTTCTGCAACTTGTGCATGTTCAGCTTCCGCAACTTGTGGGATTTGAGAAAAATTGGCCTTCTGCAGTTTTCCAGTTTTTTTCTACAGGAATTTGAACTTTTTGCATTGGTGTGTATGTGGTCTCTGCTCCATTAGTGTGTATGGCGAATCCAGCCAATGTATTTTAACAGGATTTCTGGCTCTCCATGTGTTTCAGCCATTTGTGCAGCTTCTGCATCTTCAGCATTTAGGCGATTTCAACAGTTTGACCAGTTTATGGAATTTAAAAAGTTTATGCAATATAAACAATTTATGCAAATTAACCACTTTATGGAATTTAACCAGTTTACGCATTTTAACCAGTTTACGCATTTTAACCAGTTTATGCAACATAACAATTTATGCCATTTAGGATTTATGAAATTTAAACAGTTAATGCAGTTTATATAATTTATGCAAATTAACCAATTAATGCATTTGACCGTTTTTTTTTGCAATTTAACCAGTTTATGCAACATAACAGTTTGTGCAATTTAAACTGTTCATGCATTTTACCGGTTTATGCAAATTAGATTATGCAAATTAACCAATTTATGCATTTTACAGTTTTTCTGCAATTTTACCAGTTTATGCAATTTCACCAGTTTATGAACATTAGATTATGCAAATTAACCAATTTATGCAAATTTATGCAATTTCTGCATTCGATTCCCGCAGTTCCGCAGTCAATCGCAATGGCGCAGCCATTGCTGCATTTCTAGTTATACTTTATGGTGTAACACTTCACGTAACCATATTTAAATACGGAAAACGTGGAAGAGTTTGGTAGCTTCTATCTTCACCTCGTTTGGAGCTATAGAGGAGAAGAGAGAGGCTAAATGCTAACGCCGCCTGTGCTGTGTTTACGTTACGGAAGGAACACGTGAAGACCAGACAGGTACAAATGAACTCGTCTAAGCTAAGGTAAGAACATACTGTATCTCAGTATGTAAAAACGGTGGCCTATTCCTTTAAAGCAGTACTAAGTAGTACTAATTGGGGTAGTTTTGTCACACAGTACTTTTAATTGAGTAATAATAATTTTGGAGTAATATGTCTATGGTAACAGTGCTCTTAAGCTTCCTGTGAGATTTTAACAAATGAATAGAAATTTAATTGATTTAAACGTACTTTTCTTGTATTTTATCCTAAAAATATCTATGTAGGCTATACATTTCACAACATTTTAAGCATTTTTTTTCTTCTTTTAATCTGTTTTTGATTTAAAAAAAATGATTTTGCATGATTTTATGTTTTGCATGTCTGTTTCAGGCAGAGCAAAGACAGTATGTTACTCTTGCTTGAGTCAATATTTTGGCTGCTCTACCCACCTCTGAAATCGAGTCCACTGTCCTATTGAATAGCCTATGAATGAAACACTGACCGCTGTTGATAGTGTTTTATACCTTGTAATAGATGACGGAGAGGAAGGGGGTCTTGAGCCCAGTTGTGAATTGGTGCAGGAGAAATAGCTGTTTGTACAAGTGTCCGCTCTGGACGGGGCCTCACGTCCTCTGTGTGGTGTCATCATTTCTGACACTGCACCTGTTTAGTATTCAGACAAGTCAAAACATAATTGCACCTGTTTGAGGCTAAAATGACTATGTACAGAGGGTTCAGAAAGAAAAAAATCAGCCCTATGTTGTAGTCCAAAAATAAAATCAGGCACATTTTCTAATAGTAGAAATTCGACTCTAATTGTGCTAAGATAGGTTATGAAAAAACAGGAAAAAAGAGCAATGTTTTGCAGTGACATGGAACAACCACAGACTCAGTCCATTGCTCTCATAGTGAAGCAGATATTTTTGTAATGCGAGTACAAAATTTGGCATGAACGCTGCCTTGGAACTTTTGTTTGAGGCCTGTGCTAAATCCATTCAGTGCCAAAGGTGGAGTGTCCGCTGTAAAAGTGTGTAGAAGAGTAAATTAACTTTTCATGAGTTAATATTTTCAGTAACTTCAACATAACAACATAGACATATATAGAGAGGTAAGAATGCCTCACACTGTAACCGTATTAATGAACTGTAATTTACTTGTGCATTCCTCGAAGACCTCGCCATTGTCCACTCCTGATTCACCGTGCTCACTACTGCCCACTCGCTCTGGGGTCAGCTGAGGAGAGCAGGCCACAGTCATGAGGTGATTCACACGCACACACGCAACAGTGCATTTTCTAACACGCACACGCACCTGACTGAGGAGTCGGTCCTGTTTCCTCTGCAGCTCTGCAAACCGCCTCTCCCATGAAGCCCTCTCACAGGAGATTCTGGTCTTCAGCAACAATATATCCTTCTCCGTCTTGGTCACTCGGTTGCGGAGGTCTGCGCTGCGGTCGGGGCTGCCCGGTGTGTTCTCAGGGACTTGACATTCACAGCCTCAATGGAGGAAAACAAAAAAAGGTCAATCTGATTATTCTGATTCAATCAATAACAGTTTGAGAACCACTGATCCATAACATTTGTTCACTTTTTTGATCACTGGACACTGGTCTTTGGCAAATGTTTCTAGGCATAATGTCTTTTACTTTCCCCATTTTAATGAATTGTTATTTACGTTTTTGCTCATTTTTAGAAAGCCTATAGATTGTTTCTTGTTTTTATTCATATAATACGCAACAAAAACAGCCTGTATCTATTCTAGATCTCTAAAAGTGTGCCATGTTGAATTTTCTTCTTGTTTTTAAAATCAGATTTAAGCATTATGAAAGTAAATGGGTTAGACCTGCTCCATATGTTTACATTGAGATAATGTCTTGTCGGTGGTTTAATCCACAGATCCAAATAATAGAGATCATTCAGCCCCATTCATAGTAATGATCCCGAGTGGTCTGTGAAATCAACATGGTTGCCTAATCCTCCTACGACTCCTGTTCCTTAAAAGGGCAAAAAGGCGGGCGCCACGAGCCTCCACAGAGCTCCAGAGCCTGTCAATTATAAACTTAGGCTTGCACTTTTTATTTCTAATATACAAAAAACAGCATGGTTAAAAATATGATATATAGCCCAGCGTTGTCACATGGGTCATAGTGATTTTTAGAAAGAATAAAACTCTTTGGAGCCGGGCTTTTAAGCTGTACAAACGAGGTGCAAAGCTACATAAGAATCCTGTTTCCAAAGTGTCCATGAGGAACAAAGAGAAGCACTTTCCTTGCCCGTTGGTTTAATCCCACTTTATATAAATTATTACACTTACTTTACCCACAGACCTAGACATCTGCTGTTCAAACTACTTCAGTATTGACTCAACACATGATTTGTTCCTTTGCTGACACCTTGTGGCTGGACTTAAAACATTCACCATTAATAATACTACTGGTGGTCATAAACATGTGTATTCAACAACTAAATGCAAGTATTTATTTTATGGACAATGTCTAACTTTCCTTATAATTTCAAAAACAATAGTGCGAGTAATTCATACCTTTAGTTTTTCTTGACTGCCCCCTTTTGTCTATGATGCGCCGCTTTTCTCTTGGCAGGAACTGCACTGCGTTATATGGGCAAATCTGTACAGAAAGCAGACTTTACTCAGAAACCTTTTACAGTAATTGTAATACTACAAGTTACTTTCCACACACTCACCCAAAGGAACCTGCAGGTGCACAGAATCCCCTTAAATGTCCATGTACAAACAGGCCACAGGACAAAAGCCATTGTGGATGGAACATAATAACTTTTGAAAATACAAGCAAATAATGACATTAATGTAATAAAGCCATGTTTCGCAAACTTTTCCCACCAAGCTCTGCCCACCCCAACGATCTCATACAATATTTGACCTTCCATGTACCACCAGAACCGGATCAACATCAAATCAGGACTAAAACAGATCTAAAACTTGGACTAAAATTGGACTAAACTTAGTGTAAACCATGCCCAAACATCGAAAAACACACTAACTAGAGTTAAGCAGGTCTGATTGGTGGAGGGCCACTTTTCAACATCGTCAAAACAACAAGCGTCGAACCTCACAATTGTAGCCCAAAGTAAACTATTCCCTTTTTACAAATGTCAGTGTTGTGCATTACATGTGCCCTACTGTACTTTGTTTGGCAGTACGTAACTAAGGCATACATGAAATGATCTCTATTTAAAATGTATAAAGCCTAAAACTGCAGATGAACCTGAGTACCACCTGAAGAAGCCCGTGTACCACCAGTAGTACTATAGAGTCTATGTGTAGTACGTGTACCACAGTTTGAGACACACTGGTGTAAAGTAAAGTGTAAAGACTTTGATAACAACTACACAATATTGCATGTGGTAGACTAAGTGCATCCTAAAGGTAACTGCATTTACACTGACCTTTGCATTTGTTCTATAATAGAAGATGTGATGTAATCCGGTTCATATTCTCTCGATTGGCTTCTGTCTCAGTCTGCAGTGAATGTCCACAGCTCACTGGCCTGTTGCTGTGCACCAGAGGCTGCGTGTGTGTGTGTGGACAGTGCTGCTGACGACTGCTGGCTATGGCTAAATCTAGCCAGTCTAATCTTCTTAGTTCAACACGTTTAGCAGTTCAGTTGCATCCAGTCCGCCTAATTTGATTTGTTGAGCCCCATTGGAAGTAAAGAGGGGATAAACAACAACAATTTCCGGTTATTCTTTTGTCTTTGTGTTCATGTTCAAATGACTTGCATACCATATTATCATTTTGTTCAGTGACAGTTTACAGCATTATTGTTCAAACATAGCAAGAGTTAACAGACTTGGCTAGAGAAACCTGTATAAGTACAAAACGCAGGTGCAGCCAAAAAGTTTAAGTGTGAATGTTCTACTTATTGAGCCACAAAGCCTATTTACCTCACAATGATCCTCGAGTTACTATCTTTGGTGTTCAGACTTTAGGGCTGTCCAAGTTAACACTTTAACTCTCGATTAATAATTAATTAACTAATTAATCATGGATTCATCACAAATAAACCTCATCATATGTTTATATGACCTAACAATCCTGCATCCCCAGGACACATAAAGACAGAGCTCTTGCATTACAAATTATAAATAATAAGCAGGTGGGCTTTTTAATTCAATTCAGTACTAGATGTAAATAAATGTAGCAGAATCTAAATTTTGTTTCTCTCCTTTGTTTTGTTTATTTGGCAGAGACTGTACAAGAAAACATTACTACCAACAAGGTGACTGATGTAACGCACATACTGTAAGGCTTTTAGCTACGGGCTGATTTGCAGCCCCTTGTCCCTGGTTAGGGTTTTCAAGTTGTTAAAATGAGTAGAAAACCAGAAAACAACAGGTTTAGTAAAAAGCATCATTACAGCAATAAAACGAAAGAAAAGAAGAAATATCTGACACTTCACACTTCACATCTCAAGTCTACCCATACAGTTCAGTTCTCACACTGTTGGTTGTCCTTCAACCAGAGCTACAGCTTTAATGAGAAAAGTCTCAGGTCCAATTGGGACTTTACGTTCAGTGGTAAAGAGAGGTGCATAATTGTGTTCCTTTCACTGAGAATATGCAGACTGATCCTGAGCAGCTCTGCACCATTTCACTCTGCAGGTACGAAAGAGACAGTTAGCAGTGCAATATCAGATACATATGTATGCAAAACAATAGGATTCACAAAGATTTTTGAACAAAAAACATTAGTTTGTTTACGAAATATGAGCAAATGTCTTAAGATAGAGTGTTTTATGTAGGCCTGTTATTAATAAAGAATATTATAATCACACACATTTGAACTGTGGACTTCAAAAGCGTAATTAATCCAATAAAATATATATATATATATATATACATGTGTGTGTGTGTATATATATATATATATATATATATATACAAAAGTCTTCCTCACCCTCCCCACCCTCTTTGTCCTCCAAGCTCGGGTCCTGTACCAGAGGCCTGGGAGCTTGAGCGTTCTGCGCAGTATCTTTGCAGTTCCTAGAACTGCACTTTTCTGGACCGAGATGTCTGATGTATTTCCTGGGATCTGCTGGAGCCACTCCTCCAGTTTGGGGGTCACTGCCCCGAGTGCCCCAATGACCACGGGCACTACTGATGCCTTCACTCTCCAGGCCTTCTCTAGCTCTTCTCTGAGCCCCTGGTATTTCTCTATTTTCTCGTGTTCCTTTTTCCTGATGTTGAAGTCGCTTGGTATTGCTATGTCAACCACCACGGCTTTCCTCTGCTCTTTGTCCACCACTACAATGTCCGGTTGGTTCGCCATTACCATTCTGTCCGTCTGTATCTGGAAGTCCCACAGGATCTTGGCTCGGTCATTCTCTACCACCTTTGGAGGTGTTTCCCACTTTGACCTTGGGGTTTCCAGCCCATACTCTGCACAGATGTTCCTGTACACTATGCCAGCCACTTGGTTCAGACTAAAAATGGGCCCAGAAACTTTAGTAGTTTCTTTAAGTTATTTTTTATTTGTAGCAGTCCGATGCTAAAATCATATTAATTTGTAGGACTGGGCGATATGGGTAACAAAATAATAATCAAACAGAAAATGTTTCCTTTCCACTCCAGTATCATTTAACTCAGACCAAATTATGTAACTGTTCTAATTGCTTTTCATCAATTTTCACTGACATTTTTATTTCCAGTAGCGTTTGTTTGACCTGGACCACACCAGTCATTTTTAATCGTCCAAAGCAATTGTGCGGTGGCACTTTTGTCCCCCCATTGATTACACAGCGCGAGTGGCTTGGGTTTCAGATGACACTGGGAATTCAGGTGAAACGTGAGCCTGCAGGGAATATGGCACATCGCAGGTTGTGAGCGAAAGCCTCGTAAAAAGACAAAAAAAAAAAAAAAAATAGTGTGGTCAGCTCCTGCGGTGATGTTCCTGCTGTAAACACGTCCGTCAACAGGAAATGAACAGCTTATGTCAAAGTCGGGGTCATGTGAGGTCAACCGGCCCAAAGAATGGCGAGAGTGACGTAAAAAGGCAAACCTTTCCAGCAACAGGCTCTTTTGATGTCATTCTGATGTGTTATGGGTTATGTTACACACAGTATCGCAAATAATGGCCATTGAATTCAGTCTGATTAATTAACAAAGCTGTAAATTCTAATTAAAAATGGTAGCTTTATATTTTTGGCAGAATCTTGGGTAGAAAATATGTTAACCAAGTCACAACATTGTGGGGTAGAATCTTACTCTGTCTGCAGCAAAACAAAACAAAAAGTTAGAATAACCCCTTTCAACACCTTGGAACTTTTTCACGCTTTAATGAGTACAGCATAAACCTGTACTTATGCAGAGATAGTAACAAAGTACATTTTCAAGAATGTTTTTTAATGATCTTTACTATTCTTGTTGAGAACTTAATTCTTTATACCCCACTCTATTTGAAAGACAAACATAGCACTCTCTACCCCAGTACATATTCTATAGAGGCTCCAAAGTAAAAAGGATTAAATTAGAAGCATATTTTGTCACATTTCAGTGCCACTGACTCATGACAAAGAAGGCTAGTCCCCATCGTGTTGACGCACAGATGATGAATTTGGGCACAGTCTTCATGCTTTTGAACCTACAAAGTTGTTCTTAACGCTTATAACACAGTGGCACAGCAGTAAGTTCCCTTGCCCCACAGCAAGAAGTCCCGGCCTTTCTGTGCGGAGTTTGCATGTTCTTCTCGCGTCTGCGTTGGTTTCCCCTAGTACAAAAAACATGTGTAATAGGCGAGGATGAATGAGAGTCTGTTTGTGGGACCGGCTGTGGGACAAAAGATGGCTACAATCTGGTCCCAATCAAATAAATGTTTAAACGGCTTATATCCTTTCTTCATTGAATGGGTTAATATTTCACTGGCAAATGCTTTAGTGATTTTATTTTATTTGAATATTTTATTTCGAGCTACACAACACTGGCACAAAAGCGAGAGAAAAAATTAATAAAAAATTACATTCTAGCTCGAAAAGGAGTGGTATTTATATACTTAAATAATAATGTGGTTGCAACAATAACAATGTTTAGTCCTTATTGTCTTACTAAACAATTAAGTTGGTTACATATTTACAACAAATGCAACAGTGCATTACATTAAGTCAACTTTTACAATATGTTACACTTTATAACAAGTGTATACTTTTTGTTTCTTATACCTTGTTTATTACCATGTTATTGCTACTGTTATTCATCATCATCATCACAACCCATGTAGCATTACTTTGTATCCCAGCGCTTGAATGATACAGTTGTGGTCAAAATAACAGCAGTGTGTTTAAAAACGTTAGTTAAGCACAAAATCTTCATAATAGATTTATTTCGATGCATTGGAAGCATTGCCCATGGTTTTCTAAATCAAAACATGAAGAGAAATGTATAATTTCTTCAAGTACTTTGTAGAACATTTAAAAAAATGAACATTGGGCTGTTAAAAAAAAAATAGCAGTGTCTGCATTTGTTTACAAGCTCAATATGTACTACATGAAAAAGAAATTCCCCATAGGATTTAGCTTTCCTGTGAATCAATAAACTAATATTTAGTTGTATGACCACAGTTTATTAGAACTGCTTCACATCAGTGTTGCATAGAGTCAACCGACTTCTGGCACCTGTCAACAGGCATTCCAGCCCAAGATTCTTTGACAACATTCCACAATTCCTTGGTTTTGTATCAGAAACTGCATTTTTGATGTCACCCCACAAGTTTTCTATGGGATTAAGGTCCTGCAATTGGACAGGCCACTCCATAAAATTAATTTCCTTGTGAAAATGCATGTATAACATGTGCTGACTTAAAATAACCTAAAATAAGGGCCACCTGATTCAAACCTGTTTTTTTCCACGGAATGATTGACCTCACCAATTCAACTCCCCACTGCTATTATTTTGAACACACCCCTTTCAATTGAATATTCAACTACACAGAAGTAAGAGCATGCATACCATGAATGCTGGGTCTGTCTGTGTTTCTAAGAATCTACTGCACCTACTGGTAAATTGTTGTCCATGTAGTTCTATGATTTATACCAAAAACTGTGAATAATCTGGTTAGTCATGTTGTACTGCTATTATTTTGAACACTACTGTACATAACATAATCCACATGTATTCATGAAAAGTATAGTATTAATAGACTGATTGATGCTCATGATAACAAGATTAATCTTAATGATGTGTGTTAAAAAAGAATCAAGGTTCTTCTTTTTCTTTCCTGTGTCTGGACCTGCTGCCAGAGGGGAGCAGCCCCCGAGCAACCGGACCATCATTTGTTAAGTGTCCTATGCTGTGCATTCAAAGAGACAAGACTTAGGAGTCTGCTGCCAGAAGATGCTTTCCTCGAGCAGCCAGCCTCCGCTTGTCTGCCCTGTACTACGGGTTATGTTGAATGCTGAAATACATGGTTATGTACATGTTATAGCTTCTAAGAATTTAATTCCTTTTTATTACCATCAGCACCAATACCAATACCACTGTCTGAATCGATTTAGTTTATTTCTAAGAATAAGATGATTGTTATATATTAGTACAATGATGATAATAGCACAACAGCAATAACAATGGCAATAACATAATCTATTCTTATAATATAGTCACAATACATTATTGATCACCAGCATTAATAAAAAATAAATTAAAAAACAACAGTGCTTTCATGTAAGTAATAATTTCAGTGAGTGACTTTAAATGTCCGTGGAGTGATACTTGACCATTAGTATTTAAGTAATAATGGGAAATTGTTTGAGCACCACTGCATGTATGTACAGTATATCTAGGATGGCAGTCATGCAAGGACGGCAAACTCAGATTTTTTTTAAAGTTTGCATTCAATATGTTTCTTTGTCTGTTTGTTGTTTTTTAACCTCTTAACTCCCGCCTGAACTGAGCACATATTCTCCAGTTTGGGTTCTTTTAAAGCTTCTTGAAAATAAGCGCCAAAATAGAGATGAAAACGAGACGTAAACGAGGATGAAACTCAACAAAAAAAGTTACAAAAACGTTATAGAATAGTTTAAAAAAAAATGCAACAAAAATGTGTCCAATGCATAGCAAACAAGTGACGACGCGGTAACAACGCAGCCTGAGCTTTCAAATAAGGCTTATAGGCCTATTAGGCTTTGAACTCTCCAGTCAAGAAGCTTTTAGATTTGAGGAAAGCTGAACGAAAATGTGCTTGGTTACGGCGGGGGTTAAAAGGTTAAGACCATACTGAATAAGGTCTTTGGATGCCTCAATAACATCAGTTACAAAATGATGTCATTTTTTAAAACATTTAAAAAAAAAATTACATTCCAGCTTCAATGTAAAACAGACAACTTCTCTCGCCTGAATTGTGCAATGGCTTTCGTGCGGTGCCCGAGAATCCTACTTTTCTTTAGGCCACAAAGAGGTAATTGTAGTGTGTGGAGGCTTTATAGCTGGTGGAGAGAGGGGCTCTGATTTCACATTGTGTTGAACAGAAACCAAGAGGTTCCCTATACAATCACTGTGCCAGGACATGAAGTCTCACCTGCACAAAACTCTTAATGCACTTTGTCAATTTTTGTTGTTGTTGTTGTAAATCTTTAATTGCAGGGAAGGGAGTTTTGGTGCATCATAGAACAAGCTTAACACTGTACTTAAATGTAATGCAATATGTATGCACACAGGAATGCAGCTAATACTAGTGAGGATGGTGTTCAAAGTTTGTGTTGTATAAGAAATTGATTTAGAAGTTTTTTTTATATATATACTTAGTCAAATCAAAACATCACTTTACATCAGAGTAATCTTTTATTCTCTCAAAAATAACAGGACATCCAATTGCGAAAGCATCCGTAGACCCGCCCGGCAACCAGGACTACGTCTCCTCCTCTCGGGGACGCTGCTTACATAGGAGCGAGAGCAGGTGAGTTTCCACTTATCACTGCTCGAGAACGGTCAGCAGGAAGTGAAGCCAGGGAGGCGACGCAAGGCTGACGGAGAGGTAACCACAGAGAACAAGCTCTTTCTCTTCAACTGCAGCTGACGCAGAGGGGGACAGAGAGCACGACAGGTGAGGCCACTGGTCTGCGAGACTCAAAAACGTATGCTTTTCCGTGACAGTATATGAGTGGATGTTGGCGAGTTGGGCTCGGGCGTTTGCATCAGGACCGTGGTTGCATTGAAAAAAGTGAGCAAGTAAGTTTTGTTATTCATAGGTTTCAGTCACATTGTGTTTTCCTCACATGGATGATTCGTTGTCGGACTTTTGTCGATTCAAAAGATAGAAGAGTTGGTTTTGGTAAGGCCATAATTGGTCATCATTTGATGGCTTGGTTTTTTGTACTAATATATCTTTACTCGCCTCTACAAAATGTAGCCTACATAGCCTTTGGTTGACATTTTTGCTATTAAAGATAGATTTCATGCATGAATTTGCAAAGCTATTTACGTCTAGCGTCATTACTGTTGACCAATCAACCAATATGTTTTTTTCCCAAATCTCAATTTTAACCAATTCAAACCTTACATGTTATACCTTTAAAGTTGCTGATAAAAGTCTCTTAGCAGTTTGGGTAAGTAGAAATCCTAAGTAACCCTTATTAATTATTAGTCTTTTCATTTAGATCTTTTTCTCTATTTTGCATCTTTATTATTTTTTTCGTTTCCATCATTTCTATTATCACGCAGATTTTTAGGGGTGCCAAGATGGCCACTGTTTTCACTGATGTTTCCTCGGTGCGTGGGCCCCAGGAGGCGAAGCTGGGATCCATAAGGGAAATAGACAAAAACAAGCCATGCCGTTCTGCAAATTTCCCTAGGGGCCCGGCGGGAGGAACAAACATGTTCACTAATAAACCCAAGCACATTTCATATCTGCACGGTGTCACCTAAGGCTAAAATACATGCACGCTATGAGAACAAATTGCGTTGGGTTACTATCTTGAATACTGTAATAATGTTGTTGCGATATTATACTAAAGCAATTCTACACTGTTCGTTTGATTAAATTTTGATTTTTTAAATGCCTAAATAAAAAGTTTAAAAAAAAATAAAAACAAACTAAATTGGGATCAAAACATGGCTGAAATTTAACACAGTTAGGAAATGTGTGACTAAAACTGAAATGTTGCACTTTTATATTTTAAAAGTGACCATGCCTTTTGTTCTGAGGAGGCTATATTGACAAACTTACTAAGTGTCAATCTCAGTCAGATGGAAGGCAAAGCAAGTGTACTTATTGAGCACAATTCTTGCAAAGTAATTCAAAATGCTTTAGAGAATGACAAGAGTATATCAAAGTACATGAAAGCTACATTTATAAGACAAATGAATATATAAAACAAAACTAATCACTGAAAATGTCATACGCACACCTAAATAGAACCATTTTCATCCTGGATTTGAATATTGTCAAAGTTGAGGCCTGTCTCACATCATATTCAGGAAGACTGTTCCAGATTTGTGATGGAAACCTCTGATTTGCAATACATTTTTGTGTGATGATACTATAATACAAGGTTTATTTGTCACATACACAGTCATACATAGTACACTGTAATTGTGTTTTTTTTTATACCTGTCTCCTAAAGCAAACAAGAGTATTCAATAGCAGATCACTTCCCACACACTAATATCAAAAATAAATACAAAGATGTAAAATAGAATTGAATGAACAAAATACAGTACTTTGGATGATGAATGGTATATACAAATTATATTGTTATTGCGTCACATAATATTGTGTTGCTGATACATTGTGCAGTCCTACTAATATTTGAAATCACAGCGTAACAAGCGCCAATTCATCCAGTTCAACTCCAAGCTAATTGATAGCTGATAGAAAAACGCGGCTTTCAAATTTTGCATTAGCTTATTGACAGTACAGTGAACAAACCTAATTATGAGATCAGTTTCATTGGAACAATCGGTGTATTGTAAAAAGGGGAAACCGCAGATCAAAGGCACTGCTCTGGGATAGCCACTGAATGAGCCCAGTTGTAATTCAGAAAGCTTGGGTAAACAGTTTGACTTGTGCCAGAACCATTAAGCGCAATAAAAGTCCTTTTGTTAGCACTGATGAAGCTTATGTGGACAGTGGACATCGCTGTGATTTTTTACTTTTTTTTTTTCTTGTCAAACAGTGATTGTGTAACATTAGAGTAAATATATCTGGAGGTGGCCGCTCGACCGTCCATTGTGTTTGTGGTTGTAACGGGTCATGTGATGTCTTTGCAGGCTGGATCAAACGCTGTGTGCAGTTTGGGGAAAATGACAATGGCTTCCACTACTTTAAAAGGTAATGAACTGCGTCGTCGTATTTGAATTAGTGTATGACAAAAAAGTGTTTATCATTAGGTGTTTATCATGTGCAGCTTATTTTCAAAAACTAACTTACCATAATTCATATGATTACATGTTACTGCAAGCAGGTTATACTTGTAAATTTTACTGACCCCCAAACTATGACGGCTTGGTACAGCGGCTCCAAATCCCCCTAGCTTTCTGTCATCCTCTGAGTAGACCCTCAGTCAAGTGCTGGTGATTTTTAGACATATTGATCTTGTAGTAAGTACCCTCCTGTTAAGTGGTTTATGCCCCAAACTAGCTTGTGAATGGCCGATCTTGAAAGCTAAGCAGGTTCTGTTGGTTAGCTCCAGGACGGGAGACCATGTGCTTTGGGTAACTTGTGTCTGTGAAACCTCTGGTTAGGAAACACTAGGTGTAGTATTCATTCTACATATGAAGTGCCTTCCATGTATATGTGAATACATTTTCAGTGTATCTAGGGTATTCCAAGACCACCATTCGAGATCTTGCTTTGCAGCCCCTGACAGGTTGCCACTGTGGTATTAAAGAACATTTATTGGAAGGAACACATTTCAGTACTGGACCTGAAATAAATGTATATCTATATTTCTTATTATTCTCAGTAACTTCTCCAGGCTAACCAACCAAGTAACTCAATGAAACAACTTTGTATCCATTTTTTTTAATTATAATTGAGCAGCTCTGCATTAACATCTTAACCCCCACCTGAACTGACCACATTTTCTCCAGTTTTAGCGTTGCCCAAAACTAAAAGCTTCCTGAAAAAAGTGTCAAAACAGCGATAAAAATGAGACAAAAATGATGATCAAAACGCAACATAAAACGTGATGAAGAAATGACAAAAACGCAACAATAAAGTGACCAAAAAAGCAATGAAAAGGTGACAAAAGAGCGACAGAACAGTAATGATAAACAATGCGAGGAAAAAGATCTGTTTAGATCAATTCTGTAGCTTTCAAATGAGGTGTTGCACTGGCCTATATGCTCCAGTCGAGAAGCTTTTAGATTTGGATAAAGCCGAACTGGAGAAAATGCACTCGGTTAAGGCGGGTGATAAAAGGTTAAATAATTTAGTGGTAATAAATACACCACAAAATAAATTGCTCAGTACATGCACAATAGTTAGGAATGTGCCAAAGTTTTAGTCATGATTTAGATTTCTTTTAATTTTTTATTTATTTAATGGAACACACTATGTTGAAATGGTTTACTAAAATATTGCAATAATATTGTTATTCTATTTTCCAACACAGCAGCCCTAATTGTCATCATAATGTTTCTTTTGGCAGACTTTATAGGGAACTGGCAGCTGTTTCTTATAGGATTACTTCTGTCCGTATCACCAGTTTTGGGGCAAAGTACCAGTTCACCTAATGTCACCTCAACTGCATCATCAGACACCTCAACTGGAGCTGGAAATACGGCTTCCAATGTACCATCCACTGTCGCCACCACCACAGCCCAGACAATAGCCACTACCACCCAAGCTCAGTCTAACTCCCAAGGGTCTACATCCAGCGCCACTGCAGCAACATCTGCCCCTCAGCCCATGTCCACATCCACTGGAGGTACTATATGTTCTGCTACATTGATAGACAGCAATGTAATATTGCAATATGAATACGTGGACCATGATCCTTGGGTTTGGTTCAATGTAGCCAACAGGCCTGTCATGACAACAACATTTGGAATTTAATATGCTATCAAACATTGAATGATGAACAATTTTATGGAAGACCTGTTTATGCCAATGAAATAGTTATTCTAAAGCATGTAAATGATAGTAAAGCTTAGTTAGAAATGTACATTACCATATCCTTAAATAACACACCGGTAGCAACAAACAAGAAACACAATAGAAATATATTCAGTACAATTTTGGATGGTCACAAAAGCATATTTTGTACTTGTCATTTATTGAACCATAAGTCAATATAGTAATTATTGTGACTAAGTTACAAGAAGGAATTACTCATTTTTAACACTTGAGTTTTAGTCACACAATAATGAGGTCAAGTCATACTGTTAGGGAGATACCGGAGATGTCCGAGGAAACACGGGTGGAAGGATGGAGACCAGTCTGGATGTCTTGCGTAGAAGAAGTTTTATTACCGTAGTACAGGCCTGGAGACTTCTGAATGATCAATGCCCTGAACACTGTATTGGCTGTTCAAATGTCTCCAGGCCTGTACTACGGTAATAAAACTTCTTCTACCTAAGACATCCAGACTGGTCTCCATCCTTCCACCCGTGTTTCCTCGGACATCTCCGGTATCTCCCTAACAATACAATAATGAGATCATTTCTGGAGGATAAGTATTTTACCATGAACCTACCTCAAAATTACATTATTATGTATCACTGGTTTGTCCCAACGCCGCACATAAACAAAATAGCCTACTTATACTTTTTTTTTTTTTACACTATTTTATTTCTTTTTTCTTTCTTTCCACAGTTTCATCATCTGTCACATCGAGCTCTGGGATGACTTCTTCTATGTCCACTTCCATGGGAAACACCACTGGTAAATATTTTTGGCCTACAGTTACTGTCAGCAGGTTTGTCACTCAGTGCAACTCAGTGTTTGTCCCATTCTCACCACAGGAGGATTGTCAAATGGAACCACTGCTGGGAGTAACTCCTCAATGAGCATGGTAAGAGCAATAGACACATAAACCTGTAATGATATTCGGGTGCTTTTTCATGATGACTGTATTTCCCTCCTTGGTACAGATCTCTTGCCGCTCATTCATGTGCAATTACTCCGACTGCTACTCTATGTACACAAGTCAAAACGCCAGCATGTGTCCTTATGGCTACAACTACTGTGAGGTAATGTTATTGTAGCTGTTTGATATGCTCGGCCCCAGTGGTTCTCAACTTTTCACTTTTCAATAACCAGCTCAGAAAATATGAAATGAATTAAGACAAATGCTGACGATCCTAAGAACCACGTACCACAGTTTGAGAACCTCTGCCCCACCCAAGTGCAATTCCTAACTGTGTCACTTTGCCCTGTTTTAGCTGACGAGAGAGACGGACATTTGCTACACTGTTAACTGCAGCGTCTCTTGTTCCACGAGCTGCAATAACACCTCTCAAAGCAACTGCTCGGTCGACTGCTGTAATTCCACCAACTGCCTGAACGATACTTTTGCATCTATGATGATGACCACCTCGACACCAAGTACGTTGTTTACATTTTTACATTCAAAGAAATAGTAAAACATATAAAATATCACGCAGGTGGAAATAAGAGTATATTGGCACATTTTAGATTAGATTAGATTTAACTTTATTGTCCACTGAGGTGGAAATGTGTCTTTGGTTCACCATCACAGTCACAAAATCACACATAGTCACAATAGACATGACAGACAGTATCAAAGACAATAAGTTAATGATATAAACAATTAAAAACAATTGTGCTGCGTACTCCACTTGCGCTTATTCAGCAGGTTTATTGCATTAGGCACAAATAAGCCTAATGCAATACTCTTAGCATTGCATTAGTTAGTTGCAGCTCTACAACAGAATTACCATCTGCAACTACAATTCCAACTTCCACTAATATTATTGCTAAAAATGCTGCACACTTTTTCACAGTAGGCCTCTTTCAATTACTTTTATTGAGTATTTCTCCAAATTGGATTGAACCGAGAGAAAGAGGAAGCATTTATTTAAATAGTTTAGTTTGCTAAGTATTTTCTGTGTCGACATTCAATATTTGCTATTGTTTTAGTGATGACAACTAGCAGTACAACAATGACAACCCGATCACCTACCACCACAACCATGGCACCAACCACAAAAGCAGTAAGTAACTGTGATATAAAGCACAACACATGAGCTGGTTGACCCTCTAATGCTGTATATTTTTTGCTTTCTTTAGGGAAAGAAGTGTCATACCGGACAATGCAATGGCACAAGATGCTATACAGACTTCAAAACGCCCCAGGTTTGCTCTTCATCAGAGCTACATTGTCATGTAAGACTTTCTTGATTGTTTTTTTTTTTTTTTTGCGTTCTTTATGCACTCCCTTTAAATTATAATCTCTATGTTTCAGTTGAAACAGGAGACCGTTGGAAGCAATATACAGTGGACGGCTGGATGCACCACTAACTGTTCAGGACAGACTTACTGTAAAGCCTCTACATCGCCTCCATGCTATCTGGAGTGCTGTAACGCCACACTGACCTCCTCGTGCCTGTTCCTGAATGGCACACTGAACGTCCCATCATTTGCCACAAGAGGGCCTCAGAGGCACTCCGAATTGGTCACTTCAGTTCTGGTTGTTTTTGTCATCAGTTTGATGCTTTAAGTGAGCTTTAGAAACTTCTTGTACCCCAGTTATGTCTATAATGATTTGTAAATAAGTCTGGGGTTTGTTTTCTTTTCTTATTTACACATTTTGTTTTCCCAATCATTTCTAGTTCAAGGCCAATTTGAAAGTGGTTTGAACAGTTTTTTTTTTTTTTAAAGAAAATAAATTGTTCACGTCAATTAACATCACATAGCAGTGACTTGGTCAGACATGATGTAAAGATGAGATACATATTTTCCGGAATACTATAAAGAAAATGACTTTAATCAATGCACAATACACTCTATCCATAAGGTCCCCTGTTATTTTCTTGCTTGCACCTGTGCCTTAAATTTAAAGAAGAAAGCTTTCCAAAAGCCCTTCTATGATTTCATAAATGTTTTACATTTAACAACGAAGGTTGCTTACTATCAAAGCCACTGTGAGAATAACAAGACTTGTATGCACTTTATATGACACATGATATTCCAGGTTATGGTGTTGTGAAGGTCAGTAGACATTGTATGTAAATGTGCAACTTATGTTTAATCATGTGATATAACTATAATATTTGTCTTGTTTTTAGTAGTCCAAATAAAAATGTATTATTATTTGTAGTCAAAAACGCATTGTATCTCTGTAATCTATGTATGAAACTCTAATAAACTATTCCTCATGTATCATTATGGGCTACTTTAACTACAACGGCATTTTCGTTAAATGTTTGCTGGTGAGTCATAGTATAATTTACACAATCACAGAAGTGTTTATTTAGATTATTTGCCTGTGGGTCATTGGGACAACGATCTCCACGTAATCCTTCAGTGTGCCTTGAGCATGGATAGATTTTAGGCCTAATCCCAAACTAAACCGTGCCTGACAGCTCAGTCTCAGTGACGTAAGGCGTCGGTGAATCAGTGCGTGGCAGCTTGGCTCGGGACGGGCTGGGCCACTAGGACACTCAAAAAGTTCAACATCTGGATAAAGAAGGGAACAATGTGGCATTACGCAGCGCATCGGCAGTGCTCTGGGCGCACGTGGTGATATCTTTATTACCATGTAATGAGGAGATAAGGCTATTACTACCAGTGCTGTCGACTCCGGGTTATTTTGGACCGCGAGGGAAAAAGCTGTCAGAACTCTTCACAATGGACCAATCCGTCGCCATTCAGGAAACTTTGGACAGGGAAGAAAACTGCCTGATAGTATCCTTGGCTTGATTTCTGTCAAACATATGCAGTTTATAGCTTCACTTCAGCCTTTTGCCGATCTGTCCATTGTAGGACTGTTTCGCTTGTTAATCAACATTTGTGTGGGCTACAGCGTGTAGTAGCGTTTCCAATCCACAAGATGGCGGTTTAGTGTTGCCTTTACCAAGAGAACGCCACAACGTCTGATTGTGTCTGTTACATTTTATATTTGTCTTGTTGCCTTTGAAATAAACAATTTGTTGTGTGGAGAATTTAGAGAATTTGAGTTAAGTTAATTAGTTAAGTGTATGTAGCTATACATTAGTAAAGAGTGTCGCAGACTTCTTGTGCATACTCTTGATTTCTAAAAAGAATTATAAATAAATGTATATATTTTTTTTTCAACATTTAGTTTTTATTTTTATGCATGCAAAGTTACTAAATGCTTTGAAATGTATCGTTCTCTTAACTCTCAACATGCCGTCCAGTGTAATATCCTCTGTGATGACATGACTGAGAGTAGACTGCTGGGGCTGGTTGACTCTTCAAAGGAATATGCGTGAGTATTTCATCTAAACGCCTCTGAGAAACATTTAGTCATAAATGAAGATTGTACTAGACCTGATTTTGCATTTATTGGCATATTTTCTCTTTTGCAGAATCTTTCTTTACACCCATAAGAGAATGGCCATCACGGCTGAGGATGTGGTGTTAGAGGACATCATTCCCATCTCAACTGACTTTGCTGTTGTGGAAGGTATTGTGTTTATTCATGTTTAAGCAGGCCGAAATAGCACCCCAAAACTATAGCCAATTTGCCTTGTGCTTTTTGTTTTTTTAAGTTTCATCACCTGAGGAACTTGCTGTTGTTGGTAAGTTGCTTGTTGTACGCCATCTCAATGTAAAGAAATTGAGCTAGATGTGTAAGTATACTCCGTATTTGGACAGGTGCTGACACAAGAATAAGAATAAGCTTCCTCGAATATGAAATGGAGCTACGACTTCCTTTTGGGTCCCAGTCACGCCTCTTCCTCAGTGAGGTCAACAGGGCCTGGAGTGGTATGTAGCTGACTATGAGTTTTGAGCAGTAATCCACGATATAAAAACACCATTACATCACGGAACTCTCTTCAGTTTTCACAACACTGCTAATAGAATATAAAAGGAACTTGGTGACAAAGAAGCTCAAACTATCTCTTTTAGGAATCGGCAGGAAACCGGCTGAGCAAGTCTAGCAACGCCTGAAGCTTTCACAATGACAAATAACTTAAAAATATTGCCAGTTATTTCAAACCAAATTAAATATTGTGCATTGTTATTGGGGGATTATTCAAGTGTAGTTTGAGCTACAGTGCCATGCTGTTTTTATCTTCAGGTTGTCATCATGACATTTTCTGGAGGCAACACATTGTGACAAGTGTACAGCACAAAAGAAGGAGGAGTTTGAAGGTGTGTGTGTAGGTAGTTTCAGCGTCAAAGCAAACATTTGCTAAAAGGAAATGACTTAGGAAGAATGTCTCAGAAGATTTTTGTATTTATTATTTTTCATTTATTTCATGGATAGTTGATTGATTAGGAATGTATTTTTGTTCATTATGCTTCACCAAAGTTGGGATACAAATTAATATGTTGCTCCATAATGAGCAACAAAAAGTCCTAGTGAGTTACACCGAAGATGGAACGTTCAAGTAAGCTATCTGTTGTCAAAAACAAGAGCGTGAAAAAGATTCAAGGTAGGACAATAAATATTATGCATCTTTGACTGCATGTATTTCTGTAACCCAGCTTTGAACAGATGTTGAAAATGTATCTTCAAGACAAGAAATTCAATTAGCATATGGACAAATATTTTAGATAGATTTGTACTTAAACCAAAATGCGACTCAAAAATATCTGTCTTTGAAAGTCTCATTCATGTCTCATTCTTCTGGAATTAAAAGTCCTCTTATACTTCAAATTGTATGGATTCTTATAAATGTATGGCACAAGTTGCTTTGCTCTAAAGGCACTCTACTGTATGTTTGAAAACTCCTTTCTGTTTTCACATTGCTTGGATCCTTGTTATTTCTTGCTGTAAGAAACCCTATTGCTGGTTAGAAACACAAACTTACTTGCTTTTTCCCCACTGCTAATATTAATGATTGACATCCATGTTTATCCTGTTGTAGATGTCTGCAAGACCACTAGCCAGGTGCCCAAGTTTGAGTGGCTTGAGAAATATCAGAAATCCACCAAAGGGCAAGGAAGTGTCACACATGCGTTTGCTCCAATTGGCTCAAAGATTGCAAGACTCAGTCAAAGGAAGAAGTCTGGTGAGTACACTTATTTTTTTCAGTTGAAAATAAGTAGCCTAATAAAGTTTAATTAATGACTTTTATTTATGTATTTATTATTATTACTTAGTGTAATAAACAAAATTAAATCAACATGTATCAATCAAGTGTAATTAATGTTAAAACAAAAATACAATTGCATACTAGCATACCAAATCAACCCAATAATACCCCTCCATAAATATGAATAGGGGGAGAGTGGGATAAGTTGAGCCAGTGGGTAAGATGAACCACCCTTATATTTTTGAAATAAAACATTATAATTTTTATGTGAGATTATAGATTTGATCTTTACATGATTTGAACTTGCCAGACGAAAAATTGGAACAATCGGCTGTACCACTTTTTTTAATGAAAAAAAGTGTTTTTCACGACTGAATTTTTAGCCTGATCACAAAAACGGTTGTCACAAAAAACAAATACATCTAGGTCCATTTTTCCCCCCCTCATGTTGGTTGGTCAATTTGTTCGTATAAAAGCAGATTAATAACTAAGGCATTTTCTTCTTAAATAAACACAGCTATCTTGGTGTTTTTTCAAAGAAGGAAAAATGGGGCAAATTGACCCATGGGAAAATTGATCCGCCTCTGCTTCTTAAGAAATAATGAACAAACTGCAGAAAATTTAAATTTGTATCTGCCTTTGAAGGCAGGCACAAACAATGTTCAAGTTTTGTTTGATTGTTTACAGGAAGTGCCTTCACTTCCTGGATGGCTCAAAATTGTTTAAAGCTTAATGACTCCAAAACTGAAATTGTTGTATTTGGTAACTCATGTGATGCCACTAGGGATGGGAATCTTAGGCCTCTGTCCGATCCGATTCGCATCTCGATACACCTGCCACGATCCGATTCATTTAAGATACACTTGGTGACACCAGAGCTGCGATGCGATTCGAATCATCACCATGACCACGATGCATCTCGATCCACACATCTGTAACCACCACCAGCCCGATATGATTCGATTTAGGCCAATTATCACGATGCATCTCGATGTTTCGTGATCCACGTTATGCTTGATGCAATGATTCAACAGAACCAGCTTAAATAAATTAAGATTTGACAAATATTCACAATTATTGAGGCCATTAATTGATATTAGACAACTTTAAAGTTAACTACATATTTTTTTTTAATGTAGACTGCATATTTAACTTTTTTTAATGTTTTGTATCCTATATATTCTATTCTATATTCACCTTAAGATTGTTTTTTCAAAAATGTTTGGGGAACAATTATTATTAATCAGATCAGTATTGTTAAAATTAAAAAGGCGATTGTGTGAATTATTTCCACATTAGTAACGCACACAGAAAAGCTCACATGGTTATGCTAATTAATGGGCGGGGCTCCCTCTGCCTCTCAGCGCAGTCTCACGTGTACTCCCACCTGGCTCAAATGCAGTGCAGTAAAGTGGATTTTTGGACTCTTTACGCTTGTAAGTGGACATAATGACTTGGGCAAATCAAGATGGCTGATTATAGCGATGTTTGGAATATTTATCAGCGTTAGTCTTCCTGCAACTTTTCATCGCGTTCTGCACACGGGACGTCCTTCATTTACCACAGCGCAGCAGCCAACCTGACTCCACACCGCGGATGTGTTTCTGGGGTCTCATTTATGAAACTGTCCGTGAGAATCTGCCTATAAGAGTCCGTACGAGCAAACCCAAACTTCACGTACGGAGAAAAAATTGGGACTTATGAAACCCTCCGTACGCGCAGCACCACGTAAACTCCCCTTCACAAATTCCACCTGGAGCAGAAATGTGCGCACATGACCCCTCCTCACGTCACGCCCCCTGCACGCCTCCATGTCACCATATAAGGATATGCAAAGTAACTTATGAATGAGATTTACCTAAACATGAGGCGATAATGAGAGGGTTTTACCGAGACCCCGGGAGCAGAGAGGGAGGGGCCACACGCCGCAGCAGTGACGGCAGAGGCCGAGGTGGATCTTTACTGACATGTTACCGCTGTTTCTCTGATCACAAGTAACCTACTGGCAGAGTGCAGAGTCTCATCAATAACACTTTTGGAAATACACTTTTAGAACGTAAAGAAGAGCCTTTTAGACGCTGATTGTGATATTTCCCAGTGCTGTTCACGGAGCTCACATTTCCTGAAACTACAGAATAAGCTCGGTGGGCTTTGAATCACTCAGATAGTCTATTGTTTTTTTAGCTCGCTGTACGTGCAGTGGGGATGAGGCACCGGTTCGCTTTGGGCATGAGGAGCAGAGTCCGGGTGGTATGAGAAAGAGAGAGGTTGTGGAGCTGCAGCGCGTAATTACGCAGCGTCTCTGAATGGACTTGTGCCTTGGACCAGCCATCCGCACGGCCTCCACAGGAGTTGGTCAGACTTTGGTTAAAAGCACAGAGCGGCTCGGATCCTTCCTGCTTCTCGCTCGCAGCCGGCGGCAGTGCGCTCCGGTGTCCGTGCATGAGCGTCATGAGCGTGCACGTCTTTGAGTGTCACACATTACTACAATATTTTTATTAAGTATATAAACGAAAGATTGAAACACTACACAAAGCCAACGGTTGATTTCCTAGATTTTATTTGTAATGATCTTAATCATTCCTGTAGAAAATAAAGAAATGAGCAGTTTAAAATGTGCCACCAGACTTCATTTCCTCAATCCGACCTCCCCTTGCTGCTTTCCCTCGCCTCTCCTCGTGTGTTTGCAGCGTTTCTGAAAAGTGCGGACTGCGTACGCCAGGTACAAACCTAGTGTGGCGGTGCGTAATGTTTCACGTTCAGTTTGATTTCTATAAATACCACCTTTGGCGCAGAACAGTTCGTACGGAAGGTTTTGGCCTCATTTTGTCCGTACGTGGGCTTTATAAATGAGACCCCTGAACTTCTACCGCTCTCAGCCTGAAGTTTTACCGGTAAGACACGCGCGCTTCTCGTAGGAGGAGCGTCATGTGCACGCACGCAAATGCGTAAAATCCGATGCATCCTGTGTTTGTCCTCTGAACTGCATCGATCTGTGGCTTCTCTGCCGATGCACTCGCATTTCTCGTGCACAAATGAGTGTATCGATACAAATCGGGTGTTCGTCCCATCCCTAGATGCCACTGCTCTAGGCCCTTTGAATATCTATTGTCACGAGTCTGCTAGGAATCTTGGGGTTGTTTTGGACAGTTCGTTTACATTTGACAGACAAATAAGTTCAGTCGTCAAAAATAGCTTTTTTCAGCTGCGTTTGCTCAGCAACGTCCAGTTGGTTCAAAACGCAGCGGCGCGTTTGCTCACAGGAACGAGGAAACGTGAGCACATAACTCCTGTGTTGGCCTCTCTGCACTGGCTTCCAGTCAGCTTTAGGATTCAATTCAAGATACTGTTGATGGTTTTTAAATGTCGGAATGGGTTGGCTCCATCTTACCTTTCGGAGCTTTTGTTGATCCGTGATCCAGGTCGTACATTGAGATCCTCCAATCAAATGACTCTGGAGGTGCCAATAGCTAAGCGTAAAACCAGAGGAGACCGGGCTTTTGCCGTAGCGGCTCCGAGACTCTGGAACAGCCTTCCGCTGAATGTCCAAATGGCCCAGTCCATTCATGTTTTTAAATCATCTTTTTGCTTTGGCCTTCAACACAAGCTGAGCAGATCACATGTATTTTATTTTTATTGTTTCATGTTGTATATTTTGTGACTGTTTTTACTCTTCAGTTGTACTTTATAATGTTTGTTGTACAGCACTTTGGGCGGTTGTGGCTGTTTTTAAGTGTGCTATATAAATACAGTTGACATTGACATTGACATTGACATTATGATGTTTACGGTCAATTTCACCTTTAAATCCGGAAGTTCAATTTACCCCCAGACCTGGTTCAACTTCCCCTGCTCCTGGGGTAAAATGAGCCACAAGACAACTTTTTTTTTGAAGACCAACATATTTAAAACCAAATATTCCAGACGATTTCTAAAGATGCAAACAACTAGAAAACATCCCAAAATGTAAATAGTAAAATTTTGCATCTATTTTATACTGTTTTATTTTTTATTATTTTTTACACAAAAACTACCAAAGCAAAAAGTGGCTCATCTTACCCCTAAGTATGGGGGGAAAAAACAAAAACAAAAAACATAAAAAGTAGAAGTGAATTTTTACGAAAGTAAAATTGGTCATACAACCAGAAAAGTGTAATATATTAGGCCTACTTTCCTTAAATGAGATGACACTTTATTGATTATTACAAGCTTGACAAAGTTGCCTTAGGTAAACAATGCCACAGTAGATAAAGGAGAACATCAAACTGCCAATACACTGACTGCTCTTTATAGATTGCTTGTTGCAGTTTTTTTATTGCTCTTTGCTAGAGTCCCTTATCTTGAGGGCGATTTCGTGTGTGTGTGTGTGTGTGTGTGTGTGTGTGTGTGTGTGTGTGTGTGTGTGTGTGTGTGTGTGTGTGTGTGTGTGTGTGTGTGTGTGTGTGTGTGTGTGTGTGTGTGTGTGTGTGTGTGTGTGTGTGTGTGTGTGTGTGTGTGTGTGTGTGTGTGTGTGTGTGTGTGTGTGTGTGTTCGTGTAAACCCCTCCCATCACAACAACATGAGCATGGGCAAATCATACACAGTGGACATTGCACACATATCATGATAGGGAGCGGTGCGGGGAGATGTCTGGAGCGGTGAAAGACACTGGTACGAACTATATTCTTACATTTTGAGATATTTAGCGCATGTACGGGTCTTTTGTGCCCGTCATACATTAATATGGCTAAGGCTGCTGCCACTACTTAGCTGTTGTCGGCTAATGCTAACTAAGCTAATTTAGCTCGAGAGTTAACAACAATAACAGGGGAAAGACACAACGATCATGATCACCGGTTGTTTCACGTATTGGACCTATTCAGCTGTCGTGATATTGTTTCTTCTTGCTGGTATTGATTCATTGGTGTTGTGGATGTGTGTTAATGCTAGCAATTCCTAGCTAATGATGTTACAATGCCCATATAAAGCTCGCTTTCGGCACACCTGTTGCAAGGCCAATGCTCTCTTATGCAGAGCTGCAGTCTGATTTATTGCACTTTGTAATTTTCAGTTGTAAAAAATATGCTTCCCATTTCTGAATAATCTGAACAAAGGTGCGTTTGCTTTTTATACTCCCTTTGACCATGAGGTTGATTTAAAATTCTGTTCAGCAAAACATTTGGGTCATCCACTATTATGCCTTCTGATTGATTTGTCATAACAGAAAGACCAGGGATCACACATTTTATTGATAACATTATGAACTGATACTGGGTAGAACTTGTGCAGCCCTTTTGACTGTCTGTACACTCTTGATAATTTGTGCAGACCTGTGGTAAACCACAGATGGATACAAAGATAAACAATATGCATAGGGGTACTACTATACATTCCCACTGGCTTTTACCTTAAGCTCATTACATGGTCAGGATATAAGCTGCTCTCTTTCTCTACCTTCATGATTCATTGTTATTTGCTTGTGAAATTTGGAGTAGAAGTGATAACAGTGAGTCTGTAAAGCATTTCAGTTTGCTCATGCTGTAAACTTTCATATACCTTGTTATTTTACTTACCGGTATTTACATTGCTGTGTGTGTGATTCAGAATTCAAGATACGTTAGGCACAATGTTTTGATATTGTGGGGCTGCAAGATTCTGAAAAAAATCAAATGGCATCTAGTGACTAGATATACATTAAATTTAAATTGTATATTGAATGTATATCGAAGTTAAGATTGTGTTCACAGTACTCATTTTAAGAATGCTTTGGTGTATTTATATTGAGAAATTAGACTGAAATATGAACTGCTAAATTATTACAAGAATATGGATTTTGGAACCTGTTTGCAGAGGTCTAAACTTATATGTTCATTGTTTTTAAATACATAATATGATCCCATGGAAACCGAATATTTGTTTGCAGAGGATATTGTACTGAATTGCAGTGTTTGCGATCTACTAATTTTAATCATTTAAATTGTGATTACAATTCATATGTGATAAACTGGACAGCCCTAGTTTTCATTTGTTCAATTTCCTCTTCTCCTCCTCTCAACAGTCGCCTCTGTTTACCGCCATGCAGCAAGAAGCAGTGTCCATACTGTAGTACTTCACACTTGGCTATTACAGCCAGCTACTTAGAATTCACAAACTGCAACCTACTGCAAAGGGCACTCACAGGCAAACAACAGTATCCTCTGGGGCTCTAACATTGCAAATTAATGACTTCCTTCTTGTGCACAGTTTTGTTTTAAAATTGAACTGGCATCTTCCTACCATTTGTCACAGAACTGGTGCATGGAGACCACAAATTTGCAGCTTCCGCTTTACATTTCACCACATCATGGTTGAATCATGAGAAATTGTGCAAGATAAAAGTCAATATTAAGAAACCTACGTTGACAGTTATATTGGTCCATGCTTTGACCATCCTATTATTATGGCTGCACAAACTGGTCATTATTAAATAGAACAAAATTCAAATGACCTAAATGGCTTCACCAGATAAAGTCAAAGCCACATGGTTAAATGACTCATTCTCATGCATGTTGTTGTGAGTTACTGTATGTATGGGGTGGCTGATTTAGCTATATTTTGCACACATTTGTCATTTTATCAATAAATCAGAGTTTATCCGACAAGCAAGATACCGTAACCTACTTTGATTATCAGTTTTAAATGAAATTGCAGCTCCCCCTGACGGCTGAGATGAAGTAAAATGGCCTGATTGTACTACGCATGCACAGTATCACTATGCAGCTCTACTGAACACACATTTGCTTTGACAAGACACCTGACAAATGGTTAATCGTCCCATGTTCATTGTGTGACTGCTCACTCAACATTAAGAAATTGTATTGTTTCTTGTATATCTTTTAACTATTATTGTGTTTCTTAACAGGGAAAACCTCTGACCAAAAGGGAGCTGTAGAAAAAGAAAAGGCTTCCAACGGTGATCTACAGAAGTCCAAAACATCTTCAAGCCAAGAGAGGTACTAAGAAGAATTTCCAAAAAGTGTACCAGAAAAGTTCTTGTCGCAGACTATGCGCTATATAGAATCTAAAGTGCTCAGAGTTGGTATTAAGTTACAAGCCACAGCACATTCCTGGAAGATTTAGTGTGATCAAAGAAATCTAAGACTGGTCTTGGATTTCTTCTCCACTACTGCCCTCCATTCTGTATCGACCAAACGGAAATAGCTCGGCCTCGGCTGCTGTTGATCAGCTGCACATCAAGGTGTTTCACTGGAGCGACCGCTATGGCTCATGAAAGTGCTATCTTTTACAGTGTACTTACAGCGGAGGAGGCTGCCACTAATGGACTGCTGCTTTTATTTAGAAAGGGGTGTTTTTACCTACTCTCCACTGCGATCATGCCTGACTGTTTTTTCTCTTTTGCCATGTGCAGTCTGGGCGTCTCCAGCCGGGAGGACCGGGATGACATGGTGCGCTCCTCCAGCCACACGCCGTCAAACAAAGCTCAGATTCTGGCCATGCCTCAGTTCGGCCTGCGCGACAACCTCATCCGCTGTGAGCTGCTGAAGAATGAGGACCTGTATACCTACCTGGAGAACTTCAGGTACCAAGGCTTAACCTAGAGACATAGCCGACAAATAAGCTGTGTAGAGTATATTCTATGTTTTCTTAAAAGACCACACACCTCTTAAGCTGAAGAACTGTTTATAGACTAAATAGAAGTTGTGGCATTTGAAACTTGAGAGAAAAACACAAACCAAGGCACTCCTCCCACATCATAATTCTCATTACATTTTCTAAAAAGCCTTTATTGTGCTGGGCTGTTATATATTAACATCTTTTAAAACATAGTGCTGGTTTCTGCCACGCGTATTGGCTCCAACAACAACAAAAAAGGTCAACCTCAAAATGTTGTGCCCTTTAAATTATCAACGCTAAAATTGAGCAACAGGCACACTGCATTTGGTAAATTGTAATTTTATACAAAACACATTTTTGAATATGGATTAGATGGCATAATGCATATATCAATATGCATGATATTGATATATGCACAACAATAGACAGGTGACCTTATTTGCCTTTCTCAAAACTGAAACATTTCTGGAAAGCTGAATCCGTACGTGTCCATATCCACTGTACTGACATATTTTAAATAGAAGAAATGTTACATAAAAGAATGAGTCAACATCTGTGGGTTTACTTTTCTGTATTGCTAGATCTGTCCTGAATTCAGCTTATCTGTCTCATGTCTTACGAATAAAGAAATCATCTCTAAAAAGTACTATATTCTGTTCAGTATTACAGAAAGTAAACTGTTAGTCAAGTGTTTAAAATTACACTTAATGTTTTGGAGTAATGCCTTATCTGCACTTCCCTCTGCTGGTGCAATCCATGAATTGTAGTCCTATTGCTAGTACAAGGCGTATTCTTTTATATTTGTATTGCAAGTTATTATTTCACATATGATTATCTTTGGAAGATTACATTTGGAAATGGGTTTAAGTACTTACAGGTGCTCGTCATATAATTGGAATATCATGAAGAAGTGCATTCACTTCTGTTATTCAACTTAAACTGTGGAACTAATATTATGATAAAGTCATTACATGCAAAGTGAGATATGTCAAGCCTTTATTTTTTATAATTTGGATTATTATGGCTCAGCTTGTAAAAACCCCAAATTAAAAATCTCAAAATTAGAATATTTTGAAAATGGACTGTAAGCCATAATCATCAAAGTTAAAACAAATAAAGGCTTGACATATTGTGTCACTTTGCTTGTAATGAGTCTATATCATGTATTAGTTTCACATTTTAAGTTGAATAACAGAAGTGAATGCACTTTTTCATGATAATCTAATTATATGACGAGCACTTGTATATGGCTTTCTGATGGGGTGTTTCCCATGAGTACCCAGTGCACAGCCTTTCCCTGGAGACTGAAAGCAGGGGCAAATTGGAGCTGTAATTTGTCCTTAGGTGTGAGTCAGCGTGCGTTTGTGCCATATTTTTGGATACCGGAAACATCTGATTGGTGTCTTCCTGTGTTTTGCTGCTAAGGGTGCTGGGTAATGGCTTGTCCTGGGCTGACCTCCTTTCGAGAAATAAATAGATCTAACACTGATGTGCACTATGTGGCAAGATCCAATTAATTGTGCTGTTAAAACTTACCTGTTTTGTTAATCCTAATTTTTGTAAAACAATTAGTAAAATAACTATACATCTCCCCATTTGCAGGTTTATGTTTGTGTGGATCTGGCTGATTTGTTTTCTTTGCTTCTTCCAGCTTTTTCCTTGGCACATACAATGTGAATGGACAAACCCCAAAGGAAAGCCTCAGTCCCTGGCTCAGCTCGACTGCTGATCCGCCAGACATTTATTGTGTCGGGTAAATTGCATCCAATATTCAATTATTATTTAATTTTCCTGATTCTGAACACTCTTTGTTTATCATCAAAGAGCCTTTAGAAATCAACTGGCACAGTTTATTTTAGGACTGTAAAGTAAATCAATATCTTTTCCTCTGTCATAGATTTCAAGAGCTGGACCTCAGTAAAGAGGCTTTCTTCTTCAGTGACACCCCTAAAGAACTGGAGTGGACAAAGGCAGTGACCGAGGGGCTGCACCCGGAGGCCAAGTATGCTTTAGTAAGAAAGCGCCTTTTCTCATTCAGACTTTACTCCAAATGTTTCTCATTCATGTCACACACATTTGTTGGTTTTCCGTTGCAAGTAATGGTTGGCTTTTTAGTTTTACATATTGTTTTTGTAAGGATGCCAAGTCAGCGTTATTACTTCCTCTTTTGTCCTCTGCAATGTGAAATAGGCCACATGAATATTATTTCTAGATGTGGATTGGATGATTGAGAATCCTTGTTTTGACCCTCCACAGGTGAAGTTGGTGCGCTTGGTGGGAATTATGCTTCTCTTCTACATAAAGAAGGAACATGCAGAGTTTATCTCGGACATTGAGGCGGAGACAGTGGGCACCGGCATTATGGGGCGAATGGTAAACGCCATTTTTAATTATTTTCAGTAAATTGATATATGCATATGCTTTGGGTCAGCAGTTCCCAACCTTTTTACTTTTTAATTAGCTCAAATATTTTCTCTGACCTGACTCTGACCCACCACAATCAGCTCCACACAAGAGTGATAAGAAATTGTTGATGATTTAGCCTGATTTGATCTTCTTTACAGGGGAACAAGGGCGCTGTGGCAATCCGGTTCCACTTCCACAACTCTGATATCTGCATGGTCAACTGTCACCTCGCCGCCCACACGGAGGAGTTCGAACGACGTAATCAGGACTTCAAGGATATTTGCAGCCGCCTCCAGTTTCGACAACTCGACCCCACACATCCTCCTCTTACGATCATGAAGCACAGGTAGGTTTCTTTTATTGCATGCTTTTCACATTTCCAATGAATTGATAAATGTGCATCCTTTGCCAGTGTGATTCTGTGGATCGGGGATCTGAACTACAGGATAAGTGACCTTGATGTCGATAACATGAAGGATCTAATTGGCAAGAAAGACTTTGAAACGCTGCACAGTTATGACCAGGTATAGCTACATAAAATGATCATCCACAGTTTGTCTTTTGTCGCTGCGGAGACACTGAGAGGCTCTTTTCCCCTCATAGCTCAGGCGGCAAATCGATGAGGAAGCTGTATTTGTTGGCTTCGATGAGGGCAAGCTCAACTTTCAGCCCACCTACAAGTACGACACTGGCTCCGACTTGTGGGATACAAGGTAATGCTATATATAATGCTACATGAGACCATCCATCCATCCATCTTCTTCCACTTGTCCGTTGCCGGGTTGTGGGGGCAGCGGTCTGAGCTGCCCAAATCACATTGCACCAGCCCCTATGGCTCCTCCTGCAGGTGGTGGGTCCACAAAAGGGCTATATGAGACATGGTCCAGTAAAGTGTTCTTTACTGCACAGTTATAGCATGTTGTTAGAGTGGAAACAGCATGGTGCCTGAAAGTGTAACATGGTAATTACAAGGAATTGGAAAACACATCCATCCATTTTATTTCACATGGTAATATGACCAATCCTAATCCAGTATAAAGTCTATAAATTACCAGAAAACTTTGTTGGTATTTTTGGGTACCGTATTTTCCTAACTATAAGTTGCTCCGGAGTTTTAGTCACACTAGCCAAAAACTGCAAAATGAAGAAGAAAAAACATATACAAGTGACTCCGGAGTATCAGTCACACAAGCCTTGGCAACTACCTGGGCACGGAGGCATAACTGGACTCTTGACAAGCCTCACCCAGCAGCACGTTGTTCAAGCACCCATTTGCGCAGAGCCGGTTTTTCTTATAAGCAAACTAAGCAAGGTGCGTAGGGGCCCCGCATCTCAGTCAAACTATGGTGTTGTTTCACTGATTAATCAACGCGTTGTTACGGGGACAGGCTCTCTGACAGGCTCACTCACTCTCCGCTAGGGCTGAAAGATATCGTTATCGTATTGATATCGAGATATGAACATTCAAAATATTAAAATCGAAAAAGAAAGATATAAACAATATAGATTTTCATCAATAAAACTGCACTCTTTTGTATTATGATTTTATTTTTCTGAAAAATGCTTAGTTTTCACCAAACCCATAGTTATATGGGTTTGGTGAACCCATATAACTATGGGTTTGCCTACTTTGCCACATATAACACCAAAACGGAGCAGTCTGCTCAAGTGAATGAGCAGGAGAGACCTACCGCCCTCCCCCTGTCACTCGCAAGGTGCGAGTGCTTCTCCGCTCGTGTCCCCACTTATCTGTCTGTCTCCTGGTGCTCACTTCACCTCATGCATGGCTGCATCATGTCACCCGTGTCCCGGGCACTGCTCTCATGTTTTCTCTGCGTGGACTCGGGGCTACAATGGCTATACACTCATTTAAACTCTCTTTTAATGTCTCTGGCGGAGTATTAGGACAGTAGTTTGGTGAATAGACGAGAGTAAAGTCGTACTACGTGGCCTTTATGTCTAAAAGAGGAGTTGAATCTACAGGGTTCTCATGAGCACAGTTACTTACAGTAACTCTGGTTCTCTGAATGTGCACAGTTTAAAACGAATTGGGCTACTCACAGGCTAATTCTCAGTGGTCAGACAGAAATAACCGTCAGGTGGGTGCAGGTGTCAGTTCATTTTAAATCAGCGGTTCCCAAACTGTGGGTCAGGGACCAGAGGTGAGAGAATGGGACCATTTGCCATTTAACAAAGTTAGGGAAATAGACTAGTAGTAAGTAGTAGTCCTAAATCCCAGTCTGACAGTGGTTTAGTGGTTCTCACACAGAGGGCCAGGGCCTGAATTGAGGTCTATGTTCCCTTTCTGCCCTGCACTACTGCACAGTGGAACTGTTTTTGACCGTAAATGGATTCGCTCTTCGTCGATTAGCCATGGGATACGTACTGTCGGACCCCCGTGTGGATTTTTGCTTAGGGCCCCAGAAGGGCTAGCCCCGGCTCTGCATTTGCGAATTCGTTACTCTAGCTTTGGCCATCTAGCTTTTAGCCCATGATTAGCTATTTTTGTTTTCTTCATTGCAGTAAGGGTAACCTCCGCTTTTCGCCAGTCCCTCACAAGTCTCTCGCTCATTGCAAACTTTCTTTCTGCTACTTGATTACCGTTGTTCAGTGGTACAGGAGTAGCAGGTACTGGTACACTAGAGTGCCCTCTAGCAGCTGTCAGTGTGAAAACAACAAACATTGTGGAATTATATATTTTGATATATGTCACATCTGAGTATAAGTTACACCCCCAGCCAAACTATGAAATAAAGTGCAACTTATAGTCCGGAAAATACGGTAATAATAACCCTAACCCTGCAAAATGCATTATCCCTAGTTGCTATGCTATTTTCATACTCTTACCAGGTTACTATTGTGCAGTAAAGTCAAATATTATTATAATTTTTTTTAATGGCAATTTCAGTTGGGTGTCTGAAATACTATGTCTCCTGTTCACAGTGAGAAGTGTCGCGCGCCAGCGTGGTGTGACCGGATCTTGTGGAAAGGGAAGAACGTGACCCAAAAACATTACAAAAGTCACATGGCACTTAGGACCAGCGACCACAAACCAGTCAGCTCTTTGCTAGTAATAGGGGTAAATCACTTAGTTAACCATGTATTTTTATTTACTTTTCAATGAAGCAACATCAAAACCTGAAATGTGATTCTACATATCTGAACATGCCTTACAGATAAAACGAGTCAATGCAGAATCCTACAAGAAAACATTTGAAGAGATTGTTCGAAATATAGACAAAATGGAGAATGAATGCATTCCATCTGTGACGCTGTCAAAGCGTGAGGTAAATGTGTGTTATGTGTTATGTGTGTACTTAAACATGCCTAGTATTTGTAAATTGCAGAAAGAGTTAATGCCTTGTTTGTTTGTTTTTAGTTCCACTTCAAAGATGTAAAGTTTATGCAGCACCAGGCAGAAACACTGAGTATTTTCAATGATGGGCAGGTTCCATGTCAGTTTGAGTTCATCCCAAAGCCAAATGAAACAACGTACTGCAAACCGTGGCTCACCGCAAACCCTCCAAAAGGTTTCATTGCTCAGGGTAAGTTCTTGATGTTCTGCTTGTGGGCTACCTCTCGTTTTAATCGTTTTAATTAGAATAAAACCATTCATTCATTATTTTGTATTTTAGGCGGCATTGTGGAAATTGACCTTGAAGTTTTTGTAAACCGCATGACAGCTCCTGAACTGAATTCGGGAAAGCAGGAGATTGAGGACATTCTAGTGCTTCATCTAGAGAGGGGCAAGGACTACTTCATCTCTGTGACAGGAAACTATCTGCCAAGCTGCTATGGCACTTCTATAAATTCACTGTGTCAAATAAGGGATCCCATTCAAGACATGCCTCAGGAAATCCTTCATAATAAGGTGAGTTAAGTGGACTACTCTGAAAGCTGTGATCTTTAGAGTAAGTTTACTGATTCCCCTAGGGTAAATCATACATTTGGGGAAAGGGGGACATGCAAGTTTTCACATTGATATAAAAATGTTTGTTTCTTTTGTTCTCTCTTCAAACAGTTGAACATGCCAGAAACTGAAAGTTCAGGTGAAAAGCCTCTTGACATTCCTAAAGAACTCTGGATGATGGTTGATCACTTGTTCCGCAATGCAATTAAACAGGTAATGGGATAATTGGAAACAAACTTCAATCTTGAACATGCCATAAATTTTATTTACTGAAATTTATTCTATAACAGGTTTATCATCTCTCGTAAACTAAAATGACAGAAACAATTTTATTGCCTTTGCCTCCCTAGGCGCATTGAGTTGCCTTCTGAGTTGGCTCGCGGTATAAATAAAGTTGCCTTGCCTCCCTATTCTCTTGTAGGAAGAAATTTTCCAGCAGCCTGGGCTCCGCATTGAATTTGCCGAAATAAGGGATTGTCTTGACACAGGAATGCCAGATTCTTTGCGTATCCTTTTTCTTAATTTAAACACTGTTAAATCAAAACTACTAAGATTGCTTTATTTAGCAAAATGTATGTATGTACTGTTTTCTTTAACAAGTGCCACTCAGCTGGAAGTAACCACTCAGTAGCAGAAGCCTTGCTTCTCTTCCTCGATGCCCTGCCAGAACCGGTTGTCCCCTACTCTTTTTATCTGCAGTGCCTAGAATGCTGCTCTAATGCCAGTCAGTGTGTGAAGGTGTGCCACAATAATGACCCTTATGCTGCTCTTATGATATTTTCTTTTGCTTAAATATATTATATTTCTAGGTTATTTCCATGCTACCTCAGTGCCATCAGAATGTATTCAACTATATAGCTGCCTTTCTTCGTGAATTGTTGAAGAACTCTTCTCAAAATCGATTAGATGTCAACATTTTGAGTAAGAATGGCACAATTAACTAATTTGACAATGAACCACACTAACTGAAGTATTTTATCATTTTAGCCACTATATTTGCCTCTTTGATTCTTCGTTCATCAACAAAGCAAGATCTTACAGAAAAGCGCAAGACTCAGGAGTTTTTTCAACACTTCTTGGGGCAAGGCTCGTCCCAGTAGACCGATGCTGTGCCCCTTGTGCTGAAGAACACTAACTGAAGTCCAGTATTTTTAATATGGCATTTTTCCATGTTTATTTGATGGCTATTATCCTGTAATTTATAAGATGTATCTGAAACATGACTTATACCACATTGACTTTAAATCACTGAGTAGTACAGTCTCTAGTTAAACAAATATTTGTATTGTATTTTTTATTTAAAACAAAAAAGATCATTTGTATTTTAATGTTTCACATTTCAGTAAAATGTTTTTCATAAAATACTTCTTTAAAAAAAAAAGAAGAAGCATGCGTCTGACTTTGTTATATATAAATATAGATATAGAAGAAGAAAGCATAGATATAGAAAGTGTATCGTGAATGTTTACCTTCCCATAATCCATCTCGAGGCGAATGGCATTCCTCTCGTGACGTAGCGCAGGGAGGAGTTCAGAGGAAAGTGCTCAACATCCGAAGCAGCGGAGTGCGCTTCGTTTTTCTCACAGGTAAACAAGATTGTCAGCGGCATTGAGATGTAACATGTGTTTTATCTACTTCTTCTGGTCAACAAAGATCAAATACCTGTCTGTTGTTTAGACGAAACTTGATTGTCGACTGTAAACTAGCCAGACGTACTAGCTTCTTTTTGCTAACTGTGAGCTAACTAGCAGCATTTTGCATGTGCACGAAAATAAGTATTTTGGACTCAACATTACTTTGACCCAACTTGAAAGTAATAAATCAGCTTTCATTCCTAATAACTCAACATGTGGAACATTGAAGTTGATGACATATTGACTCTTTGGATGCCTGAAGTCGAGCACTGATGCGTTCAAATCAAACGGACTGCTGTTTTGACATTTGTAGCAAGCTAGCAATATAGCTTATCTTTTTGACGATACGAGTTATGTTTCACGTAAATGAATTGCAAATGTATGAATATAGAATGTTTAGTATCCGTGTGAGTTACTGGGTAAATATCCCTACCATTCGTGAACAATTAGCCTATCAACTGTTTTCGTGCGATCAGTCCTTGTAATATCTGAGGTTCACACGAGTTATTGCGTATTCATTTCTGTATAGGATTTATTCCCATTTGGATTGTGTCATTCAGTGAAAATGCGATAGATATGTGGGCGCTCATGAGCTTTTGCTTCGGCCCACTCCTTTAGAGCAGAACTTCAACTGCACAAATAAACTAAACTATACTAGGAGAGTGTAGAGGGAAAGCAACAAAAAACGTATTCAGTCACATGATCATTGATGGCTCTGTAGAGTCCCTCCACACCATGAAAGGTTTACCTAAATTACCAATTCACTAACTTACTGTTACTAACTTGAAACAACGAAGCCAAAGTAAATGACCAATACAATGTTATGGCTTTGCATGGAGTGAAATGTGCTGTAAATGATGATGTATAATTTGTGTCGCCTCCTTTAGGATTGTAAGTTTAAGTGTGTGAGTGTGAGATCCTACTGGGAGAACGGCGTGCATCAGGGACAATGAGTGAGAATGACCCTCGTACGGAGGCGTCAATGTACTTTGAGGTGGAGGTGGGTCGTCTGGAGCGGGAAGAGGAGGAAGAAGACAAAGACGATGACCTGATTGATGAGCCCTCCTCATCCTCTGGCCGGGTGTACGACCGCACCACAGTGCTCATAGAGCGAGACCCTATCCGACTGGACGAGGAGGGGGAAGAGGAGGGTCACTGTGGAGGAGATGAAGATGGCATTACCTTCCTCACTGAAGTACAGGCTGATGGAGATGAAGAGGATGGAACCCTGGCCTTTATGGTTGACGCAGAAGCCATGTCACAGGGTTATGTGCACCACACCATTTCTCCAGACCAAATCCAATTCACCATTAACCCTGGCTCCACTCCCATGCCACGCAACATTGAAGGGGCCACTCTGACACTGCACTCAGAGTGCCCAGAGACCAAGCTAAGAGAGGTAAGAAGAATCAAGTGTTATACTTCTCTATGTTTCTGTCTGTATTACACAAGTGTTTTCAAGTCCACAAATAGAAAATGATGGAACATTTTTGGTTTGGCAAGTCCAGTAGTAAAAGTGAAATGTTACTGATCTTTCGCTTTCATTACTTATGGCTGGAACAGAGCAGGTAGTAACCCTTTTATAAACCATTTGACCTATTTTGACAGAACATGGTTAAAGTTAGTCTAGTCAGCAGTTTACTGAAAAAAACAGTGATAGAGAAAGTTCACAACCACAGGCTTCCTCTTTGTTTTGTGTGCTGCACAAGGTAGTGATGCTTCACAAAGAGAAGGGATCGCGTGTATTCACTAACCCTCAGGGTTTTGAGTGTGAACAGGAACAGAGTGCCTCACTGCCAGTTGTTCTGCTAATATACGTAATATAGTACTGATGCTGTGGAGGTTAATAGCTTGACATGACAGTACAGGGTAATAAAGCTGAAGCATCCGACTATTAAATAAAGGTGTTGAATTGGTTTAGTCATTGCTTTTATCCATATACTGTATTTGCTGGTGAGAGTGAGTCACTGTTCAGGCTCATCTGAAGAGGCTTGCTGACTCAGTCACTGCAACAAATTTAACACTTGTGATAATGTTACTTGTGTTTCTGTTGCTGTAGTTTGTGCTGATTAGGGATAGAGTTATTGAATATGTTTCTAAATTTGCACCGTAAAATCTGATGTGAGCTAATCTCATGTGTCCAGGTGAAGCGATACCAGTGCATGTTTGGGGGCTGTACCCGGACGTACAGCACGGCGGGGAACCTCCGCACCCACCAGAAGACACACCGAGGAGAGTACACATTTGTGTGTAACCAGCAGGGCTGTGGAAAGGCCTTCCTCACCTCCTATAGCCTAAAGATTCACGTCCGTGTTCACACCAAGGAGAAGCCCTTCGAGTGTGACGTGCAGGGCTGTGAAAAGGCCTTCAACACTCTCTACAGGTAAACACTCATCTGTGTTTCATTTTCTGATATGACAATAAAACATCCAATTGCGATATGATATGATTCTGACAATCTGACAATTTCATGAGACTATTATATTGTGCTTTTTTCTCAAGATACTGAGTCAATGCAGTGAAATACTGTCCATTTTGTCTCAGTCCCATTATTTGGCTCTTGCACGCAGACATGCCTCAGACAGGAGCTTGTACTGCCACTACTCTGGTTTCTTTGCTCACTTGTTTATTATAAATGCACCTTTCCTCCTTTGTTACTTCTGCAGACTTAAAGCACACCAGAGACTTCACACAGGCAAGACATTTAACTGTGAATCGGAGGGATGCACAAAGTACTTTACGACACTCAGCGACTTGAGAAAGCACATTCGCACACACACAGGGGAGAAGCCATTCCGGTGAGTATTTCCATTGGTCCGTCAGTGTCATGATACTTAAACACTAATTACTTGGCAGGGCTGGATCAACAAATGTATTAATTGCCAACTAATCGATCCAACTATTTTAGTCATCGAATAATAATTTTCTACATAGACTCAGACAGAGCAAGAATCAAAATGTAGTATTTTTGATTATTTTGTCTTTAAATGTAGGGTATGCAAGTTTTTGTTACTATTTCCTAAACATGACCTCTTTGTGTCCCAGATCCGAGGAAAACATGTTCAAACGAAATACTGATTTTACTGATAACAATATGAGCGATTGCGATGTCGTCACGATCGAGGCTTTGGTAGGCAACCTGAATGTATTGAATAAATAATAACAGTTCTATGATTGGCAAAAAACAATGCTGTCAAACGGAACATTGCTTCCCTTGAGCTGTAATTGATCTGTGATTTGAAATAAACCGTGCTGCACGCTTGGATGTATCAGCCTACCATGCACCAAAACATCCGGTAAAATTAAAGGAAATAAACAACAGCCATCGCTCCTATTGTAATATTGATCTATTCCTAATTACTGAAACATTTTACATAATGTAAAAGTCACTTGGTTTGCAGATCCTGTGGCTAAAACCTGTTTGGAAATAAGACCAATGCCCATCTCGGGTCGCCCGTTGCATTATGGGTAATGGAATTTATTTTGGCTACCAAACAATAATGATAGTTAGCGTAAAGCAACGAAGAAAGCTCTGATTTGGACCGTTTTAACCGCTAGAAAGTTAATGATTTAAAGCGTTTTTGTCGTCGCCATGGAGCCTGTTACAATATTAGCTTAAAGTCCATTTTTACAACCAGGGCTGCGTACGGAGATAGACAGAAACGGAACTGACATTCATGATGCTGAAGAGATGCTGTTAAAAGTGACGACCAGTCCTTGTTCACATAGTTGGAATAACTATGTCAGAAAAACATTTCTGACCCTTGAAGGCGAATGTTGGACAAAGTCCAGGGTCTGAAACTGTGGCCTCATGTCGCCGATATTCACAACATTTAAACTGAAATGAGAAATAAAAACATAGAATCCCTCTTTATTTTTTTCAATAAGGAGGTGGACAGTAAACGAAATCTTTTTCTTTCTTTACTTTATTTGTATTTTTTTACGAGTGATCTGATGGTGTACAACATATCTAATTGGTCGCTAATTTTACAGACGGAAATTTACCCACAATATTTAACATCAACACCGTTTTGAAACGTTTCCCTGTGATTCCAAGACTAATATAATTCATTAAAAAGTGGCGGTGTCTGTGTCGGGCTGATCCCAGGTTCTGTCGTTCCCCTGTCCGCGATGGTCCGTTCCTGCCTACAGAGCCGCAGTCCTGACTTTTCCCTCGCTTTCAAGATATTGACAACTTAAATTATTTGCAAGAAATATCACATGAGACTAATAGTCTGTAAACCAATGCCCGTGAGCCTTATAGTTCACGGTTATGGTTCAATATACTTCAGTGTTCACGCTCCGCTACCTGAACTCTCTCACACATTTCAATGGCGGTGTGGTTTGTTTGGTAGCCGAAATTAGGAGCCTGATTGACTCACGCATGCGCAGTCGAGATGGGCATTCGGCTTATTATAAAGGGACCTTCTCCTGCTTCCACAATCAATTACTAATTTAGTGTTAGTGCAGGCCTTCAGTAGTTAAGGCGCAGTATCTGAATCTTGAGGTTCTGAGCTTTCAAATGAGGAATAGCATGTTGTCATAGTATTTGTAGTATTGTGAGGCTTGTGCAGGTTCAGTTGTAACTGTAGTACATTTTTAAACCGCTAAGAGCGTCCTACAAACATTATCTTATGTTTGCTCTATCAAGATGCCCTCGAGAGTTTATTTAACTTCATGTGGTTAAAGGTTTATACAAACAACAGATTTCACTCACTTTTCGAAGCTAAACGATTAATCAATTAATTAAAATATTACCAAAGTAATTGTTGGTGACAGCCCTAGCCTTTGAACGCGTCATTTGTGAAGGATGCATCATGCTTATGCCCCTCTCTTTACCCAAGGTGTGATCATGATGGCTGTGGGAAGGCATTTGCAGCAAGTCATCATCTCAAAACCCATGTACGGACCCACACAGGTATTTGTAAAAAAACATTGCTTTGTTTTTTTCTTGAACACTTGTTTAACACAACCATTTATTTATTTATTTTTTTATAATTGCAGGTGAAAAACCTTTTAACTGCCCCAGCGATGGTTGTGAAAAAACATTCAGCAGCCAGTACAGTTTGAAGAGTCATATCCGCGGTCATGACAAAGGACAGCCGTTCAGTGGCAGCCTCAGTCACCCACACTCTGAAGTTAGTTTAATGGAATGCCTCTTATTTTCTGTCACAAAGGCAGCAAAATTATTTGTTATTTTGTTCGTGCAGGATGCAAATCATTCACTGTGCCTCAGTGACCTAAGCCTCATCTCAACAGACTCAGAGCTACGAGAGAACATAAATAATGTAAGGTTTGTCTTTCTTAATAAAACATGTATCTCATTGCTAATAAAACTAACATTAGATTTCTTTTTATCTTATGAATAGGAACTCAACAATGTCACTCCAATAAAAATCTTTGAGCTCATGTTCCAGAGTCCAGAGAACAGTGTCAGTCATGACGATGCACATCCGTGTGGTGAGTACCTTTTCAAAGCCCACAGACTTATTAAAGTCTAATACAACTGTTTAACCTTCTCTCATCCAACAGAATCCATACCCGACGCGTTCAGCACAGAGCCCTCAGCCCAGCCGGCTGTCAGTGATGCCTCGTCTGTTGCTTTCTCCACGACCTGCACTTCGTCCTGTTCCACGACGACCGTGTGCACACCGACCGCAGCACCTGTCACTGTTTGTTCTGCACAGACGAGTCCTTACATTCAAATCAAACCACAAATTTCAGATGTGCCTGTTCAGACGACCGCCTCAAACCTTGCCACCCAGCAGTATGTGACGCTGCAGCCCACATTCCTGCAGCCCGAGAATACTGTCCCCACCCCTCAGCCAGCTCCAGAACTCACAACAACAGCATCCAGTACAACAGGGACCCTGCCAGTTCCTTTGGCGACCAACCCTATCCCCAATACTGGGCCTCCTATGGGTCCTGCTCAAGCAGGCATCACTATAGCTCCCACTCAAAACCTGCTGCCGCCCAGTCTGGTTATGTCCGACCAAAACCTTCAGTGGATCCTCAGCAGTGCTGCCAACAGTCAGCAGAACCCAGAGCAAGCAGTGAGTAGCAAAGCCATTGTTGTCTTTTGACAAAATATTGTTTCTAAAACACACTGCATTGTCTTGCAGCAACACCAAGGAGGTCCAAAAGTGGAGAAAGTGTTCTTCACTACTGCAATACCAGTGGGTGGTAATGCTGGTGAGTCAAATGTGCTATTTCAATGCATGGGTTTCTCAAAGACACTTAAACTTCACGTTGACTTGGTTAATCCTTGTTGGGATTTTACCCATTGTTCTTGCTGTTTAATTTGGGGTTTTCTTTATTCTGTTGCAGGCAGCTCAGTTCAGCAGATCGGCCTGAGTCTACCCGTTATCATCATCAAACAGGAGGAATCGTGCCAGTGTCAGTGTGCCTGTCGAGACTCTGCTAAGGACAAAAGTGTGAAGAATGTGTCCCCTGTCTCTGCTCCCGCTCCGCAGCCGCCCACTGAGTGCCCCCCTGCAGAGCCCCCACAGCCGCCTCTCTCCTCTTCCTGCTGCCTGCCTGCATCAGCATCAGATGCTGCTGTAGCTGCCTCGTCCTCTGTGTCTACAGAAGTGAACGCCAGTGCTACATCAGCTGATAGTTTGGCTAACATGGATGTGTCAGACTACTTGTCCCTCCACAGCCCTGACACGGCTGCCAGCCTGGAGGCCCTGCTGCTGGTGGCTGATGGCATGAACATGTCTGCTGATGGTAATCCTTAAAGCAGTTGCCTGCTCCATGAGTTCTGTTGCTCCCACTCATCTGTGGGCTTCCTTTACATCCCCAGTCATTCTCTTTTCCCTGTACAGTGTGCCGCATACAGCTGTGTCTGCAGTGCATTCTGTTCTATAGCCTTGTGATATTCATGCAAAATGAATAGCTTCTGTTTTCTCACTGCAATGTTTTAGAATTGCTTGAGATTTTTTTACAATGCGTATTAATGCAGAAGGAAAAGTAACAAAAAACTTCAAATGAAAGTGTACATAAACTCCTTTTTAATTTTATAATATAATTTTGGTGTTGTCTAAGCACTGATTAGGAATTCCATTTTCCTGTAAAGCCTAAGTAGAAACAAAACATTTCTATGTATCTTCGTACTGTAAATCAAATTATTTTCGTATAGCCCAATATAGCAGGAGTTCTGATATTGTGCTATACAAACTGTACTGTGGGTCCTTGCAATTGTTAAGCTGGTATGCAACTGTACTGAATGCACTGTATGTTGTAGGATTGTAAAAAGTACATCTAACATTCAGAGGGTTTGGCAACTCTTGCCTTTTGAGATTTGATATTGGACCATAAAATGTGACATATACTTGTGCTCTGTGTTAGATGGTATTCTAATCATATGAACCTGTGATTACCGCTGCCTGTCTTTTTTTTTTTAAGTGAAAATGATCTGATCATTCAGAAATTGCCTAACTTAATGCTAATTTAAAATGTGTTAATTTATTTGATTAATTCTTTCATTTATACTAGTAACAGTGTTATTTTTAAATGGCAGAAAATCTATTAATTTATTTCAACTTCTTTTTTTTTGTTCTATGTTTGTTACTTTTTTCTTACTGTTTTGAGTTGCTGAAAGCAAGTTTGTTGAAGAAGCATGGAGTACAATCCACATTGAAAAACACAGTCTACATCCTCCTGTGTCCAGGGCCACAGCCCTCTCAGGGATGCATTGGTCATCTCCAATACTGTTCCCCCACAGTAGTTACTTCTCCACACGCCCTACACTTGCAGTAGCCCTATGTTTTGCTGCACTCTTCCCTGTTTGTTGCACACTAACTTGCTAAGAGAGAAATCTGAGAGCTTGTTAGCCTGCATGCAGCACCACTACAGACTTTTGTAAAACTGCTGTATAGTAGCATTTAAAATCGTGTCCTGGTGACCATGTAAATAGAGTACATTTTAGTGTATACATATTTGAGAAACTTGTAGATAATTGTAGGATTTGTATTTTTGTATAAACCTTGAAATCACTTGTTTTAAGTCGGAGCTCACACACACGCCCCTGATCATTGCATCTCCCTCTCGGTTTGGCTGAGTGTTTGTTGGCCTTACAGCAACAAAATGTATTTAACATTTTGAACTTCTTGAGTGGTGATGAGAGTGGAGTCCTTTATAGAGCTACATTGGTTTAACAGAACTGTTCATTGAGCCGTTTTGCCTTGGACAGTCTCTGCTTCAGACTTGGCACTAACATCCCATGAAAGCCACCGCACTACAAGTCTCAGGCCATCCATTTTAACTGCTCATAACACAAAACATGATAAATATAATGGGACTTGAGTCTATTGGAGTGTAAATGTAAAGGATTCACTCTAACCTGAAATGCATGAACTTGATCTATGTCAGATTGCAAATTTAACCCATAGATTATGTCTGTAGATTTACTGCCATACATTAACCTATACATGCTTTCATTTGAAAACTATGCAAATAAAGAGTGGCATTCGGTATGTAAACTGCCATTTTGGATTTCCTTAAATGCTTTTTCATTTTGTTTTATGCAGGATATCAGTGGCAGAAGTTGCCTTTCCAATGCATTTACTGTGTTTGATTATCCATTTTCAAGTATTATGTGTGGTTTGATTTTTCCCATCAAGTACTGTTCCCATGTATGTTGCACCAGTTATCCTTTGTGCTATTTTGCCTCCAACATATAGTAAATACAACCTACTTATTTGAAGTTTTTGGCAATTGAATGATTCTGTTTTAAGAATTGTATCAGGTAACAGGCATTGTTAAGACTATACCAGTCATCTCAAATGTGTGGGTTACAACTGAATACTGGAAGTTTTAGCCGTCGGCGTATGCTTCTGAAGAGTTGTTTGAACAAAGCTTTCAAACAAATATCGTTACGCCCAAAGAGTGAGGAATTGTTATGGATCTGTATTTTTTAAAGAATGTATATTATGAAGATGTTTGCTTATGCTTGTTTCGTATAAAGTTATATACTAAACAACTTTCTGAATGGAGAGCAATATACTAATAATAAAACCTTATCACTGACATGGATTTCCCATTTTTATTAATTCATTAAAAAAAAGATACATTTATATCAAGTCACTTCTGTAATGGTAAGGTCACATCCTGAAGAGATTTCTTCTGTAAAACATGGACAATATCCATTAAAAGTTGATATTATAATAAACAAAGCGACGACCAACTTACAACAATTATCTGTTCCAAATTGTTGAGGTCATCCAGGATTTTCTGGCATAACTTTATCCTGTCAGAAAAAATCCCAAGTTTGCTCTCGACATCCTCAAGCTCCTACAGAAACAAGACACGTATTTGTGAATTAGGTAGTGGTCTGATGTAAACTGCTCCTTTAGAAAACCTGTTGTAGTTGAGAAATGTCTTCATCAGCAACAGGGACGTCCTTGAAATCCTTAACTGGGGAGAAAAAAAAATACCGAAATTAAATTTGAATTATTTAAATGTAGAAATTGTAATATGCTACCTGTTTCTGAGGTCATTTTCCAAAGCTTCGCGGTATTGTCATCTGCCTTTTTCAACAGGTGGACTGAATTGGCCTAATTTAGCCTGTTTTTCAACCAGGGGGTTGAAAAATGAGGACTCCTGGGGGTGTGCCATCACTTAAAAATAATAATAATAATAATAATAATTCTTGAAACAGGTAGATTTTCCAAATGTCAGAGGCAAAATGTATGACTTTAAAAATGTTTTGAACATTGAACATAAAAGCAAAAAGCACCTTAAATTTCCTGTTGAAATATTCACAAAAAGATATATATATTATGTCTATGATTTAAAAAAAAAAACGGGTAAAATGCATTAAGTCACAACATGTTTGGGTTTGTTTTATTTATTTTGTCGCAAAATAATCGCAATTGTTTGACCTAAAAATGTAAAAATGAGCAAGTGGGCTGATTAGAAATCTGTTGGTTCCTTTAAGAGCAGACACGTCATTGTTTGTGGGCGGAACCCGGAAAAACGTGGTGTTTCATCAGACCCACACGCTCCCGGGAGATGAAATGACATGTTTGTCCGTACGTCTCCGAATCTACAGAGCCATCGTTGATTTTTCCGCATTTCGAGGCACTCACGGTTTAGCTGCAGCTCGTCGACAGGGACCAGACATGTGCAAGGAGCTCAAAACCAAAGTGCTGCGATTGTTACCGCAGACCTCCAATGGCCCGACCGTACAGCAGCAAGACAGCCGCTCAGGTCAGCACTGCCACCGGGTACCCGGGTGGATCAACTCACCACCACCCACCATCGATCCTATGCGGTCCTTAATTCTGCATTCATATTAGTAATATCCTTACATCTAAGTAAGGGAATGTGCCATTTACGTCCACATTAAGTTAGGTAGAGAACCTGAGGTAGAGTGGCCAACATATTTACTTACGTGAGAAGTAGACTATAAATAAAAAGTAGTTCCCCAAATAGTTACTCAAGTAAACTTAAATGTTTTAAAGTAGCCTGAGTAAATCTAAACAAATGACTACATCATTAGATTTAATTAAAATAACTTGCACTTTTATATGATATTAAGCGTTTGCCACTTGCAGATTTGCAGTTCTGTTACTCAAGTAAATGAAAAGTACTGTGTGTGATTATAACTACTCAAAGAAATCCAGTTACCTCAATACCGAAACAGTTTATTCAAAAAGTTAGGGGTGACCGGAGTGGGTTGGGGGGGTTTGCCAAGATACTGTCTCGGCAAAATGGGGAAATCTAAGAAATGTCTCATACGATCCAACCCACCCTGCTCTCCCTTGTGAAGAAGTCTACATGCACTTGAGTGAATGAGTAGGCCTACTACCCGCCTCTGGGTAGAACTAATAATCACCTTGACTCCAAAAACTGAACATACCTGTTTGACATGTCGGCTTGATGAACATGGACTGTAATTGGCTTCCTATTTTTATTTACATTTTATTTTATTTTTTGAGCAAAGCTATAATCTACAATTGTAACTGTACCAACGCTGATCATTGTGAAGATTAAGAAACTGACTATTCTGTTTGATTCAGTATATATTTTTTTACTATTACTTTTTTAAATTTGTACTTTTATTCATTAATTTTATCTCAACTCTGTCTTTGTTTCGATATTCTTACCAAATGACTTATTTTGTCAGCGACCTAATCTGGTGTGTGTGTGTGTGCGTTTGAACTGCAGATGGTGCTGACGTCTTGGGACACACAGTGAAGGCTCTGCAGGAGGGCCATGTGGTCGCCTTGCCCACTGACACCATCTACGGCCTGGCCTGTCTGGCTCAGAATTCTGAGGCAGTCAGCAAAATATATGACATCAAAGGACGAAACGCACAGAAACCTCTTGCCATATGTGTAGGAGAAGTCCGAGACATTTATAAGTAAGTTGGTTTCATCTGCATAATATAGTAATACATTATTGCTATTACAGTTTACTTGTTTTCCGTTCTATTCTACTGCTTAAGTGTTCAGAGCTGTGCTTCCTGTGTTTTATCACATCATAGAGGGATACAGTAATTATTAAACTGTTCTCCATATTATTCAAGCTCACAATCCATCACCAGACCCTTTCTGAACAGTTCAGCGCTCAAGTGTGTTCACCAGTGCTGCATTAGACAAATTCAATGTTCTGACCAGTCCAGTCTTTCACTCTTTAATATTTTTTCTTCACACAGACATTGTTTCAAAATGTAAAATGAAAAATATAAATACTGGGCTGTCGGAAATACAGTTTCTAAGGCTCAATTATGCATGACATGTCCACTTTAAGGCTTGTATATTTGTAGTGAAGTGCCTCCATTAGTTGACAGCATGTCTTTGTCTCTGTTTGTCCCAGATACTGTAAAGTAAAAGTAAAAGAGGAGTTGTTGGGAGACCTTCTGCCTGGTCCAGTCACCTTTGTGTTTGAAAGAACTGACCTGCTCAATAAAGATCTTAACCCTTTCACTCCAGTGAGTTTACAAATAAGTACCTCTGTGCAAAAACAACGCTGTAGCAGTAATGTAATTGATCATTTTGTGCCATTAGCTCGTAGGTGTCCGTATCCCAGACCACCCCTTCATGAGGCGCTTATGCCAGATGTGTGGGGAGCCTCTCGCACTCACCAGCGCCAACATCAGTTCTCAAACCAGCACAGTAGAAGCACATGTGAGTAGCATTCTGTCAAAGGTGAACACCGAGCTGAGAATACGCTTAAGTTGATCACTATAAATTATGACTTTTGTGTTTAGGAGTTCCAGGAGCTCTGGCCAAAGCTTGCAGTTGTGGTTGACGGGGGACCAATAGGTGACCAGAGCCGCCTCGGGTCAACTGTGGTAGACCTATCAGTCCTTGGCAAATATAGGATAATCAGACCAGGCTGGTAAGGACACTGCAGATGTTTTGTCATGCTTTTCCTGGGCCTCAACATCCTCCTATCGTTTAGTAATTTTTATATTTGGCATTTGTGTCACATAGCACACATTTCTTGTAGTAACCCTCTGCTTTGTGTTAGATACCCAATAACCATTCCTAATATTTACACGTAAGTGGTTTCTCATAAAACAGAAAAGACAAGCTAGATGTAATTTTTGAGTGTTTACTTAGTTTGTGCTTGGGTTATTTTGCTACATTAACTTGCATAGAATAACTAGTGCTACTGATGGTAAGTGGCTAGAGATTCACAAACTGGGGTAATGCACCTGTTCAGTACAGATATTCCATATCTACATCCAAATGGTTGACAAATGTGATAGTCCCATGTGCACAAAGACTTTGCCTCATGTTTTTATTTTGCTTTGTCATACTCATACCTCCCCCCACTTCGACAGAGAAAGCCTATTTTCTACATAAACTGACAGTAATTGTGTTCACAGCGCATTTTCCTCGACACTTGACGTGCTGCGGGACAAATATGGACTGTCAGAAGACTCAGTTGGACAATGACCTTAGACCTTCTGGTACCACATGCTGAGACGCACAACTAGCTCCATCCACGATCTCAGATGAGAACGATGGTAGGTTCATCATCAACCTACGGAGCACTCCAGTCTTTAATCATCTGTTGGACCTCTTTATAAAAAACTACAAGACATATTTTATTATAAATTATTATGGGGAAATATATTTAGCTTCATGGTGTACTTCATGGGAAATGTTAAGTTGCTGTTTTTACTGTTCTACTGTTTTAGAATAATGTGGGTTTGTAGGTTTATTGATATTGCTCTGGTTGAATGTCGATTCGACAAATCACACAAGGATATACTGTACACTAGGGTTGTAACAATGCACCGTGCAAAAATACATTTAATCTGCGTGTCTCTGTAATCGGTTCTCCTACAGATGACCTGGTTGCGGTGAAAATTTAGGCTATTTCATTTTTAAAACAAACGTACTGTATTATTTAATATCGCACTTGCTCCGTGATAACACCTCTACTGTACACATACACAAATATAGAATCTTTTACTCAGCTTTTGATGGATTTTCCAGATGACGAGAGTCACGAGAATGACATATTGCTAAAACTTCCCAGAATCACCCATTTGTTTATTAATGGCTAAAATTATACAAAATTCTGAAATGCTACATGTCAAATTTTTTATAGTGTCTTTTAATGTATTTATTTTTTGTATTTGTGTGACACACAGTCATCTTGGGTCTCTTCCATTAGCCATAGACACATTAGGTGTCTAAAAACGTACTGGCATGGTAACTGAGTCAAACAAGGAGTGGTAACAGTAAATCCTATGAATGAAGTCTCATGCACAGGATTTTTTTTTTTTTTTGAATACACTATTAAAGTGGCCATACATAATTTAAATAGTGCTGACTGATGTCTTTCTTGCTGAATGGTAGCAGTGTTATTTTGCATGTTCATAACAATTGACCTAATTATGAGATGGTAAAAAAAACAAGTGTTTTGATCTATGTATGATGTTAGAGGAGACATTTTAAACAAAAGTTCTAAATCCTAATTTTTCAGCAAAGTGCTGTAAAATGACTCAGAAAAGTCCGTCCTTTACTCAGTGGTGAATTTGTTCATTTTTAGCCACGCTCCACGAATAGCACTGAAACGGCAAAGGACTTAAAAATTGACTTTGCTTGAAGCAGAGGCTGCAGAATAAGTATAACATCCAATGCTGGCCCCTATTTTGATCAAAGCCTAAATATTCAAAATAATACAGAGAATCCATATAATACATTTTAGCCATGATTCTCAAATGGTGTAAAACGTATGTGTTGGTACAGGCATAATTGCAAATATTAACCCTCAATCCAGGAAGTATTATATAATTTGGTCATTGTAATCTACGAACAGACTTTCTGGTTGTATATGTTTTCCTGTGGATTGAAACCCTTGATAGAATTAAATTAATTAAATTAACCAAATACCTGCATTTTTTTTGTGTATTTTTTTTAGTTGTGGATTAAAATGAGTTTTGTCCTTCACCACGCTAAGAGCAAATGATTGTGTTAAAAGCTCTGTGTGCTGAGCATCTATTTTTAAAGCCTTTGTTAAAACGATGAACCAGTTGACTAATTAGTTGTTCACATTATCTCATGTGATGCTGTCGCTACCAGTTGTGAAACATGCTCATAAGTTGAAGAACTGAGTTGTTAGAAATGCGTTAGGAAAGTTGGGAATGACCCCAACTATCAAGTTAAAATCTACACACTCCCACTTTCATTGTTTAGAGCCAAAAAATACAACTCTTTGGCTTTTAAGATTTCCATAGTTCTCCTTTTTCTCAAATTTTTAATTATCGGAAAACTGAATTGTGGAATTGTGAGTCACTCACTACCCACCAGCTGTGAAAATGTTTCAAGTTCAGGTTCAATTTGACCACTGAATAACAGCCAACAACCTAGCACCTCCTACTGTAAAATGTAATTGACTCTTGTAATTTTAAGGGGGAAATGTGTAAATCTATTTTAATTATACTTTCTGAATACTTTGTTACTTGACCTGTTTCCCTTAAAATACTTCTTTTTTTTTTTTCGTGTATAAAATATATTAAATACAGTGTTGTTAGCTTTAACATTATCATAAAATCATCTTGCGACCTCTCACCCAGTGCCCCGCGACACCCACTTTGTGAACCCCTGCTTTACAATGCTACCACCTGCATGTATTTGTCTTTTACTTTAAACCTCATATGAGCCACTGCTCCTTCTCTTTGTTGAACTGTTCTACCCAGTTTCGTGTCAGCTCCAGGTAGTGCTCAGGTCCGTGGGGCTGGTAGTCCAAGTATGCCCTGCTCACAGTCTTCTTCGGTACCGCCCGTTCTATCTGCGTCCCTTCGTGCCATTCATTGAAAGAAGTTATCGTGACCATCTCTGGCCTCACGTTTAAAGCGGCTTGCAGTGCTGTTTCATAGTACCGCCCGTTCACTCGATTCCTCGTGTTGTGGTTGTTCCACGGCCTGATACTGGTGTCTATGTAGCCTGGCCCCATGCTCGGGATGAACAGCAGGCTGTTGGCATCACAGAACACCTTGATTGCTTTCCAGTTGTGGTGAGAGGATCCGAAGGAGAAGCCGTTGGAGGCGAAGTACGTGTACATGCCATCGAAGCCGCCTGCCAAGATGTCCTGCTTGTGCCTCTCCTCCACGATCAGAGCGATAAAGAGGGAGTCGTAGGCAGAGCCACGGATGCTGTGGGCGCCTGTGGGAGATAGCAGCTCCGACCACGACTCGGGGGAGGTGAGGTAGGAGTCGTAGATGTAGAACAGAGGCAGGCTCTTCCCGGTGCTGGTGCTGAACTTGTAAAAAGCTCCGTGGTCTCCATACCTGAAGATATGAACAATATACTGTATCAGAGTAATCATTATGGAACAATTTAAGTAAGCTCTTTTATAGAGCGCTTTTCACATAGAAAATGTGTACTACTAAAGTATTTTACAGACATGCAACATGTAAGTACAAACAAATAAAATAAACATAGGTAGTCAGTCGATTAAAGCTTTACTATAATGTACTGTTTTGAGCTACTGTTTGAGAAAGAATCCACCTAAGTCATTCCAGAAGATTACAGCCTGAAAATACAGGTCTACCCAGATTTAGGGGTAGGAGATCCCTGAGGAGTAGGGATCGGCAATCTACTGGGGTCGTTTCCATGCAACTTCTGAAGGTTAAGGACTACAATTTTGACATCATAGTGAAGACGATGATAAAACGGGGCTGATGTGGGAGGATAAGGGGTCAGTATAGAAATCTTACTCTTATGGATTAATGACCTCCTCACTTATTGCATTATCAATGTCATGTTTAAAAGGAAATGTAATTATCTAAACTAGCACTCTCCTAAAAATACTCTGTGATCTCCCCGGTCTGAATGGTGAGCACAGCTCTTTGTTGATGTGTGAGAAGTCGGAGAGCTTCACCTGTCGATGATGTACTTGACATTGTCATGGACGCTCTGGTCATTGCGTCCATGGTACGCTTGGATATGAAACGTAACCTGAGAAGACACAAAACCACAATGTAATATATATTACATTATGTAGACACTACAGTCAGCACTTCTGGATGACCTTAACTGTGGCTATCGACTACAAATCAATCTGTGTGCGTCTCCAGGGACACTTCTCCGAGAGCACTGACGAATGAAGCTCTACAAATAATCAAAGTTTGGCAAGTAGCCAGAAAGATTATGGGCCAATGAATGACGTAATAATACAGTGCCACAAGCCTGTAGGCTCCTTGGAATGTAATGGAATGATCTGAGATGGTTAGGCGTGTTAGTGCTTAATTTGTAAATTTGTAGTTTCAGGAACACTTTTGGTCTGATGTGATGGATTCGGGGAACAGGCCAAAACATTTGCCGGAACACTCTCATTAAACACCATTATATCAGATCAAATCTTTGCCGGATCCTCCTAAATATTTCCCTGATCCTTTACCCTGAAAAACTGAAACTTGGGGGATCAAATTAAGCACTGGGCATGTAAATGTATTACAATAACACTGCAAGTTATTCTATTGGTCTGTTTTGCAAAGTTGGAAGAAGAAGGTAGTCTAATTGCTGGGTTGCAGGTTCTAAAGAACTATATTATTATATAGAGGTAAAATTATTTTGTTTTTGAGGACATTTTATAATTCATACATTTTCTTTTTAGATACGACTTGTGAGAGTGTTATGCAGTTAATAGGAAAAACTGGCTCCTGCCCCCCACTGGGTCTGGTGACATCATCACATTCATGCAACCCAGCAATAAGGAGTTACCTGAACTCATTATGTGAAATACTTGTAACTTGATTTCCTGTTGCTTTTAATGGTATTGTAATAATAGATATTGGCGAAAAAAATGTTACAGAAAGATACATTTAATGATGGAGCACCTTGAGATTTGCTGTGAACATCCTGAGTTAAAGCAAATGCAAACAACAAACCCATCTTTACTCGTTTCAATTGAACTGTAAAGGACAAGCCTCTTACATACAGAATGTTCTATGCAGGGCTGTCAAAACAAATGCTCCCTGCACACTACATTACTGGAGCTGCGTGAACGAACACCTTGCCACCCACCGACAAAAAACACTAGAGGCGAGGGGCTTATGTGGCACGTACCTCAAAAAGTGCTTATTCCGAATGTTTTAAAATTCATCTAGAGAGTTCAGTGACTTTCAATAATACATGCATAAAGTGGAACACAGTTTCGAGGCGAGTGTCGGACGTCCACTGGGAACGGTTTGAAGAAAAGCACTAGATTCTCCTGACATCTGCCTCTTAATGGAAGCAAGACATCAAGATGGAGCCAACGGGACATTTTGAAGAATTGCTTTCAAAAATTCACTTGCCTTGAAAATGTATTTGCTATTATAAGATGGAAAGGGACAAGTTCAAGTGGTTTAGATGGGGGATTAAAAGTTTTGGCTGTTCAGAGGATGCCCCATCTGACTTTTAGCATGAGTGTCTTGATGCATTTGCTGTGATGGTCATAACAAGCTTGTCTGGATAATACATAGTGGGCACCATCATGGCAGACGATTTCCCTATTGATATCATGGATGTAAAAGAGAAAAAGGGGGAGGGGGATGGTGGGGGGGACTGTGTAGTAAAGTAAGCCAGTAAAACCTCTTCATTGATTATCTTTCATCTCCATCATAGAGTCCACTTAGTGCCTCGATTGATGATGCGTTTAACCCTGAAGACAATCACTGGTATAAGTTCAGAATAATCAACTGTCAATGTGTAATCACTTTTGTTCAGTTGGCAATCCACTGTGGTCCGATTTGTTGTCTGTTGTCACATCTTTATCCACATTGATTACTGCATAGCGTTTCTGACACTCAACAATATTGTCCACAGTGACTGGTTTGTTAGTTTGTTACTTTTGACACGTAAAATAAGCACGCTGCATTCAAATTCAATCTTCGCTGGCATGGACTTTTGCTGAGCTGACTGGAACAAAGCACCACGTCAAGCTCCCGGATAAAACGACAACAAAAATATGAACACGGTGAACAACCACTACTGCTGACTCAAACAACAGTCGTCAGATGGACAAAAACGGTGCTTTTTAAGGCAGTGTCACTTTGGCTTATTGTTCAAAGCCAGCAAACGGATGGCCCGCAGCACTGTTGGGTTGCAGAAGGCTAAATGAAACTCCAATCTGGGAATACGCTGACCCATATGGCTGCACAATATATTGCCAAACGGCAAAATAGATCAGACATTTTGGCTTCAATTTTGGGGGATTATTTTGGGACAATGCGAGTTAATGAACATACACGGGACTCATGCATGTAACTCACCACGCCATTGTCCCACACTCGCGTCCTCAAACACACTCTCTGGCCTATTGTACATGTTTTTAGGGGTAAAACACAGGGAGAGCATGCAAACTCCACACAGAAAATCCCCGTCTGGGGATCAAACCCAGGACCTTCTTGCTGTGAAGCACGAGCGCTAACTGCTGTGCCACTGCGTGCAGCTCTTCTCAGGCCATCGACTGTATATTCCCTGGAGTGCAGGCCTACATACGGGACACCAAGAGCCCCAGAGGGTCAGGGTGTTCAGTCATGGGACTTACAGCTTTCCCCACATGTGCTCTGCAATGTAACCACATTCATGTATGCTGTCCAAGGGAAATAAATAAATTCCTCCCTAAGGAATTGGGCTATTTCAGCATGGTTGACTTTTGACTTAGGCTACATCTGTGCATGAATCAGGATCAGTATGTTGTCAAATGTTTGAGTAAGCTTGCATTTTTTCAGTGAAACTTGTGAAGTTCATGCTGTAAGTGTGGAATAATTGTACATTTGTTTAAACTATACACAACACAGCACCGTTTCTGGTTTTACATTTTATCCCATACAACAGGCGGAAAAGTATAGTAATGTGCAGAAAGAACATGCTTCTAAAGCCTTTATTGATTGCTTGATTCTCTCTAGTGGTTACTGTGGTGAGTGGTATATATATCTTGGAATTCATAAACCCGTTGGTCATTGCACAATAGAGCTTATATATAAAATAATAAATGCAACGTAAGATAATTACCAACATTTTATTTTGCCAATTCTTTATGGCCTTGTCACTTTTCTATGTACATTATACCTTAATACCTTTCCATTAGCAACTATTACTATTTTCTAGCTTCTTGCTGCTGAAAATTGGTGACTTTTTCATTGTGTGTGTTTGGTTAACCATTTTACTGCAACTCAAATTGTTCTGATGATGAACTTAAAGCACTCTTATGGTGCTGTATTTCCTCCAAACACCTGAGTAATGACGTTTTCAGTTTTTAAATTTGACAGACAAGGGCATCCCCCTGTCATACTGTATGTATGGCATTACAGAGCTTTTAGAAGCGCGCTTCACACAGTGTTCTTTCCCTGCCTGAGTTACCATCTGGCCACTTCCTCACTCCCCCGCTCAGCCCTCCTTCACTCTGCCCTTGACAGAGAAAAGGAGCAGAGAAATTATTTAAGGTAGCTGCTTCCCAAGAATTAGATGCTAATGATCTGAGCCAAAGTTCTCTACCTTGTCAGCATATTCTGCATTTATGCAAGAGGAAGCACTCCGTGATGAATGCCCCCCTGCGCTCAGGGAGTGGGAGGAGCTGTATATTAAACTGTAGAAGACAAACTTCACTTTGCCAATAAAGGTGCCCATAATGCTGCACTTAGAGGTGACACCATTTTTATACTATTAATGTGAGAAGCTGCAATTTTTACATTTCATAAAATCGATATAAATGACGACCATGAATGAACTATGAAATTCTTAATTCACTTTCAATCATAGCACGTTAAAGATTCTCAGAACACTTTGCCATGCATCACTCTATGGATGAATGTTCTAACCACTGAGCCACTGCCACCTTCAACTCCTGACTAAAGTTACAGGTGAAACTCGGAAAATTAGAATATCGTGAAAAAGTTCATTTATTTCTGTAATTCAACTTACTATGTGAAACTAATGTATGATATAGACTCATGACATGCAAAGTGACATATATGCCAAGCTTTTGTTTTAATTTGTATGATTTTGGCTTACAGCTTGTAAAAACCCAAAATTCAAAATCTCAGAAGATTAGAATATTACACGAAATCAGTGATTTAAAAAAAGATTTTAAACAGAGAAATGTTGGCCCTCTGAAAATTATAATTATGCATATGGGCCCCTTTTATTTGAATGACTGCCTTAATGTGGTTGTGTGGCATGGATGCTCTCAGCCTGTGGCACTGCTGAGGTGTTATGGAAGACCAGGATGCTTCAACCAGAGGAATAGGACATATCCAGCCCATGTCCAGGATCCGTCTGCGTGTGGAGGCTCTTGATGCACTGACTCCAGCCTCAGTCCACTCCTTGTGAAGGTCCGCCACACTTTTGAATGGCCTTTTCCTGACAATCCTCTCGGGACCCTTTGCAGGTGTTTTGGATGAATTAGCGGATGAAAGAATGACACTTTGAGCTACAATAATAGTCCCTCTGCACAATATTCTAATTTCTGAGATTTTGAATTTGGGGTTTTTACAAGCTGTGAGCCAAAATCATCATGCAAAGTAAGATATACAAGCCTAATTTTGATAATCATGGCTCACAGCTTGTAAAAAACCCAAGTAAAACATATCGGAAAATTATAACATTTTGAAAATGGACTGTAAGCCATAATCATCCAAATTAAACAACACAGGCTTGACATACTGTATGTCACTTTGCATGTCATGAGTCTATATCATATATTAGTTTCACATTTTAAGATGTATTACAGAAATAAATGAACTTTTTTACGATATTCTAATTTTCCGAGTTAAAGTACACATGACTTCTGATAGACGACTGAGTGCACACACAAATATGATTATGGACAAATTCGACCAAACTTTCATGTTCAAAGTTTTCTGCTGTGCCAAAAATAAAATTAGTAATTATTTCTCCTATCCCTCTCCAATGTTCTACACTTATCTCTCCACTGATATCTTTAGACGTTTACGCTCAGTTAATCTTGATATCCATTGCTACTCTCCAAGGTTAAGTGCAGCGCAGTATAATACTTTGTTCTTCTATCTGAAAATGTCACGCGAGCCGGGTCACTGACTGCGATGGAGTGTGGCATTAAACCCGCTCTATTAGCCCCCGTCCTGACAGTGCAACGGCAGAAAACCTCATCAGGGCAGCGTTGCGTGGCTAATTCAGCGCCTCTTCTCCGAGTCTGGAACGGACTGTACATTATCTCTTCGCCCGCAGCCAAACAGAAGAGGGAACATAATGTGATATCAAATACGACAGACCCTCGCGTCCAACTTGTTTACAAAAAAGGCTACAGCTGCCATGCTACAGATTGTGCTGCAACAATAAATTAACTTTGCCTTTATGCAGTTTGTCGTCCCAATCTCATAGCATTACGCTGATTTATAGTGGAGCCGATCTGCACTTTGATAGGTTTGCGAACATTGTAGGTCAGAGTTTTAATTAGCAGCTTTAAACTGATATTTAAATGGACTTGACGCGATTTTGCAGATGATCTTTATTGAATCAGTACACTTAAGTCCCATTAAACTTTTATTCTGAAAGAGGGCATACACATAAGAGTCATATTCTATACATTTAGAGCATATACATTATACCACTGGACAGTAAGAAATTATCAGTTATCTGTCTTCATGACAGCTCAAATGTTCATTTTTTTATTCCACACTAATAAGTATTTATTTCAATAAGTATTTATTTCAATAAGTATTCATTTCAAACAAATAAACCAAAATTGGATTGTTCAAAAGGAGTAGGCCGAAGTAAGAAAGCTTATAAATGCCTACCCCCATTCAAAGTAAGTACTTGCATTTCAGATTAATTCTAGAAATACAAAACATAATTGTAAGTCTTTTCAAAAGAAAAGGCCCATCATAACACTGAGAATATACATAACTGAAACGCATGTGTCCAGCTGCAGGTAAATAATAACGGTAATAATAACGGTGATACAAGCAGCATCTCGTGATTTCATACAATGTAACACTTAACATTACAAATTCCAGAGTTATCCAGGCACATGTGCAACAGAAGCGTGCATGTACCTGTTTACTTACAAGCAATTAATGAATGACAAGTTTAATTTCCATACATAGGCACACACACAGCCCTGTGGGAACTTAATTTCTCTCAAGTTCCTTTTATTCATTACAACTTAGACTTTGAGGTTGGTGACATTGGTTCTATCAGCAATGATGTGGTTAAACAAATTCTACAAAATTACTTGTAGATAATAAGAACAAGGTCACATGTCTTTAGCATATTTCTCAAACACACTTCTCTTATACTGTTTTTTGAATTGCTGTAGACTATCAGCACCTTGTAAGGGTTCCTCTAGATTATTCCACAGATTTACTGTGGAATAATCACTTGTACAACATTTAAATTCCACACTTAAAGAATTCCACAATTTAACTCCATAAACAGACGGACATTTCCGTTTCAGCGATGTTCCTGCAAACATATTCCGAAAATTATATTTTCTTCTATGGGAAACATCTTGTGCAACAAAATTACTTTGAACATCATTTGGCAATAAGGTAAGGTCATCAAGTTTCAGAGTCCTTGCCTCAAGTGGAAGAGTTCAAGTATCTCGGGGTCTTGTTCACGAGTGAGGGATGGATGGAGCGTGAGATTGATAGACGGATCGGTGCGGCGTCAGCAGTGATGCGGTCGCTGTATCGGACTGTTGTGGTGAGGAGGGAGCTGAGTCGGGGGGCAAAGCTCTCGATTTACCGATCGATCTACGTTCCCACCCTCACCTATGGTCATGAGATCTGGGTAATGACCGAAAGGACAAGATCGCGGATACAAGCGGGTGAAATGAGTTTCCTTCGCAGGGTGGCTGGGCGCACCCTCCGAGATCGGGTGAGGAGCTCAGTTACCCGGAAGGAGCTCGGAGTAGAGTCGCTGCTCCTTCACATCGAAAGGAGCCAGCTGAGGTGGCTATGGCATCTGTTCTGGATGCCTCCTGGTCGCCTCTCTCGGGAGGTATTCCAGGCATGTCCAATTGGGAGGAGGCCTCGTGGAAGGCCCAGGACACACTGGTGGGACTTTGTCTCCAAGCTGGCCTGGTGTCGCATTGGGGTCCCCCCAGAACAGTTGGAGGAGGTGTGCGTGGATCGGGAAGTCTGGGCATCTTTACTGAGACTGCTGCCTCCGCGACCCGGCCCCGGATAAAGCGGAAGAAGATGGACGGATGGATGGATCAAGTTTCATGATGTTAGATTTTAAGAACAGTGTATTTGTATGGTCTCTATATCAGACATTGTGAACAATTCTAATAGCCTTCTTTTGGAGTCTATATAAAACCTGTAAATGACTATTGAAGGTATTTCCCCAGACCTCAGAGCAATAATTTATGGACGGTAGGATTAAAGAACAGTACGGGATGAAGAGAGCCTTGTGGTCCAGCAAAAATCTACACTTGCCCATTATGGCCACATGTTTCGCTATTTTCCCATGAATGTTATCTATTTGTGTTCTCCAGCTAACCTTATGACTGAAGATCATGAAGTATTATTTGATACTTAAGAATGAGGCTCGGAGATATGTACGTACGTTTACTTGATCACAGCTCGTACATAACACAATGCAGGGTATGGCTATACTGGTACCATAGCTCAGTGTATATCACTCCGCCTTAGGTAATGTAGTTCCAATACATATCACAACAGATCACACCCAGAAATGTATATTCCTTTACTTGTTCTATTCGAGCATTGTCAATATTGATTTGAATCTAAACATCACTATTCCGTTTACCAAATAAAATCATTTTTGTTTTCAATATGTTCAGCGATAATTTATTTCTATTAAACCATTCTTTGAATTTGTATAATTCTGTTGTAACCACTGAGACAAGCGGTTGTAGATCTTTGCCGGAACCCAGAATTGTTGTGTCGTCCGCAAATAATATACATTTTAACTTTGTTGAGACTTCACACAGATCATTTATGTACAACAAAAACAATTTAGGTCCTAATATTGACCCCTGGGGGACTCCGCATACAATGTTCCTCCGTCCTGCTACATGTTCATTAATTTGTACGTACTGCTTTCTTTCAAGTCAAGTATGACTTCAACCAATTGTTAGCAATCCTTCTGATCCCATTATTATTTAGTTTATTTAAGAGTATTTCATGATCTATAGTGTCAAAAGCTTTCTGGAGGTCTATGAATATACCCAAAGAATACAGCTTATTGTCAATATTGTTGGTGACTTCTTCGCTTAGATTGATTATTGCACGTGCAGTTGACCTGTTGTTTCTGAACCCATACTGACAGTCACTGAGTAAGTTATGTTTATTCACAAAGCTGTCCAAGCGGGCAGCAACAAGTTTTTCCAGAATCTTGGATCGTTGAGGAAGTATAGAGATTGGTCTATAATTTGTAAATTGATGATTATCCCCACTTTTATAAATTGGAATAACCTTGGCAATCTTCATGAGGTCAGGGAATTCACCAGTTGAAAAGGATAGGTTGCATATATGTGTTAAAGGCATAGATATGTTAAGTATTACTTTTTTGATCATGTTCATGTCAAAGTCGTTCCAATCAGTAGATTTTTTATTCTTGAAAGCTTGAACTATTTTAATTATTTCATTTTCATTCGTTGCCGTGAGAAAGAAGGAGTGTACATTCATATTTTTATGTTGAGAGACATCACTGTTAGTTTTGGCTATTCTTGATGCCAGGTGAGGCCCAATATTGACAAAATAGTAATTGAATGCATTAACTACACTCTTCCATTCTGTAATTTTCTCATCATTATTAATCATGTAGTCTGGATAACTTGCAACTTTCGAGTCTTTAGACGTTGCATGATTTAGGACTTTCCATAGTCCTTTCATATTGTTTTTATTGGCCTCAATCATATTTCTATAGTAATTTCTTTTTTAACAATTTTTTATTTATTGGTTTATTTGGTAGGGACAGTGCAAGTTAATGAACAAGCCACACCGGATTGTAGCCTTGGGCTAATTTCCATCCGTCGTCCCACATGTGCACTCTCAAACACACTCTCATTCATCCTGGCCTATTGTACATGTTTTTAGTGGTAGGGGAAACCGGAGTACCCGGAGGAAACCTACGCAGACACGGGGAGAACATGCAAACTCCACACAGAAAGGCCCCGGCCTTGGTGGGAATCGAACCCGGACCTTCTAGCTGTGAAGCACGAGCACTAACCGCTGTACTACCATGCCGCCCATTATACTTGTTAGTTTGTTCTTATATTTTTTATATTTAGTTTCCGTTTCCAATATAATTTTTTTATAAATGTTTTTTATAAGGAGTTTTTCTTTTTACATCCGTTCAATAACCCCCTTGTCATCCATGGGACACATTTATTTGTTTGCGTATATTTGCGCGTTACTACTGGACAATGTTGATCATATAGCTGTTTGATTGTGTTAACAAATGTGTATATGCAATATTAACATCTTGTTCTCCAAGGACATTATTCCAGTCCTAAGATGTTAATCTTACATTCTTTACCATAATAGTACTTTTGCTTTTCTTACTTTTGGTTGTATTTCAAATAGAGTGAAAACTGGCAAGTTGTCACTGATATCATTAATCAGTATTCAACTTGTCATATTGTCAAGGACATTCGGGAAGATATTATCAATCAGTATGGCACCGTGTGCAGTTATCCTTGTGGGGCGTGTGATTAAAGGGTAAAGTGACAGACTGTACATAGTGTCCACAAATTTTTCGGTAGGTCGATGCGATTTTGCTTTCAATAAGTCAATATTGAAGTCCCCACAAATAAAGACATCTTTGTGGTTACTATAAGTGAATATCTTTTCAATATGTTCAATAAAACCATCTATATCTGCACCCGGTGCTCGGTGGATACAAGAGACTAATATATTTTTCCTGTTTTCAAGAATTATTTCTATTGTCACACATTCAAACATATGATCAATTGCCATTGTCATTTTATCAACCAATTTTACATTGAAATCTTTGTGCACATACAGTGCAACTCCACCACCAGATTTCTGTTTTCTGTTTAGATTGAACATTTGATACTCCTCAAGCTTAAAATCCCCAATTTTGTTTTCCTTTATCAATGTTTCCGATAGCGCAATAATAGCTGCATTTTAACTACGTTTATTCAGATAATCTTTTATATGTTCAAAATTAGCATACAAACTACGACAATTTAAATGAACTATTGGCATGTTTTCTGATTTGCCTAATTGTGAAATTTGATTGTCTTGATAGTACTTACAGTTACAACATATATTATGAAAAAAATGCATGTCAGGATCCACATCGCTTAGCTGGTTTGTTTTATTGTCTTTGAATGAAAATATTTCAAGTTCAGTCTCCTGAGTGAAACTTATGTCCTCATTATCAGATGAGGTAGAGTCAGAGAAGGTAGTGTCTGTCATGTCGAATGATTAGGTGTGTTTACCTTTTTCACTTGTACTTGTCAAGCTCATTTTCCTCCTTCACCCAAAGAACTTTCGCCTCCTCCGGAGCCCCATTTAACTTAATGAAGACTCGGCAGTTGGAGTTCCAAGTTCCTTGAATCTTACTTTGTTTTCATAGTAGACGTGCTTGTTTGGCGATGTCGGCATTCGTCTTAGTTAGGTGTTCATTTATATATACGTTTGTTCCTTTTAGGCGTCTTCCTTGCTTGAGTAAGGCATTCTTCTTTTTCCTGTTTATGAATCGCAGAATTACTGCTGGTATGAGTAGTTTATTTTTATGTGGCAACGGGTGACCAGCTTCAATGTCCTCGCTATTGAGTATTATCCCATGACTATCCATAAATGTAATCACCTGTTGCTTGACCGTGTCTTGCTCCTCGTCGCTCAGCTCTCCGCTTCCTCCTGCCGCAGCGGCTCTGGCGTAGGTACGCGGCTTTACCACCAGGCCTGATATGATCAGGTCGTTCAGGCGAGTGTATTGCTCCAGGTCCGCCAAGTGATTTTCCAAAACCATAATTTTCTTGTCCTTTTCATCATTACATATCCTTAGATCTCTCACTTCCAAGTCCATTATAGTTTGTTGTTGTGCTGAAATGTTCTGCATTTCTTTGGCCAATGCATTCAGTGACGTTTTGATAGTTTCCAAATCACTTATAAACAGTGCCGCGGCCCACTGGGAAACCTCCCGACTCTCCCTATGGCCAGCACCCCTCTGTGGCTAATCCAGCTAGTGCTCGGTTTGCTCGCTGGTTCACCACGGTGAGCGATGGGCGCCAGCAATGTCCGTAATTGTCTTTGCGCTGCAAACATTTCAAAAGTCCATTTTATGTTTCTTCAGTTTGTTAAGCAAGCAATTGATACAATCCAGAATCCACGAACAGTACTTGAGCTCGGGCAATGCTGCAGCTCAGATTACATGTATTGATTATTTTCTATAAAACTGCATTTGTTTACTAGCATCTTGCCTTGACTCTTCCATGTAGCCAGTGCATTATTAATAAGCCACTGCTAAGGCAGAAAAGCCTTGACAAGTCAGTCGTTCTTGTGTGTCCTTTTGTGTTATGTCATGCACAAAGAAGGCCTGCTTCCTGGGTAACTCTTTTAATAATAGTATGAGGTTGAGCATATGTGTATAACATGTAACCTTCATGATTTATTCAAGACTTTTAAAAGCTCTTTTGGCACGAGAATCTCAAACAGGACATGTGCAATGAATGTGTCTTCCAGCATCTGACTTTAATTAAACATCTGACATCTAGTTTAGCTGCGTCACATTACAAATGAGCGTCTGTTGTAAATATTTAATTTAATCAAATGGAGTGGGCTCTGCTTCATTTTGATAAGCACTGAAAACAAAGGGGTAACTTACAGCAGTTGTAGGAGAAAGAAATGTCAAATTGACTAACTCATGTCCAGCAGTTGGGCACAAGATGCTGGAATTATGCACATCTACAGTGCCTTGCGAAAGTACTAATACACCTTGAACTTTTGCACATTTTGTTTACAACCCTAACGTAAAGATTTTATTTTGAATTTTTTTACTGAAAGTTCACACACAAGTAACAGACAACTGTGAAGTGAAAGCAAAATGATACATGATTCTGTTATTTTACAAACAATAGAAAAGTGAAAAGTGGGGCGTGCATAAGTATTCATACAGCATTTTCGGAGTGCATTAAATTGCCTTCATAACATTCCTAATGACTGCAGAATGTTCACACCTTGCCCTAACCATTAAATAGAGGCCACCTGTGTGTAATCTACTCTCAGTATAATTCCAGCTGTTCTGTGAGGGTCTCAGAGCTATGGTCAGAGTGTATTGGTCACTAAACAACATCATGAAGGTCAAGGAGCACACCAGAGAGGTCAGGGATAAAGTTATACAAAGATTTCCCAAGACTTGAGCATCTCACGGAGCACTGTTCAATCCATCATTCGGAAATGGAAAGAGTATAGCACCACTGCAAACTTACCAAGACATGGGCGTCCACCTAAACTAACAGACCGAACAAGGAGAGCACTGGTAATGGTGGTGGTCATGTGTGGTGCAAACCTAACACTTCTCATCGTCCTGAGTGCACCATCCCCAGTGTCAAATATGGTGGGGGGAGCATCATGCTATGGGTCTGCTTTTCCTCAGCGGGGACTGGGAAGATTGTAAGAATAGTTGGGAAGATGGATGGAGCCAAATACAGGAACATTTTGGAGGAAAACCTGCTGGAGTCAGCAAGAGAATTGAGGCTGGGGCGGAGATTCACCTTCCAGCAGGACAATGAGCCTAAACACAAAGCTAAATCTACAATGGAATGGTTTAAAACAAACATATTAATGTGTTAGAATGGCCCAGTCAAAGTCCTGACCTAAATCCTATTGAAAATCTGTGGAAAGACCTGAAAACTGCTGTTCACAAACGCTCTCCTTCTAATTTGACAGAGCTTGAGTTGTTTTGTAAAGAGGAATGGGCTAAAATGTCAGTCTCTAGATGTGCAAACCTTGTAGTCATACCCCAGAAGACTTGCTGCTGTTATTGCAGCAAAAGGGGGTTCCACAAAGAATTAAGTCATGCTGTATGAATACATGAACAGTTGTCTGTTACTTGTGTGTGAACTTTCAGTAAAAATTCAAAATAAAATCTTTATGTTTAGGGTTGTAAACATGACAAAATGTGCAAAAGTTCAAGGTGTATTAGTACTTTCGCTAAATAAACAATTCTATATTTAAAGCAGCTTTTTAGGAGATTTGCAGTTCTCCATCAGGTCGTGGCATTAAAAACAAATAGTATAAACGTGTACAGTATAGAGTTGTGCACTGAAAGAGATATTATATGGTTTTCCAGTGGCATTTGGTGATGTGTTCGCCCTCCCCTCAGCCTCTGCCCGGCTGTGTGTTCTGGAGCTCATTCATAAGAAACATCCGGCAGCAGCTCCTTGACCTGCTTTTGCTTTTCTGCTGATGAAGTTGCTCTGGAAATACCCTTTGCCCAGTCCCAGAGCACTTTCTTGTACAGCCATAAGCCACTGAAGCACTTTTCAGTTTTAGGGATTCCCCTCTTCATGTCTATATTTTTTTTTTTTTTTTTTGCCTTATGCAACATTAGCATGAGGCTGCGTCCTATTTAGGAACCATTGTAGCAACCCCGTGAGGGAATTGCAGTGACATTAGCTTAATCCACATTCTGCATATACCGACAAGTCAGTTATATTTGTATCATAATGCTATTTATTTTGCCAACTTCTGCCGATGTCAGTCATACAGTATGTTGCACATGCAGGTTGGGGATAGGGTAATGTTTGCAGTGGCAAGAAAGAGAAAAATGACTATATATTGACTCACATATTAGTGAATATCTACCAAAGGCCATGATAAGCCTCATGTGATTAATTATCTTAATTGGACATTTTATAATCTATAACTTAATCACCAATTTGTGACTATACAAAACAATTGGGCATGTCCTTCTCCGACACACAGTTGAAATGAAATTAAAGACTGAAGCTACCAGCTATTTGTGAGAAATATTTTGTAGTGAGGGCAATTGTCATACTAGAGCAGTGGTTCCCAAAGTGGGGGTCGGGACCCCTCGGGGGGTCGCGAGTCCTTGGGTGGGGGTCCCCAGATGATTTCAAGATGAAATAAAAAGAAAAATGCTACTGTTCTTAGTACATGTTTTACTGTAAATTCATTCAGTTGATCAAAATAAACTGTTTAGATACATATTAACTTGATTATAAAATGTTTTTCTTTCCTAAAGTAGTGTAAGAGGCAATAACTTTATACAATGGGGGTCCCGAGATGTTTACGTGTCAATTTTGGGGTCCAGGCCAAAAACGTTTGGGAACCCCTGTACTAGAGGACACTTTCTATTTCAAATCTGCCACCTTTTGTACACAAAAAAAAATCAACCCTCATATTAAAGGCCAAGCTGTTTTCTGTACAGTACAGTGCTACGCCTCAGTGGACTTGATGCATTACTTTCTCCCTCTCTGAAGCACACACAGTTTCACACACAGTAAAAGTGCTGATGCCTCTTTACCTTGAGGTTATGTCTGTATGCTGCATCCAGGACAGCTGGCACCAGGTCCTCCGTGGGCTCCCCGTTGTCGTCAGCCAAACCCGGGGGATACCAGGACACCACGAGCACCCCTACAGGAAAAAAAAAACACAGATATCACCATTCATCTTAGGCCAAGCTTTGTACAAAAACAGACACCCATTGAACTCTAAAGACAACTTTCTCACTTCTCACTCTCCACTATCAAATGGAGAAATAAAAAACATTACTACGGGATATATATTACCAAAATGGGAAAATTCTAATAGTGATTAGCCTACCACACTGAGCAAGCAACTGAAAAATTGCTTGTAATTGTCTGATTTCTTCCATGCATAATAGTGCTGCACTTAAATGTAATTGGGTGTGACCACGAGACTTTTATAACAAAATATTAAGCAGTCTCTCCCCACTATAGTCAGTAAAATAGTTTGATATATAAACGGTTTAGCGTTGTTGTTACACAAGCTGACATGAATAGAAAGGAACTAAACTTGAAGCCGCGCTGCATAAGATTTGTAACTAGATTAAAATGCAAGAAAACAGTGTAAAAATATTTGATTTGTAGTGTTTTAACTGGTGAATAATACCAAAAGAAAAACATACACTCAGCAAGTAAGAACGTAAGCGAGCTTGCCTTTCTTCAGACCTGACATTGCTGGGAGTGGGACATCACTAGCTCGTCTCTCATTTATTTTTAAATATCGTCCAATGTCTTGTTAAATATAGCATGTTTGGTATTGCTGGATTGTTATATGTTTTGCAACAGTTTGGATAATCTTGTGAGGTAGCAACACATAACTTGGAATGTTTCACAGTGTGGCTTTAAAACCACAGTATTGACGACAGGATTCAGTTGCACTGCATGTTTTTGGCCACTTTTTGTTGACTGGACACGTTCAAATTTTAAACTATATGTATGTCATCAATTATATAATTATGTAATTGTTTAAGCAAGACCTCAGTTGGGGTCAATCCAAATTAGGGCTTTAAGTTGAGTTCAAAGTAACTTAGCCTGAACTTTAATTGAAGTCTGAGTCTTGCCCTCAAGTTTTTTTTCTCCCAACTTCTTTCCAAAGTAATGTCAATAAGTGCACAAAATATGAATATAAAATTGTCTCACTTTTTGGATTGTCTGTCAGAGGCTCAAACTCTGACAGACTTTGAAAAAAAAAAGGTGACTGTTTCAATTTGTGTTGATCAAACTATATGCAAAGTTATGTACGAAACTGATGCTATTAATCTGTGTTTAAAATGCCCCTTTGGCTCCTCTAGCCTCAATAAACTTCTCTGCGTTATTTTACAGACCTATTTGTGCCCACTGAACTGCACTCGCTCTCACTTAACGTCGAGTGCTGTACAATCGGCTCCATTAACTTAATTGCAAACAGATGCCGTGAGATTTGTCACTCTATGCCAAGGCCCACCTGCTCTGCTTGGAACGCACATTTCACCTATGATTGATGTATACGCGGCAGCCATCGTTCTCTGATATTTATTAAGCCAACTTTCGGCTGCAATATTTCAACTGGAGTGTGTGACGGCTCATAAATTGTTTCAGAAAAGTGCTTGTTCTTTGCCTGGCACCGGAGGGGATTGGGGCTCAGCGGACGCAGAGCTAATTCATTAAACTTCACTGCTCTCTAGAAACTGCGCGTCAGATTACAATTGTAACTTTATCCGTGGGAAGATGCGAGCGCACGTCCAGCTATCGAAGCCTGCGTTTGCAAATGATGTTATTACTTTTTAGACTGATGAAACTGCAAAATAACTATAGAGGCTCTTATACTCTGCTGCATGTATACTTGTATGCTTTATTTTTTTGGTTAAATCCTCTTTTTTTGTTGTTATGGTTTAGCGTTGTTTTTCAGCAAACTCCTAAGAGTTTTTCATTACTGTTGATACATTCCTAATTCGTAACGCACTTTGATTTACTTTGATTATTAGACACTTTTGTCGTTTGCAAAGGTTTTTTTCACTGTCAGTATTTTTCAGTCTTTGCAAATTGCTAATTACAGCCTCTACGGTAATCAAATGGCAATATTATTTCATTTGTGGTTAACTGAGCAGGCCTGTTTAGTCTGAATTGAATTCGATTTTGTTCAAAGTTGTGGAATTTGATCTTTCTGTGTTTCTTTGTTCCTTCTGGATACACTGTCTAAATGTTAAATAAACAAAGCAAATATTCTGCACATTTTATTTTCAGCTCCCCAGACCACAGACTGCTTAAATACCACATATTATTGACTTGTTTCCACAGTTGCGGAGTCAGCAGAAGCGCGGTGTTGTATAACATTCAGACACGTGCAAACTGTGATCATGTGAACACAGTCTACACTTGTGTTCACATGATCTGTCGCTCCCAATGTTGTATCCAGTGGCTCAGTGGTTTTATTTTACACCATGTGGGATAAAGCGGCACTATCTCTGAAACAGCGCGCCGGCAGATGGACAATAGCAACGCCTAACCCTTAATTAGTGATCAGGTTGATGGGACACATCCATCAAAAATGGAGGACTAGACAATGGGATTTTCCAAACCAATCTGTAAAATGGACAAGTATTTTTCCTCCAAATTGCAACAGTTTCAAAGTATAGGCTGTACACCAGAGAAATATTGTGCCCTTATTAAATCTTAAAATAAATAAATGAAAAAGTCTTTGATCCAAGTTTGTTTGCACCTGAACAGTTCGAAAAGCCAGATGAGGAACTGAGGTGACTAAAATGGATAGAACAGCAAAGAGAGCATGACCAATAGTTGAAATGTTCTTGCAAGACATATTCAGTTGGTGAAATTACACATTGTATTGACCAAAACTCGAACGTAATGTTTTTGAAGCCCTGTGTAAAACTAAATAAATAAAATAAAGCACCGCCTTCATCTCTACCCATTTACTCCGGACGGTGTAGGAGCTGTCCCCGCTCTCGTGGTGCTGAAATCAATTTGTGGCGCTTTTCTGCTAATCGCGCTGCTGCTGAGTAAGTACAAAACCACCACTCATTTGTTCTACTCTAAAGACCACTTCGTACTCTGTACCTGCTGCGGACGCTCCGATCTGCTCCATGTGGGACTCCAGGACGGCCGGGTCTCGGGAACTGTACGCGCCGAGCTCCGGGTAGAAGCTGGACCCGATGTCCTCCGGGGGCATGTGTCTTCCTCTGGGGTAACTGGCCGCGATTTTCGGATCCCAATGCGGCACGAGGATGTGGTCCCAGTGGACGTACTTGCCGTCCATTTCGGGCGTCCCATACCAGGTGGTGTAAAATATGTGGACATCGTAGAACACAATGCCCTCTGGACCTGCGTTTGACAGCGCCGCTTTAGTGTTTTGGGCATGGATGGATGGTTGTCCTGGAAGTGCAGCCGGGGGAGTTGGGGGACGCGCCACGGATCGCCGGTCCATTTTGCCTCCAATCAGGGGTAGAAAGTCCAGCCCCGTGGCTAAATCGGACATCCCGTCTGTAGGTTTCAGCGTTCGCAGTCCCATCAAACTTCCGAAGATAAAAAGGATGAAAAGAAACAGGGCGATGCACGTTTTCCTGCGCAGACGTGCCATCTCTGGAGTTAAACATCAAATTGCGAGCTCTCGAAGTGTCGCGCATCACACGGCAGGAGCCGTTGCTACATGTTCGCGGTACTCTCCACCTGACGCAGCGCCTCGTCAACTTTCTCCTGCATTCTGCTGAGCCGGTGCGCGCACACCCCCTTCTCCAGTGCGCTGTCCTGAACTGACTCACGGTTGCGTTACTCCCTCAAAAGGCTGGCCAGTACCGTGTCGGATTGTGACGCCTTGATGCCGCCTCATATTGTGATGTATTTATTTGATAGGGACAAGTATAAACATTTAATAAGTAAAAAAAAAGTACATTAATAAGGAGACGAGGAGTTCCACAGTTTAGCGCCCTAGACAGTAAAGGCTGACTGTCCAAAGGGTTGTTTTTTCTTCTATGAGGCGCTTTCACATTTCCATTGGTGGCTCCTCGTGTGATGTGTATCTAATAGATAACTTTAAGATTGTTGAAACCTATGGTAATCTACTAGGTCTATATGTTACAGCAGCTTCAATGTAGGGTATAGGTACTTTTTGCACAAGGGAACAGCTTCAGAGTTACACTGTCCTCTAGTGGTAATTTAGCAGAGTACAGTTAATCGAGGCTATTTCACCCTGGAGTTGGGTCAGAGTTAATAAATTGCCTTTAAAATAAAACAAAACACTGCAATTTGGCACATTGTAACTCCAGTATTTCGCCATGTAAGCTACTTCTTTTTTTTTTACTTCCTTTTTCTTTTCTTTTCTTTTTTTTTACTCACCAGTACGCTACTTTCTTAACCCGTGCACGTTGATAGTTAGGCAATAGCAATATTAACAATAAGCCTTTTCTTTGAATTGAACTTTTTTGTGCAGACAATATTACCATGAATGCTGTATGTGTGCATAACAAAGTAGCCTATGCGCAAATTGCTGCAGGCTGTTCAAAACTATAAACTATTAGACCGCTTCTGGCGTTAAACCCACGCTGGCGGGGAGGCCGAGGCGACATAAAAATATAGGCAACTGCTCCAGCAGAGGTCGTGGTGATCTTGCTGTGAAGAAGGCCTTTCTCCCCCAAACTGCAGGCCTTAAGAAGCATACCAGCAATTATAATATATGCAGACACTGTTTAATAACGACCTTGCATTGAATAATAATAAAATAAGATGATCAATAATGACAATAAGGTATTTGTTCTGCATATTTTAATGTATTTATTAATTATACTATTATTATTATTATTATTATTATTATTATTATTATTATCATTATCATTATTATTATTATTATTTTTATTATTATTATTATTATTATTTAAGATGCGCCTCGCCTAGTGTTTTGGGTCATCCATCATCTCAAAAGCGTCAGTCACACATGTGAACGTGTTGTAATCAATCACTATCGATCGCTGATGCGTAAGAACAGCTTGGCTTGTTTCTTGTCTGCCTCGTGTGCTTTTCTGCACATTGCATCCTTTTTCTCCATTACAAAATAAAAGAAAAAGACGCACTCTCTTGGCCTATCCCTTTCTTCACTGCCCACATAGCTTTTGGCTATTGTTATGGCTATGTAGAAATAAAACGGCCTTTTCCCGCTGTTTAAAAGGCCTAAGCATCTGGATTACCTTTCTGCATGTCAAAACAGCAGCGAAATAAGCGCAAACCGCACACAAATGCTTTCACAAATTACCTGTGTATTAACTATGTCAAAACAGAAAGAAAGAAAAAAGTTGGGCAATTGGTCAGAATAAAATGTGAATTCAAATGTTTAACATACAGAACGTTTGAAGAGCACATTTAAAAAGTCACAAAAAGACATGTTAGAGTAGATGTAAAAAACAACAACAACAACAGCCATTAGAAGGCCTATAAGCATTAGAAGATATAGCTTTGTGCTCTTTAAATGTATCTGGTAATGGCTGAATTGTTTACAAATGTCATGTCATTCGATATGGATTTTAAAAGCCCAATTTGTAGAACTAAAGCTCCAAGAATCACTCCAACAGCAACATTTGACAGATGTGTTTAAGCATTTTGTAAAGGACACAGCTGGCCCTTTGCATCCTAATGCATATGCAGTAGCCATACCTATACCTTAGGGAATATCAACATGAATCACGTGGACATGACCGAGGGAGAGAGAGAGAGAGAAAGAGAGGATGCGAAGGGTTCTTGGGATGAGAACTGGTCATTTGTACCGTCGGACAAGAGCTGTTCATCCCGGCGGTGAAAGTGGCTGACCATCACCACCAACACCATCATGGCTGAAGGTATGCTGAGGGCTTTCCGGCCTCGTTTGCGCTTTCTCAAGGGGGCTGGTGTCCTTGGGTTTTTCCTCCCCAATTGTCTTTGCAGGTATTTCGGGGATAATGAGGACTTCTCTAAAATGTGGTATGAAGTGACCTCCCATCACCACACCACCCCCTCTGCCCACCACTCCTCCTTCTCATTGTTTGGGGGGGGGGGGGGGGGGGGGGGGTTGCCTGCCCCTTTTGTTTACCTCTCTCTCCCGCTTTCCTTCTTGCTCTGCGGTTTCTGCTTTGCGCCGCATTTTGCATAAAAGTGGCAATCTGGGAGGATTACGCAGCTTGACGGCGCAAAAAAGGAAACAGTTGCTTGAGTACTATTTTGGCTCAGAGCGGGAGAGACGACATGGGATCCGTTTCGAACCAGGATTTTCCAGGTTGAGTAACATAAACTTTATGCCAAAGTTAAATAGTTTGCACGCGCGGGTTGGTTTTTACGCACAAAGGGTCTCCGCTGAGTGCGGCGCTTTCAGGTGTTCAAAAGCAAGTTGTGCCGCGATTTTTTTTTGTTTTCTTCCGTTGGTCGGGAACTTAAACTGTATAGGTTTGTTGTTGCGGAGTAAAAAACGTCAATACAACGTGGCGTGTCGACTTCTTATCGATTCAAAGCGTCACCACATTTGCGCGTTTCATTCATTGCATCCATTTGAACAGCGCGCTGACTCTGTGTGCTTTTTTTTTTTTTTTGTGAATTGTAGTGGGCAAAACTGAAGAGGATGAAGGACCGAGCACCGAGGAGGACTCGCAATCGTTCAACGGGGTCGGAGTGTGCAAGTGGTTTAACGTACGCATGGGCTTCGGCTTCCTGTCCATGACCAACCGGGAGGGAGTGCCACTGGACGAACCGGTCGATGTGTTCGTCCATCAGGTAAGACCACGTGAAGGCTCGAAACTCGCCATGTAAAGTTTGTCAGGTTAGGTGAGGTTTGGTCATTTAAGAAAGGAAAAAAAAAAAAAAGAACCAAGGGGCGCACGCCGGGCTTGATTCCGAAAGTGTGGTCACTGCAAGGCGTTACTTGATCAGCGTTGGTGGTCTTCATGGTGCCTGTGGGTGTCTGTAGGAACACGTGTTGCTGCTTACTCGCAGCCCCCCTCGTAGCAATTAACAATGTAAGGCGCTTACCGGTTTGAAACAAGTTTATCCCTGACGATAATATAGCTGTAATTAACTACATCGCTTTGCAACCAAAAGGTACTTTCACAGAAAGCCCAGATTAATTCATCCAAGGCTTGCCCTAGCAACTTTATCAATATACGACTGAGAGCCTACACAGACAACTTCATCAGTACAATATAAGTAATTGGTTATTAAAAGTCAAAGGAAAGCCATTTTGGGATAGATAAATAAAAGTAACAATTTTGAATTCACCAAAGATCATCCCCTTTAACTCTCCTGAAGCTTGTAATTGTGTCTGTCTTTTCATCACAGAATGGGCTAGGGTTTAAAATGATTCATCAATATATTCTTTACTCATCTAGTTATATACAAGTGATGAAAGAAGAGGTAAAAAGATGGGGGACCAGCATGGTTTTCATGTGAGTGGGCCCTCGTTGCTTGATAAGATAATGGTTTAGCAAGAGAATGGGAAGAAGAGTCCCCACCGGCTACTCGTTCACCTCCAAGTTCCTGTTATAAAGTAATTAAAGGCTTTTTGCTGTCTGCCGCGCTCCCCGTCTGTGTTTTAAGTGCTATATTTTTAAGCCCAAAGGGGGAAACGAGATCCCAGGATTTATTTTGTTTGAAGGCCTCGACACTATGACTGCATCATCAAAAGCCAGGTTTGCTTTGGAGAGATTTGTCTGCAAAATTCACCTGAAGTTCTGTGTTATTTAGTTAGCGCAGATACACGGCGATAGGACAGAGTTGGCTGGTTACCTCAAAAAGGGTGAACCAAGCAAAGAAGAAGAAAGTTCCTTCCAACTACGTTAAAGTTGATTTTGTGCTCGCAGATATTTACTGCATATATCTAAATGTAGTCAATGAGTGTAAAATGAAACACCACGTCTTGTCACATCTTTCATGTCTGTGTCACATGTAACCTTGATTCACTTTAAGCCAAAGAGATAGATGTCTAAACGCTAGACAGACGTGTAATTAATGCTTTGAGGTTATGGCCATGTAAAGGACCGCCAACCTGAAATGAACGGCCGCGTGTCAATAAAAATGAACTCTGCGGAACCAGTGGCCTTTGTGCAGGTGGACAAAAGAGCCATGCATCCGAATGAAGCACCCCTCGGCCGTGACCGAGCCCCTCTTTGTCCCCGCAGCGGGCCGGCCATTGTCCCCCCCCGCTCTGATGTCTTTCTCTGCTTACTCCAGCACAGACTACTTCTATCAGCCCAAAGCAAGGGTCCGTAATGGCTCAGCTAGGCGTCTTCAGAGCCCACCTATACACTCTACCTGACTGTGCTCCACCATGGTGTGCACATGTGGCCGGTGTGGGTCCGTTATACGGGGGGGGGGGGGTACTCCGGTTTCCCCTACCACTAAAAACATGTACAATAGGCCAGGATGAATGATGTGTGTGAGTCAATGGTGGTGGTCAGAGGGACCGTTGGCGCAGATGTGTGCAATCGCAACTGTGCTTCTGTCAGTCTCCCCCAGGGGAAACTGAAGCTAAAAACGTAGCTTACCACCACCGAGTATGGAGTGAATGTACAATTGTCTCATGTAAAGCGCTTTGTGACCATGTCTGTGAAAGGCGCTATATAAATAAAGATCTTCTTCTTCGAATGCTCAGGCCTGATGAAAATGGGGTTCACTGAACATGTAGAGCTGTATCATTGTGAAGGGTCACAACGTGTATACTGCGATTACTTAGAAAATGAAGTGTCCTGCTACTGTGCACAAAACCTGCTATAGACCATTACAAACATGCTCTGAAATGCATGTGATTTTGAATTAGTTTATTAGTTCTTACTTCAATCTTTCTCAAGGGGCAGTCCTCCTAGACATGTTTTAAAATGTCCTCTCACCTACATAATATTAAAAAGCAACCATCCCTTGTCATTTATTTTGTAGGAAAGATAATACAGCTCCCAAATCATTATTGTACAATTTAGAATAGGCAGAACCATATTCTATGCGTTACAAGATCCCTTAAACTCAAAACCGAGCAATGAATGGCAGATTGCACCACAACAATTTCAAAAACATGAATGCAACCTCATTGATCTTCTGCCTGAGTCAACATGGCAACAAAAAGTTGTGACAATTTAATCCCGCCACCTTCACCATGGAAATTTTGAGGAAGGGATTTCCCAATGTTATGTTTGGCAGTCTGCGGGTTTTATCCTTGAGCGCGGGCACGCCTTTCTCTATTTCTGTTCTTGCCACTCGGAAGTGTACCTGGCGAAAACAAGCAGAGGGGAAGAATTTGAAAACGTCATTGTAGTTGTCTCCTATTAGTACTGGTTGACAAAATAACACACTATGCTGTAGACGTGCAACAATGTACCACAATCACATCCATATAGCAATTCGAATGGTTGCAATTACTGAACTGCAAAGACAGAAGACCATACAAAGCCTCCATGGATGCAGATAAAACGTACCATCCCTGTTATATTAAGACATGAAATTGTAGTTTTCACTTTTTTGTCTTCTCTTCAAATCCGGTTGCCAGGTTTGCTTATTGTTGACATTTTCCTTTATTTTACGTTGGGTTTTACGTCTACCTGTTATCAAGTGGAGCAGCATAACTTTAATCGTGCGTGTCTTTGTGCCCAAAAACTATCCGAAGAATGTCCCCCTGACCCCCTACCTTTCAGAGAAGCCATTCTGCCTTCTCACCCTGCCCCCCAGCCCGAGACCTAACCCCGCATCCTGCCGTTTAGGGTTTGTGGCGCTGGTCAGTGTGTTAGTGGAGCTTTGTGATGTGGGTGGGAAGAGCACTGGGGGGTGGGGATGCCGTGAGGAATGCTGTTCCTTTTTGGAGGGGGAAGGGTTGAAGGTTATCCTCATCAGGTTTACCGGTCAAACATGGAAAAAAGGCTAAAGCAACATTTATGACCAGTGTCTTTAGGTAGGTTTAAGTAAATAAACAGATCTGGTGGATGAAAAGCGTGTGTGTTTACATCTCAGGTGAGGCAGAACCGAGGCATTCAAATACCATTGGCCTGATAACACTAATCTAGCCTGATAATGAAGGGAAGGTGGGGGATGTTCAAAAGGTGAAAGGACGGCACAGAGTTAGAGTGGTCTCTGAACAGTGGTGGCCAAACCATGGGAAAAGTCCAAATGCGTGAATTTAGCAGAATTTCGACCATGGCCTCAACCCTGGCCTGGAACCTTAATGTGAGGCATGTATCGCATCAAAGTGTTTGTTGTCAAGGGTTAGGATTTTAATTTTTTTGTTTGTAGTTACAGGACAGCTTATGAAACTTGGGCTAATTTGGCAGAAGGCCTGTGGGCCGCAATAGGCCCCTGGGCAGTAGTTTGAATGCCCCTTGTTTAGAATGTCACATCCTTCAATCAAAATGATGTCCATGTGAAACTCTTTAATGGAATTTATAAGATGCACAAGAACACCACAGCAAAGGGGACGATGGCGAGAAAATGCTTAACTCTTTCCGTTCCTCTTTTCAGAGTAAGTTGCACATGGAAGGATTCCGAAGTCTAAAAGAAGGCGAGGAAGTCGAGTTCTCCTTCAAGAAGTCTTCAAAGGGGCTGGAGTCTCAGCGAGTCACTGGACCTGGTGGAGTCCAATGTGTGGGCAGCGAGAGGAGACCAAAGGGAAAGAAGGTTCAGAAGCGACGTTCCAAGGGGGACAGGTAAGATGGGACACTCAACAACAGACCTTCTGATAAGGAAAATAAGACTCTTTAAGAATTTAGTGTTATCAGAATCAGAAAACTTTATCAGTCCCATGAAGGGCTTAGGAACTTAAGCTGTTCTGCTTTTACAAAAGAAGAAAACATAACACAAGTTTTCTTAAATGTAAAATTAAAATACGAATTATTTACATAATATTATGTAAAAATTACAAATTGCCTACATTTGTGACGTCTAAATTTGGACAATGGCTAAAGCCAAGTTTAAGTTTATGGGTTTGCTTTTTGTCATATACAAAGAAGGGTATCTTGTCTTGTTTGTGAATTTAGTACTTTACAGAACTGTTAAAAAACCCTCAAGATAAAGTATTAAAATATTAAGTACAACACTACAAAATGTGCGGCTTGTTGGTGCTAGTTTAAGTAGATGTCGCCAAAATGTAAAAAAAGGCAACATGTATTTTTACAAAAGGACCATTGAAATTGATTTCCCATATAAATCTATTGGGAAACATTGTTTCAGTGAGAATATCATGCAAATATATATAATATGGCTTACAGTGTAAATTCAACTACTTCTTGGTTTCTAAGTGAGAGTTTGTATGTTAAGTAAGTAAAGTTTATTTCTAAAGCGCTTTTCACAGATAAAATCTGTAAGTGCTGTACAAGAGGGCAAAGTATCTCGAAACCTTCATTAAAACCCAGAGATTTAAATGCTAAAATTCTAAAGGTAAAATGCTTATCTTGGCATTATAAATTCCTGATTAGAAAAGAAAATCTAGAGAAATAAAAGTTTAGCACTATCGAACTTTGTATAGTTCAGTGATGATCAAGGATGTTTCGCGTGTCCTCACTTCCCTTTTTCTTTGTGGACCCTGCCCCCACCTCTATCCCCAGAAAGGGTCATACTAGCAGGCCTGACGCGTGACCTGGATCGATAACTGTTTAAATCTGCTGGCCCCTAGTTAATTAACACCCCTTGACTCTTTCTGCCCAAATCCCTTCAGCGGATATGATTTGTAGCCGCAAACCTTGCTCACAACTTCCAGATTCATTTGTCATTCTAGATGCAAGATAAAAACAGATTTCTTTGCAACAAACAGAATCGCTAATGGTCACTTCCATCTACGTATTATTACTCGTACAGTAAGTTTGATAAATTCAACTACGGTGAACTGTGGTGAATGTAGGTTTTGTTGGACTATTGATATGGTGCTGGGGGCAAAAGTGTATCAACTTCACCCCATCTATCAGTTGTGATTAGATTCAGAGAGTAGTCAGTGTGAGAGTGGAGATCATTACCGTTCCAGAAAGCCCTGAGAGGCTCAATAACTCACCCTCCATTTGATATTATGCAAAACATATTATAGAGGTAGGTAGATGCTTAGTTTGAATTGAAAAATCCGATGCAAGTTTAGCTTTCTACTGCTGCTCCCATGGTCTGAGCCAACCTTGTTTTAAGCGCACTCTTCATAGACCACCGCAGTGGTCGGCTTATACTTGCGACCAAAGGAGGGAAACGTTCCTGTCCATTTAATTGATAACAGATGCAGAAGCCTGGGCAGGGGGGTGAAAGGTCAGTGTAGTCATAGCAACAGTGTATGAGTATATGCAGGGGGGCTGGGAGGGAAATTGGGGTTAGAGCTGAAGAGAGGGTGGGGGGGTCAGAGTTCAGAGGTGATTGCTACAGATCTTTTAGACAAAGAAGCACTTCCCCTTCCCTCCTCTTGCTCCTGCCAGACGCTGATGTACACTGCTCGTGCCATGTGATGGTATAGACCTTGACATCACCCAACAGCCATTGCCACAAAGAAGCAGTGACCTCCTATGCAGCCTGTCCAAAGCTCAAAGATCTGACAGCACAATGGTGGCACCTAGTGTACGCCCACCACCCATCTGTCTTCACGCCTGTGCACGTGGCTATTCTATAGTCACTATTTGAACAGTGATGGCAAATGGCCACCCATGTGCCTCCTGTTGACCTATTATTGTGTTTTACTATAGAGTTCAGTTCAAAAAAAGACTTTTATCTGGACAAATAGCTGCTTTATCACATTTCTAGATTTATTTAACTTACCTTTTCCTCTCTCAATATTTGAGCCCCTTCAAGTTGTCGCACTCATTCCTTCGTGCGCGACAGTAAAACCCAGGTCATTACAAAAGTGACTTTTAACACATTTAAATGAAAAACATCTTCAAACATTTATAACTGTATCAAATATTAACTCTAACTCACCAACTCTTGATGTATAGCATCCATGATGGATGGTGTACATAGTATTTGAGAATGCATTTAACTTATTCTGAGGTTGACAGATTCTTCTTAGTTAGATTGGAACTGGGCTTATAGAGGACTGTGGTGACCTGGGATGCCCCAGCATCACAGCATGGATGCTTTGTATTGTATTGGGAAATGCTGCCACCTATAGGCAAACTTTTTCCCCCTGAAAATGCCATTAACCATATTGTGTGGTGTTGTTTTTTAGGTGCTACAACTGTGGAGGCCTGGACCACCATGCCAAAGAATGTAAGCTGCCACCCCAGCCCAAAAAGTGCCACTTCTGTCAAAGCATAGATCACATGGTTGCCCACTGCCCAATCAAAGCACAACAGTCTTCTCAGGGAAAGCCTTTGAGTGAGGAAGAGCACAGCCAGTCAGAAGCTACAGATTAAAGAAGGACCAGGGCAACTCTGACACCAGAGGCAGCACAGAAGCCAATCAAATGCTTTGACGAAGAAATGGGACATGCTCCTATTACTGTTGAAGCTGCTTTTGAAAGTACCTCAGGTGACAATATTGCTTATGGAGAGCTCTTTTTTTTTCAATTTGGTGTAACATTCAGGAAAACTGCTGTAATATTGCACTCAAGATTCTTTCTCAGGACTTCTAAATGTTGTAATCGATGCTTGTAGAGAGGCTGATGATTGCTATAGTTAAGAACAAAGTTTCCATTTGGCTGTCTTACAAATCGCTTCCTGGCTGTTACACCTCACTATCCGATAACAGGGATGTGGCAGTTAGTACCTCTGCAATGAATGTTAGTTTCAAATTTTATTGGAAGGGGGGCGGGTGGGTTCCTTGAATACACATGGAACGTGTTTAGGGTTTATATATGTATATGACGTGACGTCAGCCAATTTTGCATCTGACCATCCCAATTTCCTGGGGCCAAATGAATGTAAGACCAGAAGCAGTCTCTTACTTTTGATCAGAGTTCGTTTTTTTGTCATTTCATTGTTTTCACACAGCGTTCTGCTGGCTGCTGAAAGATGCACAGTCTACCTCATTTGTGCATGTTTGCATACTCCTAATACCTCACAAGAATGATCAAATCCTGTTGCACTCCAGAGTTGACACAGTAAACCGAATGAAAGGTGCCAGTGGGCGCTGAAATCTGCAGTACTTTTTTTTTTTTTTTTTTATGGTGTCTGTGTTAAACACTGCTGCTAAAGACCATAATGTGGATTTGATTCAGTGCTGATTAAACACTGTATACAATACTCTACCTCAAACATATACTTGACCTGGACTTGGTACTGAGAGGTCCAGCCAACACTTGATACTTGAATAAATGAGGTAGAATCAGAAGAAGATGTCAGTGGGATGGCTGCTGTTTTTTGTGTTTAATACCAGGATCCATCTATTTCTAGGTAGTTATTTAAAACCATACCTCCTCCCTGTAGCCTTGGTAAAGGCTATTGAGCAGGATTACCAACCCTGCACATAGGAGCACATAGAACTAGCTAGCTTTTCGGCAATTTACTCCCGTTTTACAGGAGATGCTGAGCAGACATCCCACTAATATATATGTAAATTTTATTTTTTAAATATCATACTACTTATTTATTTTCATCCAAGTCACATTTTCATCAAGTTTTAAGCCTCTTTTAATATGTCTAACACATTTCAACATATGGTCTGTGTTCTACAAATGGTGCATTATTACTCATTATTCTATATATTTATGCTCGTAAATAATACTTGATTTAAGGCTTAGCAGCTTTCCATACTGGCACATGTATGATAAGACTTGAGATTTTTTATATTTTTTATATGCATATTTTTTCCCCTTATCTATCTATGCCAAATCCAATGCAAAGTTAGTCTGCACTAATCACGTGTCAGATGCATTAATCTTTTTTTTTTGTATATTCAGTTTAATCTTTTTTTTTATTTTTATTTTTTTTAGGTTTACATAGCACATATCTGCACTCTCAGGCTCATCTCAGGAAATGCCAATCTGAAAACTCAGGAAAAAATGCAGATAGGCAAGAAAGGAGTCGGGGAGTGTTACTTGTTTTTTGTGATCCGCATGATGTGAAGTTCAAAATCCTCATTTTGTTTATGTGAAACAAGTTTTATTGAGATTGACAAGCTTTAAACATGCTATGACGCTATGTTAAACGAGTTGACTCAACCATCGTGAAGATGGTCTTTATTGTATTATTTTTGTTAGAGCTGCACTGTATAAGAAAAGATCGTGGCATAACAGCCTTCGATGTTGCGATTACGATAGCGTAATTTTGCGATTTTCTACTAAACTTTCACCACTTTATGTTCCACTAGTTTTACACAAATTTTAAACTTTTTTTATTCACCAAATTGTTTCAGACCAAGACTTACAAAAATACTAAATCGGGACCAAAACCATGTGGAAATGCAACTATGTTTAAAAATGTGGTGATAGCTATATTGTGCAGCTCTACTTCCTGTCATGCCATGATATGATAAAATTCCCCTTTTAATTGTATTTTTTCCTATAATTGTTGTAGATGGGGATGTAGTGAGATATTCATGGATTGGAGCTTGTAGTATAACTGTGGGATGGTCTCATCTCAACACATTGCTGATCTTGTGTTTCAGACTATCAGACAAAACGAATGTCCGACACTGCAAATGATATGGTTTTGTACAAATATTCAGACTTGCCACATTAGGGACATGGAAAGTACTAACAATGATTATTCTCTCTTGAAGTGATTTGATCATTGGGTTTCGATGAGTTATATTTGTCTTAAAATGTTTGGTCTACACACTCAGGGTAACGGATTAGGCACAACAATTGTGTGTTGATGTGCCAACCTGCCTTATGTTGTAAGCTTTTTTATGCTTTTTTGTGACCTTCAGACATTTAACTTGTGTATTATGGCTTCTTCTGAAATTGTGCATCTCTTTCTGAATGTTTACAGCCATAAAAGTTCAGTTGTGTTGATCTCATGCAATTAAATGGTAGTCAATAATAATCAGCATGTAGGGTCTTCAAAAAACAAATTACTGTGATTTATGTTTTCTCTATTTGTAAAATCTGCTCCATTTAATAAATGTGAGAATTCCATGTTTTCTGTCTTCATTTGTGATTTAGACCTATTGTAAATCTTTTTATCAACTGCCCTGTTATAAATGCAAATTTTGGAGGAACAAAGCACTTTATCTTGTGGGAAAACACTGCAAAAAACTATTTTGGTAGGTCCTCCACAATGTAATATGTGTGATCCAGTGACTATCTTAATTTGTGGACCTAATAAGTCCTCAAGTGTTAAAGCTGGGGTACCTGATTTTTCCTGCACAAACTGTGACATATTTTTATTTGGCTCAAACTTGTTTCTAGTTTCACAATCCCTCCTGCATGTCTGAATTGTTCAAGCATAATATAACTCTCATATCCAGCAGAACTCTGAAGTTCTGTCTAAAGCAAAATCTCCACGACTTCCTTCTTCACTTCTCTGTCTGTGACTGAAGAGCAATGAGGCCTCAGCTTTTTTACAGACAAAGAGCTCACTATTTAGCCTACTGTCACTCATGGTGTCTGACCTAAAGTCTAACTCTGAAGAAAGTCAATTCACATGTACACTGAGAAGGTTGGAAGGGCGCCCCCTTGTGTCCAGTGGTGTCCAACTGCCCGAAGTATTACTGGCACCCGATCAGGTGCCGTTGGGGCTGTAGAGGTTAAGCCCAAAAAGGGTACATATCAGTATCTTGTGGCTCAAATTTGACCCATCGAGGGTACATAACTAGAAATTATACCTTAAAGAACATAAATGTACCCTTAGCATACCCATTTTTTCTAACAGTATACAGCCCAACTGTTTGGTTGTGAACATTGACAGTAAATGGTTGTGAACTGTAAACTGTCTCAATGGGTGTCTCATAGTGTTGTCTACTGACATTATAGCACAAACATGTGTCAAATCCTAACTTTGGCCTGAAAACGAATGGGTTGCGCCCCCTTCAGGGTAAACTCTAGGGTTAGGGTACTAAAGTCTAGTACAAAGCAAATAACAAAAGGAGATCATTACATTTCTTTCAGATGGTTACCATGCCTAACATTGTTAGCATTACCAAAAGTCACTAGTTTTATGTTAAAAAGACAGATTAATATACATATTATACTCCGTGAATATTATTATGTACATTTATTATGTAAGCCCTACACAGTGTAGTGCGTTAAAAAGCCAGGTGTAGAGCGGGCCAGTTGTAGAGGGCAGTAGCTCCTCATCAACAAACCCCTATGCAGCTGCCCTAACTAGCTGATTTTGTAGATAATGTTCCTATGCTGTGTGGTGCATTAAAAGATGAGGATTACGAGCCCGTTGGGAGGATCCCTCTCAACAGATCCATAGCTCGCCTACCCTAATTCTCTATTTGTAATTTTGAGCAATAGAATGACAACCGTTGAGAGCAACAAAACTCTTCCTTAATTAATAAAAAGCTATTTGATCCTATTGCGCCCCCTAGTGGCAACTTATTTCTTCTTCTCTATCCTTTGAAAAAATCTTTTGCTTGAATTTATATTTGAACAGGTTGATGTTTGAACCTCGTTTCAGCTCCATCTCCAATTTATTCCACAATTGTACCCCATTAACTGTCGGACTAAAACTAAACCTTAAACTTAACATAATTAACTAAACCAAACTTGAGTTACCTGGCTGTTGTTGCTGCTGTTATCAGTTGGTGAGGGCTTGTTGAATGGGGGCTATCGCCAACTCTCAACTGGCCCATTCTACGCTCTAGCTTTTTAACTCACAACACTATACAGGGGAAACAATCCAAAAAAAAAAAAATAAAACTAGTGGAGATGGGAATGACAACAGGAAAATAACAGGACCTAAAGAGAATTATAATACACAGAATATAATATGCATGTCCCTACACAATTCAAACACGTCATAAAAATGTCAATAATTTTTTTATTTAATAATTAGAAACAACATTACATTGATATTGGAACCTATACCAGAAGAACTACAGTGTAAACCTGTGATTAATCTCCAATTACATCTTTAAAAGTAAGATTAACGACGTAGTAATTCTTTTTTAGATATACTTCTTCCCATCAATTGTTCTTTTTCCTTTGGTTAATTCTACAAACATCTGTAACAAATGTACCAAGCTGCTGTGTTATGCATTTAAATACTCTTCATGGCAAATGTTGCTATGTCTGAAGCTTAAAGCTGATAATTGTATCGTTATAAATCTGTATCTGTTCAGCTCAGGAAGGACTTGCTTGTATCTAAAGTCGATGTAATCTAGACCTTACAATTTATTATGCTATGTAAATGTATATTGAGTTGAACACGGGGTAGGCACTTATAAGTTTATTTAGTTTAGTTTAGTTTAGTTTAGTTTAGTTTATTAGTTTATTTGAGCAGTTAAAATTCTGCTCAAAAGGAGTGGGCTGAAGCAAAAGCTCATAAGCGCCCACCCCCGACATCATTGGAATAAAAACAATTGATCAAATCACAATAGTACAGGGCGCATGTTACAAAGTACAAGACACAAGAGCCCGGGAACACAGCATGCACACACACACACACACACACACACACACACACACACACACACACACACACACACACACACACACACACACACACACACACACACACACACACACACACACACACACACACACACACACACACACAACGTACCCTTTTGTGATTTAACTTGACCTGTTAAATTACATGATCAATCCTACATTAAGCAACATCATACTTTGGTTTATCGATTTTCCCCACCGGCAAAAGAGAACCTACAACACACCAGAGCGGCCGATTCAACACGGACCACACCCACAAAGCGCCTCTAGAAATGTTCGTATAAATTAACAGAATTTAACGGAACGGAAAGGAAACACAACTGAAAGGGAACACAACTGTCTCATTTCATATGTGATGACTAATACAAAGCAAGTGACAAAGGCGATCGTTAAGTTATTTATGCGCATATACATACACACATCCTTTTTATTTTCTTTTTTCTTTTTTCTTTATTTATTTATTTTTTTCTTTACAGATGGTTACCACTGCCAAACACAGTTAACAACTTCTAAAAGGCACTAGTTCTGTGTTCAAAAGGCACATTAATATACATATTATCCGAGCCCACTCCATTTTGAGCATCCACAACTGTATGAATTTTGAATGACAAAATGAATGTAAAATTGCTCAAATAAACTAAACTAAACTAAAAATATTAGCCTTAGGCGCCACTGTCAACTGTTGCACAGCTCAGAAACACTGCGGGGAGAGCAACCAAATGACCAATCAGCGTCGACCGTCCCTCCCGAGTCGACGATTTCGCAGCAACCTTTTGTGATGTTTATAGTTTCAAACAAACTATAAACAAAACTAATGATCTTTGGAAACTATAAAGAAATACCCAAAGTAAATGTAAAAATCAATAATACAATAATTGAGCAAGTATGTTTGAATACATTTCTGGGTGTGATTGTTGACAGCAGAATCTGCTGGAAGCCGCACATCAACTATATTAAAACAAAAATTGCTAAAAGCATTGGAATTTTAAGTAAAACAACAAGTATACTGGATCAAAAAACTCTGTATACCCTATATAATACATTGATTCTTCCATACATTACTTATTGTTGTGAGATTTGGGGAAACACGTATAAGAGTACTTAACTACCTTTATTCATCTTACCACAAAAGGCGCTAAGATTAGTACACAAGGTTGGTTATAGAGAGCCTACAAATCCTCTATTTCACAAAAGCCAAACTTTGAAACTTGAAGATTTAGTTAAATTTGGACCGGCACAAGTCATTTTTAAAGCAAGACAAAAAGTGCTCCCAGAAAATGTTGAAATAAGGTTCAAAGATAGAGATGGTGCATATTATCTAAGAGGAAATGTAAATTTAAATACCCAAAAGTAGAGTCAACAAAAAAGAGTATGTGTATAACAGTCTGTGGTGTAAAATTATGGAATAAACTGGATGAAAAGCTAAAAGAATGTGCAGCTATTAAGCACTTTAAATGTATGTACAATGAGAATTGAAAAGTGTCACTGCTGTAGTTGTTATCGCCTCTTGTCTGCTTTTCCATGTGACCGTCCTTGTTACCTTCCATACTCCTACTCAAATAAATATAATATCAAATACATACAACACAATACTAGTGCGAGCGAGAGGTGACCGGTGCTCGAGTGGGAACACCACCCTGGTACCAGGTCGCCAAAAATCTTGCACTTTTAATGCACAGACCAGGACACCCAAAGGCACTCCTCGAAATGCACAATGAAGAATAGGTTGAGCAGGAGGTGGGCTGGAGCTCGTAGGGCGCCCCCCTCTGGCAACAGCTTACCAAACCTTGCCTCTTTTAACGCATAGATCTGGACACATTGAAATGTACTCACAGATGACAAAACATTAAAGACACACAAGAAGAAAACTATATGTTTATATATGCACGTACTGTCCATGTACAGGCATATATATATATATATGTATGACTATGATGGTACTATATGGGGCAGTATCAGATGGCAGCAATAACCTATTACTATTGGATGTTTAAGAATACTCAGTACAATGTACTGTCTGTAAGACCATAATGTTTGATTATGGTTATGTATATCTTAATTGTACCATAATGAGCTGGTTTCAGAGAACAAACCGGAATGTAAATAAACGGCAATTGTAAAGTTTGTTGAATGGGGGTAGGCATGAATAAGCATTGTTTGCTTCGGCCTACTCCTTCTTGGGCATTGTTGTGTTTTCTTTTGTCTGGCAACCTGGAACTTGAATTTGCTCAAATAAACAAATCGATCAAACAATCAATCAATCAATCAATCAATCAATCAATCAATCAATCAATAGTTCCACTTCCTTATTGGACACTGACAGGAAGTGACATAGATAGAGGCAAACAATTTGAAACTGTTGCCGTGCCGAGCATGTTAAGTCAATAGGAAATGAGTCAAACTGCTATAGAACGTTACCTCTGTGTCACTTCCTGTCAGTAGCTTAAAAATTCAAATAAATTAAATAAAATGATAATTATGCAACTTTATTTATTTATTTATTGGTTTATTTGGTCGGAACAGTGCATGTTAATGAACATACATGGGTCTCATGCATGTAAACAAGCCACACCGGATTGTAGCCTTGGGATAATTTCCATCAGTCGTCCCCCATGCGCCCTCTCAAACATACTCTCATTCATCCTGGCCTATTGTACATGTTTTTAGTGATGAACTGATGAACTTGCAACTGATGTTATCTTTCTAAATGAGTCATATTTTAAAAAGCATTAAAACCTGTCAAATGCATTATATATATATTTTTTCTCCCCTGTATTTCAAGACCTTTCAAGACGGTTATAATGCACTTCGCGGAGTAACACCACTCCGCTGCGCGTCGTGGTGTTCTTGACTCCGCGTCGTGCATTATAACCGTCTAATGCACGGCTCCTCGTTGTTTAATCCTTACATAGAACGTTACCTTCTTTCTATGTCACTTCCCGTCAGCAGTTTAAAAATTCAAATAAAAATAATTTCTTCATTAAAATTGATGAACTTGCAACTGATATTATCCATTTGAATAAGTCATATTTTCAAAAGCATTAAAACCTGTCATACTATGACTTATGCCTGTAAATTTCCAAGATTGTCCAGCAGAGGCGCTGTCTACTGTTTACATTTTCACCACTACATGCGTCATATCCAATATGGCTGCTGCCTGAACGCTGAAATGCTAACAATCCGCAGGACAAAACCAAAAATACATCCGCTTTCCAAATCATTTGTCTATTTAAGACATTGAAAATTATATTATTATGCCGTTTAGAAGGCATGCAGCTCTTTTAAATCAACTTACGGCACTGTTTCACCGAGCAAGTTTGACAAATGCTAAGGTCGCTCATTTCTGTCATTCATCACTTGCAAGATCAGAATGCAGAGCACTTCGGTACAACAAACACGGCGATCCGTCTCAAGTGGTCCAGTAAGGAAACACGTCTAGAAATGTTTATTAGCCCACATTTTCATAATTTCATTTATATGCTATTAGAGTTTTTCAGGAAAGTAGGCTAGATATTTGTAGTAGGTATTAGAAAATGGCTTGTTTTTAGATTCTTGAATGTGATTGTCCTTCTCTGAGATGAGGGCACGAGTCATTCTTACAGAATGTGAACCTCTGGATGTCATCAGAAATCTAAAATCTATGTTTCAGTTTGGAAAATGCTGAACTTGGACCTGTCGGTGCCAATGAAATCCTTGTTAAGATGCTTGCTGCGCCTATAAATCCTTCTGACATTAACATGATCCAAGGAACGTACGCCATTGTACCTGACCTCCCTGCCATTGGAGGGAACGAGGGGGTCGGTGAGGTTATTGAGGTGGGCCACCAGGTGAAGACATTAAGACCTGGTGACTGGGTTATCCCAAAAGATGCTGGTTTAGGTAAAAATACATTCGTAAGGCTGACATGAACAATTGTAATAGTTGGTATTGGACGTGTGATTGTGTGTCCAGGGATGTGGAGAACCGCTGCAGTGCTTTCTGAGGATGATCTTCTCTCAATACCCAACAACATTCCCCTGTTGGCTGCAGCTACTCTTGGAGTGAATCCCTGCACTGCTTACAGGATGCTTGCTGATTTTGAAAACCTCCAGCCAGGTATTCATGTCTCCAAAGATGTTACTCAAGAAAACTTAGCAATAAAAGTTTGTTCATCTTGTACTTTCTTTTAGGAGATACAGTAATTCAAAATGCAGCTAACAGTGGAGTGGGACAAGCTGTAATACAGATTGCAGCTGCTCGAGGAATTAGCACCATTAATGTAATCAGAGATCGGTAAATTTACAAATACTTCTAGTACAGTAACATTTGGTGTGATTATCAGTGTGTTCTTTGACATCCACAGGCATTTATGACTGTAATAAATGTCCTCATTGTGCTCTTTTATTGAAAGGCCAGAGTTCACCCAGCTCAGTGATAGGCTGACGGCTATTGGAGCTACTCATGTGATTAAAGAAGAGACACTGAGAAGACCAGAATTAAAGGAGCTTTTCAAAGTGTGTAAATTCATCAACAGTGTTACTGATATGCCTAATGTACATAAATAATATATATATTTTTAATATATATTTTTTTCTAAGACATGTCCAAAGCCTAAACTTGCTCTTAATGGTGTTGGTGGAAAAAGTGCGACTGAATTGCTTCGTCACCTGCAGTAAGTATCCTTGAAATGTTACATAGGTTCCAATAAATGTAAAAATGTATTTAAATAAAAAATCAATCAATCAAAGTACCATTATAACTAACTTTAGGGTGGGGGATCCATGGTAACGTATGGAGGGATGGCCAAACAACCAGTCACAGTTCCTGTGGTAAAATAATGTTAAAAACATTCTCTATAGAACAGTCTATATACTTATACACAGATTTTGTTTTTAGAGTGCTCTGATTTTCAAAGATGTGAAGGTTAGAGGATTCTGGGTCACACAGTGGAAGAAGGATCAGTCACATGGTTAGTGAAAATAAAGCGAGACTCTATCTGCATTTTGAAGGAATTAACAAATTCATTATTTTATTTTTGCAGATGGCAGTGCCTTCAGAAACATGTTGGACGAATTGTGTTCTCTGATCCAGCAAGAGAAGCTGACAGCTCCAGTTTGCAACAAGATGCATTTTGAGGATTACCAAAAAGCATTGCATGCTGCAATGCAGCCTTACACGTCTGCTAAACACGTCCTGATAATGTGATCTGCCTGTACAACTATTGCTTCTAAATGTATGGCCTCCTTCCATCATTATGCTGGTGTAGAAATTCTCAATAAAAGTTGTATATATTATAGCAATCTCATAGTCCAGTGATGAGCAAACTACGATACCAGCAGTCATTAAAAAGTTTTTATTTAGTCATTATTGTAATGGTCTCGAAACTTAGATAAAGTCACTTTATCTTAGTTCCCGTTAGAGATACAGAACACTGCATGTAATGGACCCATGTTACATTTTTTTAAATTAAAACTATTATAATGTATTAAATGTAAATTATTTTTATGTTGTAATACTTGGGGGGAAAAAGCTTTATTGCACAACATATTTTATATGTTTAAGTCTGAAACCATGTGCACAGAATATAAAGAAGCCCATAGTAAGCCCATAATAAAATTATAAATATTTGGTCAACATTTGGCTCATGATCACAGTAAGAAAAGGTAGAAGCCCTCCACTTATAAAAAGTGCTCCTTCCTTCTCCAGGCAGTTTTCATATTGGCTGAAGTCCACCTCTCTAGCTGCACAAATATGGTCAACGCGACAATCTTTGTTGCACTCGGTTAGGTCATAGCTCACAGAATTATACTCATAGTACTTCTGAAGATAGCAGTTGTCATTAGCAATGTGTTCTAGAACTTTATGCATAGAAAGTGGAGAAGCATCAGGTACTCTAAAACTTTCTGTGAGCCGGTACTCCTTCTCCCAGCGTTCTTTGCCTGTATTGGCAAATGTCAAGTTCATATAATAGGTCACCATATCCTGTAACAAAGCATAGAAAAAGAGTTGCATTTTGTCATTGCTGTATTAAGGGATTTTCACATTGGTAATAGTTGGAAAATGCATTCACTTTAACCAGCAGTGTTTCAGTGTCATATTCAAATAGACGTATCCCCGGGTTGTTTGCTCCATCAGCCACTCCAGGCAGTGTTGTTTTCCATGGTGTGACCCCCGGAGTAAGGAATATTGTGCTTATGGGAGAACCTTTAAGATAATATATGAAAACATTTTTACTTTACTCTTAAATGTATCAAACCACTAACAATGTGATTATAATATTACCATTTGAGTTGTAGATCATCCGGAAACTGTCAGTGTGATGATGTCCAAAGAATTGTCCCAGAATGACGGAGTGGTGTTTTTGAATCAGTTTTAAATATTGCTCATTGAACTTAGCAGTAAACCAAGGTTTGCTTCTCTTCTTTTCGAAAAACCCTGGAGGGACATGACCAATAATGTACACCTACAAGAAAGAAGAAAATGGATTGCAAATGTATGTTTATCCATGTAATATAGGGACAGAATACCTTTTCATTGTTGTTTGCTGCCTCTGTTAAAACCTTATCGGCCCAAGTGAACTGACCAGCTGGGTCTTCAATGTTCTGTGTCAACTTGTTCTGGTCATAGTAGAGATTAGTGTTAAGCACAAGCATCCTGTAGCCTTTTCGATTGAGAAGGTTCTCTGTATAGAATCCACCTGGGGACAAATAAGTACAAGAAGAGTTACAAATACTTTTACATGGAGTAATCAAATGTTCAGCTTACAAAGAAATAACACCTTCTCTAAAGGTTTCTTGAGACTCTAGATCCAACCAATCCTTCCATATCTCAGAAGTTACATTGTAGATGTTATGGAAAGCACCAGGTAGCTGACTTTTAGGGTGAAAATCATGGTTACCCAAAGCTGAGTACACCTTAGTATCTTTGAAAGACAAATTCAGATAAATTCAATCAGATAAATTATTGTATTGTATTGTATTATGATGTATGAGACTTTTTAAATTCTTCATACATTAACACATACTTGGGAAAAGTTGCTTTATGACATAGGTGAGATTGTTGATAATACCAAGCACTGCTTCTTCCCCCAGTTGATCATTAGGTACGTGTGGTGTGTCATCTCTGGACAGCATTCACACAAAAAAGCAGACTGATGTTTAATCAGTTATAATAAATTTAAAACAAAATAATGGTAGAGAGGAAGAAGATTATTTACATACCCGGTCCATACAATAAAATCTGGGTCTGGTGAAATGGCCTTCATTGCGGATAAAGATGAGTGGATCAATTTCCATGGCGAGTCACAAGCATAGTCCCCAAATATCCCTGCGTTGCTGGCTGGTCGGTTACCACTGGATGCACACACTTTGTCAGGCTTGTTGCTCAGGTCATATGTAGGATCCCAGTGCATGTCCGTGATGTGCCAAAATCTTCCTGTACAGTGCCATGCGTAATTACGCACATTACAACCCTAAACGGACAATATATGCGCTCTAACCATTATACTTACCCGACAGTCCAAAAGTAAACCCGAATAGCCCAAAAGCAAAAACTGTAAAGAACTTCAATGCTGACATGCTTGTAGGTGTTCAATCGAGTTTCTGCCACTATACAACCAAGTCAATTGACGACTACTGATAGTAGTGATAACATGATAGAGACCATCACGTGAACTCTAAAAGAAAATTGCGAAATGTGTTTTGCATGTTGCTTAACTTCATAAATTAACTTGCATACTTGTAATAAGGTGTCTGATGATGTCTCACATTCAGAAATGTATGTCTCTGTAAATTAATTTGACAGTCTATGTCATGGATCTAATATAATAAACTATGTATATCATAGACGATGTATATACTTTATTCAGTAAAATGATTTCCGTCGGACCTTAAACGCAACAAACATGGTTATTATAAACCCGGAACATGATCTGTAAGGTTATCTGACGTGGTGCTTTTTCCACACGACTTGTAGCTGTAATCAATTAACTAGCTTATTCCAGAAATATACATTGTTTTATGTATATTCCGCAATATACATTGTTTTATGTAGATTCCGCACAAACTGTTTACGACTTGCTAAATGATAGACACGCAGCGAGATCCAGCCTGATGAACTACGAACTGGACAAAACATTTTGAAAGCAACGCGGGATTTCTGTACTGCGCCTGCGCATTGCATTGAGTTTGGCGCGCGGGACTTCATGCCAGGAGGATTGTGAACATTTGCTGCTTGTTGCTGTAGTTTCACCCAAAGTTTCAGCTCAATTTCCACGATTTTATCCTGAATTCCCGATTTTCGCAAGATAATTAAAAGAATGTGGAACCAGGGTAAGTAACTGTCCATGCATGTAGCTTCCCGATACATTACTTTTTGGTTAATTCAATTCAGGGACTAGTGCTAACGCTAGCTCCTGTTCTGAAGTTGCTCTTTGTTACTGTACCTGTATTTGTCAGTCAATTATAAAGTTACATATTTTATTAAATGTTTTTTGGCGTTTTGTGTTTTAGGTGGATTCGCTGACTCTTCCATGGGTGGGGGGTACACACAGTCTCCAGGCGGGTTTGCATCACCGTCCTTGTCCCAGGGAGGAGAGAAGAAAGCGGTTAGTGTAAATGTCAACAATGCAACAGTCTTTCCATACTCGCCCATCTTTTGTAATCTATAATCATTCCCACTTCGTATATATTATCTATAATTTCAAAGATAGATTCACAAGTCCACTTCCATTTAAACTCCTACCTTACTTATTTTTGCACATACTCCATGTAAGTACGAGGGCTGCATAATATGAGGAGAAATGGCAATATTAGTTAACCGTCTTGAATAATGCTACAACAAGGTATTTGTGTGTATATTTTTTTCTTGCGAAACCATTTCAACACATTACGTTCCATTTAATGTAAAGTTGTAAACATGTATCAGGGCTGCCATTATTGGTTGCACATTTCATTAACCAAATATTCACAGTTGCATAATTATGTGAAAAGCCCTACAGCTTATAACCAGAATCTCTGGAGCCCTTTCTTGGTTGCTCGCCCAAGGCTTGATAAGTCACATTTTAGATACATTTTCTTTGGTGCTGAACATTTCATCAATCATTTTTGCTGAAATAGGACAATTAGACAAGTCTTGTTGATGCATAACGCCTGTTTCAGACCGCACACGGACCCCAGTGCCGAGCGCCCTTTCCAGCCGAACTACCTCGCGGCGAGCGCATGTATTCAGACTGCCACGGAGCGCGGGCGAAGCGCCTTGAGTAGTATTGGACTCAAAACAACTCCTCGTGGTTCATTCTAAAGCAGCACTATTAAATATAAGATAGGAATACAACTGATATGTCTCCTTAAAGTGCAACATGTGTTTTATGCATATGGGAAAAAAATCTAAATTTAGTAGTACCTGGAAAATGACATTATTAATACGCCTAAAGTTATATTTCCTTATGTATTCCAAGTACACGATTGGATAGACGTGAAATTGCTTCATAAAAGTGATTTTTGCACATTTGGTGCTGAAAGTCGCTTCACTACGCAGCCTACACGCGGAAAAAATGCGCTCGAGTTCCATTTTTGGTTTCAGGAGCGGAGCCGGCAGCGGCGCGCGCCGACTCCCTGCGCGCAGCCTCGGCGCCGGTCTGTACACACAAGAGCTTTCTCATTTGCACAACAGGACGCGACTTGAAGCGCGGCTTGCGAATGCACGCGGAGAGGGATTCGAAGACGAATTCGTTCACGAATTCGTGTGCGGTGTGAAACAGGCCTAAGCCCAACGCACACCGAAACGCCTTGACGCGCGGCAAAAGAGCCACCTCCTTTATTTTCTATGAGAGAACGCACACCGAGGTTGCAGTGACGCGCGGCGACGCTGGACCCTGTGCCATGATTCAGATTTGTTGAATCCAAACACGGCGGCGCAGAGGAAAACGCAGGCTTTTAACCTCCTGCAGAGGCACAGACGCAGTCTGGTCAGTGACAGACAGGGAAACCGCCGTGAACTTTGATTGGAGGGACGAGAGAAGCCGGGGAGACAGAGAAACCATCGTCAGGGCTCATGCATCAGGGGAAGCATGTTAAACTCGTGTCTGTCGCCAACTCGCTGTTAACCTACGAAAAAGAGCCAGGTTTGCTCTCTCTCTTACAACACAGACATACGTGTCTTCTTTTATTTATGATAAATGTATAAATCACGTGTTTAAAGCCCCGCACGGTTTGAGAAAGCCTCTGAAGTGCCGTGACGCGGCGCGCTCCAGTGTGTGTTGAAATCCCACATGGATGCACGTCAGAGGACTTACTGCAGCGCGCTGCGTTCCGGTGTGCGTTGAGTTTAAGTAGCTCTTTGTCGCTTTTGTTTCATAAAAGTACCTCATTGTGTGAAAAGATTGGAGACTCCTGGCTCACAATATGTAGTTAATACAAGTGCTTTGTCTTTCAGGTCAGATGTGTGCTCAGATACAGAAGTGTGTTTGGTCAAAACATATAATGCGATTAATTATGTTTTTGATTAATGCGCTTAATTTTGACAACCCTTATCATAAGCACTTTTTTTTTTTTTTTTTTTTCGTCAAAGACCTGTAAAACTGTAGCAAATAAATTTGAGAATTTCACATAAGCAAAAAATATAAAATTAGTTGGATGCAAGATTTTGGTGATACATTTTAATGTGCAAAACACCGTTATTGTGTCAATTAATATTGTGTAGACCCAATTATTTAACAGTCTTGTATGTATAAAAGCTACAACAGTGACATCTGTTTTCTTGTGCAGAGAACCCGGGCCACACAGATCATCCCGTGCACTGTGTCTCAGCTGATGTCTGCCTCTCAAGCTGACGAAGCCTTCAAAGTGGGGATGTAGAAGTGGCACAGGTTTGTCATCATTTTTCAGAAATTGAAACGTATGGCTAAAATAGGCAATTTTATTGGTAGGTAAAAAAGTTTAAAACTACAGTGGAACAACTTTGTGTGGCTGATGTCTAATGGACCCTGCGTTGTGTATATTTCTGTTCACAAATACTGATGGACCCAGGTCACAGTTGGAGGAAGCAACGCTCCCGCTCCATTTATTATCTGGCAGCAAACAAAAATGGCGTTAGCACACAGCAGACCTGCCCCACATATACAGTCTATGAACAAAAGAAAGAACATTCACACATAAATAACTAATATAAACATAAATGACAACAAAACAATATAATAACTTAAAAGAAATGTTAAATTTACAACAAAATGAAATATAACGGGACGATGGCTATAGATCCTACCTCTTCCCATGAGGAAGCTATCAAAAGGGAAAATGGAACGGGAGGAGCCAACATATATACGGTCCATAGACAGGGCATGCCACACAAGGGGCAGACGACTAAAATAAAAGACTATTTACATGGGACTAACGATACAAAAACACTGTCAGGCAAAACAAATTAACTGACAAAAAGGAAATAATTTCCAACCAATACTTTGCGTGTAACACCACGCTACGCCAGACGATGGCGCCTTCACCCGATTCGCCAGGTTTAACTAGGCTATTATAACACCGTTACATTTGCACATCTAACACACTATAGCAGTGGTTCTTAAACTGTGGTACTGTTTGTACTGTCTGCAGCTTTGTCTTTCAGTATATTGTAAAAGCAGATATTTGTGCAGTGCCGTGCATTATGATGAAGCATCTTTAGTTGTCATGAACTAAAGGCTGGTTTAAATAGTTGACGATATTGTTCCCTTAAAGTTGTAAAAGTGTTGAACTCATCCCTGTGAAATATTGGGATGTTAGATATGTGTTATTCTCAAACAAATCCGTTATTTTTTGTGTGTGTGTATTAGGTTACTATTGTGGGTATAATTAGAAGCACAGATAAGTCCATGACCAACATCCAATATAAAGTGGACGATATGACCAGTGCCCCTATGGATGTGAAGCAGTGGGTGGACACAGAGGTCTGTACCCGCCTATGCTGAAGACCGTCAGCTCAATGTGACTAATAACCTCCAAATATTCCTCTTGTTGTTCAAATAGGATCCTGGTGTGGACAGCACAGTCCTTCCGCCAGGCACATATGTGAAAGTTTCTGGAAATCTGCGCTCATTTCAGGTTTGCATGCAAAAAAAAAAATCTTTTTTTATCCAACGTCGAGGGTTGATGCCTAGACAACTTCCTCTTGCTGAAAATAATCTATAGAGCGTGTCATTTTTCTCAGAATCACAGGTCCGTTGTAGCGTTCAGTGTCAGGCCCCTCGAGGACATGAATGAGGTCACGTCACACATGCTGGAAGTAGTCCACGCACACATGGCGCTCTGCAAACCTCAAACTATGGTGAGACTTTTTTCTTTTTTTTTCTGTGTCAGTTTGTGATCTGAATAGAGACCAAATACACTTGTATATTTCTGTCACATTTGTAACTTGATGTCGAAACACAGAGAAAATACATTTGCTGCTATACCTTCTAATCTCATGGAATTCAAGTTTCTGTGTACATGCTCTCTGCCTGTAAATGTGGTTTCTAAATTCGATTTATTCCTTTCAGACCAGTGCTGGGGGAATGAACAGTAGCATGGCATCCATGTCTCGGACAAACATGGGATCTATGGGAAGTGTGGGGAGTGTGGGAGGAAGCTATTCTGGAGCAAACATGGTTAACAATGGATTAAATGCAAGTCAAAACCAAGTGAGTTTATTCACATGCAGTTGATAATACCATGACACATCACATGATTGGACATAGACTTGCTGTAACCAAACATCTTTTTATTTTCAGTGGATAAATTATACCTTTTTCTTAGAGTGAATTTATGTAAGCCACTTTTCTTTTCCCACAGGTATTAAGTTTGATAAGAAGCTGCCCAGACCAACAAGGCATCAGCATCCAAGACATAAAACAGAGGCTCAGTGGCATGAGCATCAACATTATCAAGTATGTTGTTAGTCAGTTCCTCTTTTTCAGATGCCAAAAATGCTTACGTTAAAATGTAAATGTCTAATGTGGTTAAAAAAAAAAATATATATATATATATATATATATATATATGTGTGTGTATATGTATAATATATATGTGTTTGCATGAGTTTTGGCACAAACATCATTATCCATCCAATAATTTTGCATTTGCAAACATTTTTATATGTTAACAGTTTTCCCATGTCCCACAGACAAGCTGTAGAATTCCTGAGCAACGAGGGGCACATTTTTTCCACGATTGATGAAGACCACTATAAATCAACAGACAATGATGAATAAACCATCTCAATTTCTATTTTAAAGAACTGAAGAATATGCAGATTGTTTTTTTAGTTTACACATCCTGCATTGTTTCTGACTCTGTTTCCCTAATAAGCCTCCGCATCGCCCCCAGATATACCATAATTGATGGATGTTTCCATATAAGACATTTCCTGTTAATTTGAGTAATTCTTGTAAAGCAATTTACCACTAATTTCACCAAGGACTTGTATTTCAAACTGTCACAATAATAAACCGTTGTTTCCTGTACATTCTTATTAAAAGTACATGCAATATGAGGTGTCAGCACCTCTTGTGAAAATATTTCATTAATACAATTATTTCTAAAACTATATTCTTTTTCTATAACAATGAGTGTACAATAAGTGGTTATTTGCAATTTCCTTCCTGGAAGTAAAATTAATATTTCTTCTAAGAACAATAAATCAGAGAACAAATGTAGCAATCTACCACAAGTTCATGAAAGGGTTTCCTGTCTTGGCTCATGCTGCACATGATACATGTGTAGGCCAAAAATGGTTGGTGGCAGGTTCCATGACACATTGACATAAGACAAAATGGCAGTACTTTGTTTTTTAAAGGAACAAAGCGTTTTCTTGTGCATTCTTTATCACAGTGGAAAAATCATCCACGGACTCATAGTCATGGTCGCTCTCCTCATCTGTTGTGTTCACTGGTGCTGAGGAGAAGAGAATAGAATTATAGAATTTATATGTAGCCCATATAGTTTTAAAGTAGGGGAAAGCGTTACAAAAAACCTAACCCAAAATTTTATAGAACGTATATTCTGGATATTTTCCATTCCCAAACCAAGGTCACATCCAGTCCTCCATCACAGTCTGCTCTTAGCCAATTTGGGGCCCACACCCTAGTCAAGACTAGACTACAGGACTTTTTTTTATTTTTTTTTTTAATACATTTACAGCCATCTCAGACAACATTTTGTCAGATTTAAGGCTATTTAGACCACTTTCAGACTTTGGTCCTGATTTGATCTTGATCTAATTGTCTAATCTACTTGTGATCCCTACGTACGACTGTGTAACAGCTGCTTTTTACCTAGGCATAGTGTCTAAATTAGAAGTTATCTTAAGTGTGAGTGGACAATAACCATCTAAAATTGACAGCCTTTGTTGAGATTGTAACTAAAAGCATCATAATAGAACCCTTTACCTTTTTAATGGAATCTTGCATTTTGACGTAGGTGTTTGGCTGTGCTTTGCCAGTCGTAATTACTGGAGGTTTGGGTGGGATAACTGGAGGAAGCTGATCTTCTGCAGAGTCCTGCAAGATTAGAGGAAGTTAGCTGCATTCAGATTCACATTATGATTGACTTCTGTTGAGAACAGAAAAAGGGAAGTGCACGGTAGCTGTGGGCTTGCATATTTTATGACTCATCTTTGCAAGTCTTGATATTGTGTATATACTTACTGGGGTGGGGGTGCTGGTGGTCTTTTTTTGCAATTCAATGTCAAATCGTTGAATTCTTTAGACGGAACGCTTTCCGCTTGAATTTTGCATTTGTTCTTTTTGGATGTTTTGGACTTTTTGATAGATTTTTCACATGACATGTTTCTCTTTGGCGGTCGAGGTGGTGGGGCTTCGTCATTCGCAGAGGCTTGTTTTCGGAATTCATAAAGAAACTCATCTGTCACTTCAGTCACTGTTTCCATCTGATATTTAGGAGGTTGATCATTGGGCCATGGGACACATTCTTTGGTGAAATACACTGACATTGAAAGCCACTTTGGCGGGATAACAAACCATTGACCTGGGGAACTCAGAAAGCTTGCTTGGATTACGGGCTCCACCAAGGCAGCCTCTATCCGAATATTCAGTGTTGCCAGTGGGTCATTGTCAAGTTCAGAATCCTTTGTCACGACTTTGACATCAAGTGGCAGGCTAAATTCCTTTCCCAAGTCCTTCAATTTGTATTTTTTGTTATCGGCCAGCACCTCCATGAAGTGACACTGCATGTACATGGGCAAATAAATCTCTTTGTTGACCTCTTCATCTTCCTCATCGTCGTCTTCATCCGCTAGTCGCCTGCATAGAAGCGCCTCAACACTTTGCTTCTCTTGGTCTTCCTTTGCGTTTGGAAGCTCAATTCGTTCGCAGCGCACAATCTCAAGTTGTTCCCCGACATTCAAAGCAGGGATGCCATCTTCGTCTATTTCTTCACAGTTCCTGGTTACGCTCACCTTTAACCCTGGTGCATTTACCGACGCCGCATACACCTCGTACACAGAGCCAAACTCCCGCTGCCTCCTTTTGAACCGGCCGCCATATTGTTGCGACACCAAGAAGTGCTGCTGCATCTTCCTGTTCTTCAGGTTGGATATGAGTACCATGGCGGAGGAACCTTTCTTGTGGAAAATTATTTTGTTTTGCGCCTTGAGTCCAGGTAGCCAGTTGCACTTGAACATGGCACGGCTACCAGGGCCTTCCAGTATTTCCAAAACGGCGGGAAAGTGCTCGTCAGGCTGTGAGAGGATCTCGGTCAGGCTGAGAGGCGTCACGAAATCAGCGTTGCAAGTATCGGTGACGTCAATGACATCGACTTCTAAGCTGGAGGGAAACTTCAGCACGTTTTTTCTCACTGTTAAAAAAAGAAAGCAGAAGAACATTACAGCACGCACTCAAGACAAAGGTTATTTTTAATTACAGAAATAACACACATTACTGGCAACGCTCGGTTACACTAACGTCAGTAGAATTTCCGTTTTGCCAGTGTAAATATGCATACTTACTGGCATTGTACCCTTTTTTAACTAAGATGGAAATTTGTCTTGTCTTGCAGCGGTTTGTTAAACAAGACTGACCATGTAATTATAGCCTATAAAGCATTTTTTTATTGACTATCAACTTGCAGGCTAGATTTTGTTAACATTGCTGCGACAGTGAAAGTTGTGATACTTATAAAGTCATCCATGTGAAGAATTGGGATGTTAGAAATGCATCAGTCAAAAAACAAAAAAGGGCCTTAAAAAAGGTACAAAAGTACAATTTTGCTGTTAAAATATGAGGATATTGCTTACTATTAACGACAGTAAACTCCTCATGGGGACGGAATTGCTTGTAACAGCAGTAATGCTAGTTCCCATATTAGGGGTTGAATTTATGTTTGGCTTGACAGATATGGCTTCCTTCCTGAACCTACATTACTTCTGAAATACCATTGGTCACACAAACACAGTTGGAGCTGTAGTGACTCAGTGGTAGAGCACTGGCATTGTAATCAAAAGGTTGGTGGTCATTTTTGTGTCTCTGAACAAGACACACCTTGCCTCCTGTGTCTGTGAACGTAATAGTGTGTGTTGTTCATCATGACATAATTTAGAAATGCACCAATGCTCTAATTGGACTTTGGAGTCCTGCTTTGGTACCAATTTATTCAACGTGGGTGTTTACAGAGAATGAGAAGTTGCTTACAGCTCATGATTGCGTGGACCTGGTACAGTGGACTAAGCAGAAGTGGCTGCTGGGGCTTGGTTGTGTTGGCAAAGTGATACTTCCGGCTTCGTAGGTTGGGATTCGACATGATCTCTTTCAAGGAAAAGCACTCCTCGTTCTCACACTCATAGAACTCCCCTTTGGTGGAGAGAGGGATGCACACCTCCGCTGAAGTCTCCTGTTGCCCTCGAATGAAGCAGCGGATATACTCCTCACCATCCTCTAACCGCTCCGTGGACTTTACAGTTAATTCTCTTCGGGGACCCAATGTGAAGTCGCCAATCGTTATCTTGGTACGACTGCTGAAAGTGAAGGGAAGACAGGACTCCAAACCAATTGGTCTTAGCTTCATCATCTCATCCACTGTGCTATAGGGCATTTGATCTGGGACGACCTTGAATAAACCTAAGAAATCAAAAAAATGTATGAGAGACCAGCAATACAAAAGCAACTTCATAAAATGCAACAATTTGTACCAACCTGTGTGGTGAATAGGTAACTCAAATTTGTCTTCTTTGCTTGCATCCTCACAGCAAACTGACTGAAGATCGAGAGCAATGACCTTTATGAGGTCTCCTGTTGAAAAGCACACTTCACTTCCAGAAATTTCATAAACGGAACCTAAAAGAGAAAGAGAAATGATTTCATTTTACAGTGCACTGCAGCCTAATTTTTTGTAGTTAAAAATAAGATGCAGTGTTTCCCATAGCATGCAGAATGGCGAAGACTAAAACCATCCATTCCAAAGCCTTTGCAACTATTAAGTAGGCCTGGAGTATGAAAATTCAATCCGGATTTTAGCTTAACCCCACCTGAACTCAGCACATTTCCTCCAGTTTGGCTATACCCAAATCTAAAAGCTTCTTGAAAAAACTAGTGACAAAAATGAGACGAAAACGAGGATGAAAATGCAACAAAAACGTAACAAAAAAGCAACCAAATAGTAACAGTAAAGTGACACAAAAAGTGATGAAAAAGTGACAAAAATGTGACAAAAGAGCAACAAAAACGCCACAAAAAAGCAACAGAAAGTGGCAACAAAGTGACAAAAAAGCAATAACAAGAAATGTCTAAAAAAAAGTGACTTCAACGCGACAAAAACGCAAGGAAAAAGATCTGTTTAAATGAGTTTTTTAAAGGAACAAGCCACCGTTTTTCCATACTGAGATATGTTCTTACCTGACGAGTTGATTTGTACCTGTCTGGTCTTTGTGTGTGCCCTCAGTCACGCAAAAAAGACCAAAGATGTTGTTAGCATTTGGCCTCTCAGCATATTCCTATAGCTCCAAATGAGGGTGAAGTTAGAAGCGACCACGCTCTTCCACGGGCACGCACAAAGACCAGACAGGTACGTATCAACTCGTCTAAGCTCAGGTAAGAACATATCTCAGTATGGAAAAACGGTGGCCTTTAAGACTTAGCTTTCAAATGATGCATTACATTGGCCTGTAGGCTGAGAGTTTTTAGATTTGGGTAAAGCTGGAGAAAATCCACTTGGTTAAGGCGTGGGTTAAGAGGTTAAATTGATCAGATATAAATGAGCAATTTACCAAGTGGTACCAATTGCTTTGTTTAAATATTCTATGTGCAATGTAAAGCAAAATGAATAGCTCATTGGAAGAATCAGCAAGGGTAATAACCAGAATAATTTCAGAATGTTAACATACAAAAAAATAGTTACATATTATTAAAATCTGGCAACTGACCTTGAAAGTAGACGCCAGAGCAAACCTGCAGTATTTTGGGCAAACAGCTATTGTCCAAAGATGCACAGTATTCCTGAAGTTGCAAAGTTGGGTCTGCCATCACTGCTGCTGCGTGAGCACGCTGCAAACAGGACACAAATGAAAGCAGTAAGCAGCGTTCACGCTATCGAGACAAAAGGGTGCTTTCTGTCAAAACCGCAACACTAAATGAGGAAGTCACAAGCAGTTTGCACTTTGCTTGCATTCAAAGACACTACAGTAAGAATGTAATTATGCTGATGCATTTATAGCCCTGTAGCAAAGTTCCTCTTTATAATAATAACATTTGAAATTGCCCTCATTGTAAAGAAGGCCTGTAAATGTTCAACCAAACGCATAGACTAATAGGAACATAGTAGCCTAAGCAGAGGATAATCCCCATGTCTTTAGGAAATATTTAGATTTAGTAAGAAGCTTTTGAATTGTAATTTGTTGCATCCCATTCAGGCACCTGGACCAAAGAAAATATGTATGTATCTGTCTGTATAAATTAGCCTGGATAAAAGTAAACACATAGGCTATCATTTGAAAAGTATAGGCCCTATTTAATGTGTTAAATTGGGTCAAAATCCACGTAGCATTGCTATGGTTTTGTGTTTAAGATTTTGAATTGAATGTTATTGTGATTGTAATAAAATTGAAGCAGTTATGGCTTTTGATGGTGTTGTGAGCTGATCAATGTATGTTGTTGAAGGATTTGCAATTGAACGTTGGGTTGAAGAACCAGCCTGGGATGATTGGTCTTTTTCATGTCAGTGCAGTAGATAAAGTCCCAAATGCATTGCTTTGGTTATCTTTGGCCAAGCAACTTCTTAACTGGGATGTTGGCCAGAGTAGCTAAAATACTGATTCCGATCAATCAAACTTTATTCATAAAACGCTTTTCATACCGATTACAACATTTAAAACAATATGCCCCGCATCATACATCCATATATATATATATATATATATATATTTTTTTTATTTGAATATTTTATTTCGAGCTAAAGAAGAAAAGAAAACAGAAATATATATATACATAATAAAAGAAAAAAGAAAAAATAATTTACATTACAGCTCGAAAAGGAGTGGGAAGAAGACAAGCTTATTGACTCCCACCCCTGTTCATAAACTTCAATAACAATAACTAACAACAGTGCATATTTCTTACCATTTTACAAAACAACTATCAACCGAGTTGGTTACATATTAACAAATGCAACACTGCATTATACCAGGTCAACATTCACAGTATCTCACACGCTACAACCAGTGTATTATTTCTGTCTCCCATACAGAATTCATTACCATGTTGGCATTACCGTTGTTCACCATCACCATTACAACCCATATAACATTACTCTGTATCAAAGTGTTTGAATGATACATAAAATACTCCACATTTATTCATGAAAGGTACAGTAATCGCAGACTGATTGATGTTCATGATAACAAGAATGGTCTTAATGATATGTGTTAAAAGGGATTCGGGCTTTTCTTTCTTTTCTTCTTTTCTGTGACTGGACCAGCTGCCAGAGGGGAGCAGCCCCCGAGCAACCGGACCATCATTTGTTAAGTGTCCTATACTATGCATTAAAAGAGACAATTTTAGGAGTCTGCTGCCAGAAGAGGGTTTCCTCGAGCTGCCGGCCCCCACATGTCTGTCCTATACTATGGGTTATGTTGAATGCGGAGTACATAGATATGTGCATGTTTTACTTCTAAGAATTTATTTCCTTTATATTACCATCAGCATCAATAGCAGTACTGCTGTCTGAATCGATTGAGTTGGATTCTAAGAATAATCCACAGATTGTTAGGTATTAATCCTAGACTGTTACATTTAAAGTTTAAAGTTAAAATAGTGATGATAACAACACAACAGCAATAGCAATAACAATGGCAATAACAACTGCAATAGTATAATAGTAACAACCACAATATACTTCATTATTAGTTAGATCTGACCTTTAAAGTATACAGCACTTTGTGACACCCATTAGCAATCAAGTACCCATTTCCTCCTTCTGGTACTTTGACCATACAATTTTTTTATATCTTGATTTGAAATGATGAATATTTGGACATTGTTTAAATTCTGCCCCCAATTTGTTCCAGAGTTTAACTCCACATACAGACACACACATACTTTTCCTAGTGGAAGACACTGCTTGAACCTTAAAGTTATCACACCCCCTCAGGTTATATCCCCTTCTGTGCGTGCAAAAAGCATTTGTATCCTTGCAGGTAGCACATTTTGTTGGCTTTAAACAGAAGTTGGGCAGTAGAGAAATCAACTAAATCGTGCATTTTTAACAGTTTAGACTGCAGAAATAATATATTAGTGTGATCATAATATCCTACTTTATGTATAATTCTTACAGCCCGTTTTTGGAGTATAACAAGGGGGTGTAATGAGCTTTTATAGTTATTGCCCCAAACTTCTACACAGTAGTTTAGATATGGCAAAACTAATGAACTATATAACAAAAATAATGCATTGTAATTTAAGAAAAACTTTGCTTTGTTAATGATTGAGATACTTTTGGAGACTTTACCTTGTATGTGTCTTATGTGTGGTTTCCAGCTTAATTTACTGTCAATGATGACTCCTAAGAATTTAATTTCTGATACTGTATCTAAAACTACACCGTCTATGTTTACTGAGTCTGGTTTTCCATTATAATTACCGAAAAACATTACTTTTGTTTTATTTAGGTTGAGGGACAATTTATTAATGTCCATCCATGTTTTTAATTTCCTTAGTTCACAGTTTATGTTAGTTACTAAATTACTATAATTGTCATTGGAATAGAAGACGTTTGTGTCATCTGCGAAAATCACTAATTTTAATAATTTAGACACATTAAAAATGTCATTAATATATAAATTAAACAACTTTGGGCCTAAGACAGATCCCTGTGGGACCCCACAACCAATGTCCAAATAACCTGATGTAAACATATATATATATATATATATATATATATATACAGTATATATATGTGACATGGCGCCTGTTGTGCTCCCTCCTGCCTGTTGGCGGCGCCCTGTATATAAATGGCCCCTCAATTAGCTTCCTGTTCCCTGACCTCAAGCACTTCCTGCTTTGGTGCACCACCACTCCCATCTCAGGTATAGCCTATTCAATCCATTATATCAAAATGACTAGAGACCCGTTTTCTAACCATCTACTCTTTTAGTGTCCCTGTAGAGCGCATTAGATGCTGGCTCCCGTCACCTTCATGCCCTCACAGCTGTGTGTGAAGGTAGGCTATTGTAGTATTTGACTCCTTTTGTTAGCGTAGCAAATGCTAACCTGGTGTTTCTGTTTAGCTGTAGTGTCAAGTTGGCTGTCCAGTGATACTGTGGAACTTGAGTGCCCAGTTTCTCGGCCGGACCCGCCCTTTCAGGCCTCCGGTCACTCAAAAGCGTTAAGCTCTGGACCACCGAGGCAGGTCATTCGGTATGCAAGCCTTCATTTCAGGTGCAGCTAGCCGGATAGTCACCAGGTTATATAGCTAACCAACCTTTTTCCATTTTTAGATAGTCCCCGGCTACTTGGAGCCCAGAGACACTGCGAACCAACTGTTGCGCTGATTGTTGGACTTGTTGTGTAACCCTGAGCAATGCTCTGTTATAGCTGTTTTATGTTTACACCTGTTTTAATTTGGACCCGTTTAGTTACTGGATGACCCCGGACTGCTTTTATTGTTTCTGAACTCCATTCTGTGAACTAAAAGAAAGCTGGTGGGTTAACCGAAATAACCGTGCTTAACTTGGACTCAACTGGTGAAACCTGGACCCTACAACGAAATGAATTAATGACAAACTGCTTTACCAAACAAATGTAAAATAAATTGATGTATTATATTTTCAAAATGGAACAAGTGTCTGTCCTCAATTTAAACGAACCTGTGTGACCTTTCTGGTAGTTCTGTTTTCCCGGGCTGACCACCCGGTGGCGTTTTCGCAGTCACCTTGGTAGTTTTACATGGCTAAAGCTACCTAGCTCTACACCACCCTGATATATATATATATGTATGCGAGGGCCATAATATTAGAAAGACGCCTCGCCTATATATATATATATATATATATATATATATAATATATATATTTTTTTTTTTTTTTTATATATATATATATATTATATATATATATATATATTATATATATATATATATATATATATATATATATATATATAGGCGTTTTTAGGAATAACTAGGAGACCCCTGCCGGAGGAGCGAAGGGGCCATGAAGGTTCATAAGATAAAAGCAGTTCTGAAAGATAAGAAGGATTAAGATATTTAAAAACCATTAAAAGAACTATGAGTAACTTTGCTTTGAGACAACAGTAATGACAAAAGTACTTGGGGAAAAGGCTACTTGACTACTGTGAGTACTTGCTTAAAAGTCTGATTTAAGATTCAGTAGTGACATAAATTATAAGTGAAACATGAAATGATGTAAAAAATCCTAGTATTTCCAAAGGAAATGCTAGAAATATAAACCAAAATTATTTTTCTGAAGAATAACGTGTATAAACACAAAACTACATCTATTTCATGTGTCAAAATTAAGTTTTTTTTAAATGAATAACTATAATTTTTACTCATGTAAAAGTACCCATCATTAAAATATTACTCAAGTAGAAGTAAAAAGTAGCATATTTTAAAACCTCTCTAAGAAGGGCAATGACTTCAAAAAGTAACTGAGCACTACTGGCCTTTGATGTGGCCTAACACCATGTGAACAAGCTATTTTGAAGTGGATGGATGGACCAACCTGATGTGCCCGTATACTGGAGTAAGAGGAGGCAGACTGCTTTTAAATATTTTGTCGTCATTAATAATGGCCTACACTTGAAGTGCACTTTACAAGCCTGTGTTGACAACTTTCTCAAAGCGCTTGGCTGTGGGATTGTTGCCTTCAACCTCCCAAAAAGTGTGGATTTTTGTAAATGCTGTTTCTTTGTGATGGGTTCTCTCTAAGTAGAGTAAATAGTGTTTCAAAGGTTGTGATTGGAGAACCATAAAAAAAAAAGCTGTTTGTGTGCGACACTGCTGCGTTCTTCTCTGGGACCCGCAGTCTGCTGCCCGTGTCCGGTCCATTTGGTTCCATCTCCAGCCGAAAATTGCAGATGACTCTGTAGCACCTGATGGAAACCCTGGTGTTTGTGAATCACGAGACTTACAAAAACAAAGGACCTTGACTCTCTTATGTCTCACAACTATATAACCTGTTATGACCACCGCACAACTATTGAATAAAAGAAATGGAATAGTGGTGCAAGTGAAAAAACAAACAAACTCCCCTATCCTTCATTTGGGCAGTGTCTGCTCTGCAAAGCCTGGGCTGTTTATAATAAGCTAAATCGTAATCTCGTAGTGTGCACCTTATATGCGTCCTGTTCAATGATCACATTATATGTAATAATTTGTTGGATATTTTCTGATAACGCACTCGGTCTTAAAGAAACTGTACTTCTTTAAGACCGAGTGCAGTGCCAACTGTACTTTGGCACTGAAGTAAAACATTTCCCTCACCATCCAAATGTATAGAAACTGAAAGCTTTTTCTTGTTAATAATCCGACAGAATCATAATTGGTTTTATTGACATTGAACAGGTTCACAAAGTAGGAATTTTCTTCAGAGCAATCGTGCAACATGAAACATAACACGTAAATAATAAACGTTAAAAACGTTAAAACTTAAAAGGGCATACATAAAGGAGATCAAAAATAAAATGTGATAAAAACAACAAGCCCCAGTCGCGGACTGCAGCAAGGCCGGACTCACGCCAAGCGGGGAAAAAAAAACGCCAGCCCCCCTTGTGCCGGAGCACGTGGAGGTGGGGTTGGAGATGCAGCTGAAGTGCATGAGCCAATTACGCACAGGTGTCTGTCAAATCATGTTCTGTGGTTGGTGATGGCCGCTGGAAATGGCTCTGTATTTGCATAGAGTTGAAAAAATGTCAACGCTATGCAAATACAGAGCCGCTGCGGCCGCCCGTCTCGTGCTGCTCACATGTGGATTTCCGCACCTATGTACAGTGCGAATTGCGATTACAATAGGCCCTTGCGACGGCAGGCCGCTCGGGCCTAACAATTACAGCATTTATATAAGCCCAAACTCAGTGTCCGCAATTGATTGAAGGAAAATGATCTCAAGGCACCTGGAAGCGCTCGGACACCGAGCTAGGTTCACACAGACTGACGCATATTGCAGATATGCGTCAGTCTCGCCACGACCTAAGTGTTGACAAGGAGCAACAATATTGACCTCCCAGGCAGTGAGGCCATGTGCAGACTACATTATATGCAACAAACACATAAAGCAACAACTGCATATGCAAGAAGCACAAATGCAACAACTATATACAACATCTACATATGCAACAACCACTACATATACATAGACCTAAGTGTTCACACATTTTCGAACCGTCTGTGGTTTCATGTTCCTCTTTTTTCTTGAGATTTTCAGCGTCCGTCGACAGCACTTCAGCAGCAATTACCCCTCGTAACACCTTTCAGTCTATCTCTATATTTTGACATCGTTATGACTCTGTCTGTTCTGTCGAAATCGCTTCCCTTGTCGAAATGTATGATTTATTGCTATTGCGCATGCGTATGACGAGGACTCCCGCTCATCCCTTCAAGCCGTCAAATTGAGTAGTTTATTTACGCTAATCGTGGGTACATTCATTTATTTTGTTATGATTTGTACTTCTCCATAGCATTACTGATTTTATTGATAAAGAATGCGTTAATAATATTTACGTGAAGATGCCGAAAATGTGCATATCATTTATCGAGATAGATCACCATGGATGTCTACATGTTGTTCTTAAAAACAAATAACTTGATCTTATACATACAAAAGCAAGGGCATTTTTACATTTTACGGATGTGAAAATATCATAAAAATTGGGTTTAGATGCGCTTTATGCTGTTTGATATCTACTACGTCATTTCAATGTAGGTAGAGTTGTCAAATTCGCTGGTGGAGGCACTTCTCGACAGGGGGGGTGATTTCGATAGAACACCGGTGTTCTGTCGAAATCATCCCCCCTGTCGAGAAGTGCCTCCGATATTATTGCGCAATAAATCATACATTTCGACAAGGGAAGCGATTTCGACAGAACACCGGACCTCCTCTACGGGCACACCAGTGACATGTGACTTCCCACAAGAAAGGAAGACAGTGGAGCGGATGGTCTCGTGATCAGAAGGTGGGAACCGCACGCTGCGGTTGTGTCCACTTGGCAGAGCCGGTGCTGGCCCTTCTGGGGCCCTAAGCAAAAATCCACACGGGGGCCCTACAGTACCTACGCATCCCATGGCTATTCGACGAAGAGTGAACCTGTCAAAAACAGTTCCACTGTGCAGTAGTGCAGGGCAGAAGTGGAACATAATGACCTCAATTCAGGCCCTGCCCCTCTGTGTGAGAACCACTAAGCCACTGCAAGACTGGGATTCAGGACTACTACTAGTCTATTTCCCCCACGTTTTAAAATGGTAAATGGCAAATGGTCCCATTCTCTCACCTTTGGTCCCTGACCCACAGTTTGGGAACCGCTGATTTAAAACTAACTAAAACCTGCACCTGACGGTCTTACTACTGAGAATTAGCCTGTGAGTAGCCCAATTAGTTTTAGACTGTGCACATTCAGAGAACCAGAGTTGCTATAAGTAAACTGTGTAAGAAGAATAAAAAACCCGCACAACTGCGTTTTAGCTCCCAAGAATAGTTTGTTTTAATGTGTACTCACACCACTTGTAACGTTTCGGACTACAAGTCCTTCATCAGACATGAATGCAGGACTAGGCACACCTGCTTTAGTAGTGTGCTTAATTAGACAGAGGTCACATCATACATGTCAACATTAAAGGGAAATTTTTTACATGCACTTAACATTTATATATATATACACACATAATATATACACAATATTTACACATTTGACTCACATAAGAAAAATAATCATGACCATACAAGCGTCAGGGTACCCGTCATATAGTATGGAAATGTCATGGTTTGTTATGTAGGTGTGTCCTAGACTGGTCTTAATGTGGTGTTGAATGTGGTGACCACAATTGGCAAAAAACACAAAAAAGATGTACATTTACAATATAAACATGAACACTGCAGTGATGGTCCACAAGAAAAGAGACAGCACAACACCGGAGTATGGATGCTTACAACGCAAAAAATAAAGTTATAAAAAGGTCTTAAGTCAAAATCTTCATTAAGACCCTTCGGACTCAGTGTATCCAAAGTGAAGATCCAGAACGCTTCTCTCCTCAACAGGAGAGTGTTAATGTCACCACCCCTTCTAGGTAAGTTGACTTGTTCTATACCAATATATTTGAGAGTACTGACATTATGTTTAGCTTGTGTAAAGTGGATTGCCACGGGACTTTTTTTGTCATGGGTGCGGATATTGGAACGATGTTCAGTGATTCTATTTTTCAAAGGCCTTGTTGTTTTACCAATATATGCCAGGCCACAAGGGCACTTCAGCATATATATTACATTATTGGTGCCACAGGTGATCACCCCTTTGACATAAAAGTTTTTCCTGTCCTAGGATGGTTGAACGTTTTTGTTTTTTGAGTGAAATTGCATTGGGTGCAATGCCCACACCGGTAGTTTCCTTGTGGTACTTGTGAAAGAAAATGAGGTCGGATGATTGAAGGCAAGTCCGCTCTTACCAGCATGTTGTTTAAGTTGGGTGGTCTTTTCAAGACAATGCGAGGTGGTTCGGAAAGATCTTTTAAATTGTTGTGCAGTTGTGCGGGTTTTTTATTCTTCTTACATTTGTTACCTTTTTTGATCCAGCACACTGCTCAGTTAGGGATGTGCGCGTTTTTTTGATTGTGCTATATAAGTAAACTGTGCTCATGAGAACCGTGTGGATTCAACTCCTCTTTGACCAGGCCAAGTAGAACGACTTTACTCTCGTCTATTTGCCAAACTACTGTACTGATACTCCGCTAGAGACAATAAGAAGAGAGTTTAAATGAGTGTGTGGCGATGCAGCCCCGAGTCCAAGCAGAGAAAACATGAGGGCAGCGCCCGGGACACGGGTGACATGCAGGCGCACAGGAGGCGAAGTGAGCACCGGGAGACAGACAGACAGCTAAGCGGGGACGCGAAGGGGAGAACCACTCGCGCCTCGAGAGTGACGGGGGGAAGGCGGTAGGTCTCTCCTGCTCATCCACTTCAGCAGACTGCTGTGTTTTGGTGTTTTATATGCCAAAGTAGGAGGAGTGTGAGTGAGCGCTGTCAGAGAGCCTCCCAGATGTTTCCCCTGTAAACAGAAACAAACACGCGCGCACACACACACACACACACACACACACACACACACACACACACACACCACACACCACACACACACACACACACACACACACACACACACACACACCACACACACACACACACACACACACAAATCCATACCAAAACACACTCCTATTCATCTTTAATATTACGGCATCAGTCATAAATGGAAGGCATTAGATGAAAATTACACTGCAGTTTTGGCCCCGCTTTAAATGAACATTTTATTATTCTATTCTATAAAAAAAAGAAAAGAAAAAGAAAAGCCCCGAATCCTTTTTAACACACATCATTAAGACTATTCTTGTTATCATGAGCATCAATCAGTCTGCGATTACTGTACCTTTCATGAATAAATGTGGAGTATTTTATGTATCATTCAAACACTTGATACAGAGTAATGTTATATGGGTTGTAATGGTGATGATGAATAACGGTAATGCCAACATGGTAATGAATTCGGTATGGGAGACAGCAATAATACACTGGTTGTAGCGTGTGAGATACTGTGAATGTTGACCTGGTATAATGCAGTGTTGCATTTGTTAATATGTAACCAACTCGGTTGATAGTTGTTTTGTAAGATGGTAAGAAATATGCACACTGTAAGAAAAATTAGTGTAAATTTACGGTACATTACCGGCAACAAAATTTGCCAGCTCTTTACCGTAAATTTACGATATTGCTAAAGTTCTTAAAATAACAGCTTTGAACCGTATAAATGTTACAGTATTGAACCGTAAATATTTCTATTTTAACGGGGGATTACCGTAAGATGTTCTGGCATAATTTGACGGTGAACTACTGTAATCATATTCAACGGTAAACTACAATATTAATTACCTACGGCATCATACTGTTAGAAGTAACTGGGCTTTTCAAAATGAGACTTCAAATGCAATTCGTAGGATCAGTGCTTTATTGAACATTTTCAAATGAACACAGATCTCTGAAAATCAAATGTAGTATATCAAAACATGTTATCCAAAACATTTGAACTACAAATCTGCAATTTTAAACATTTTGAAAAATATGTTCCAACATTCCAACAAATGTGTCTGTTAATTAAAAGAAAGTGAGTAAAACATGTTTAGAGAAAGTGGAAAAGTTTTTCCTTTTCCACCAGTTAGATAAATCCCCTTCTATAGACAATAAGGTTTTAATCAGGGTTGCCACATTAGGATTGACGGTCACTTTTCTTTTTTTGCTTTTTTTTTTTTTTACCAGTTGCCCAGTTGTCTTCAAAATGACATTCCCTTGACCTGCCTTGGAGCCCTTTTCGGTGTTGATACCAATGAAACGTCTGGAGACAGATAAACACAAATTAATGAGCACATATTAATTTAGTTTAATTTCGTTTTATCACAGTAGCACTATGCATTTAGATTTTGATATATTTTGCATACCTCTGAATGAATTTTTAAGGCCATAGAGACTTCCTCTTGGTTTTCAAAGTTGAAAAGATGATATGCAGAAAGACCACACTTGAGGCCAGCTTTGCCTTGGCAAATCACTTGGCCCTCAAGACTTAACATCCATTCACCAGGAACTGAAATAAAATTGATAATATAAAAGAATTAATCAGTACAAATTGCATTCAACCGATAGACAATGCTCCTGTCTATTAATGGAATTCAAGCCAACCACCACCCATCCAGTATTTAGCTGATGTTCAACTGCTGTCAAACAGAAATCCAAACATTCGTATCTGAATTGGGAGGCGCTGTAGGCCGAGGAGCCTTTCTGTGTAGTGTTTGTTTGTACTACATTTACCTTATTTCTCAAAAGGAAAGCAATGATCCATGTGAAAATCCTTCTCTGTCTTCCTTCTTCAAAAAATATTTAAAAAAAAGTCAGGTAAAGTAAGCTGCAGCTCCAGATGCCTGATTGTCCTGAAATTAATTGAGATCTTCAGACGACAGGAGGCCTGAGTATGTGTCTGAGTTGGATAAATATTGTACTATACCGTAAAATTTAACCTTGGACTTCCTGAACATATATTTGTGTCATTTCCTGTGGGAATTTACGGTAATCAGCTGTTTCTTAAGAAAACGGTTTATTACTGTAAAAAATTGCCATATTTTTACGGTTATTTCTTACAGTGCAGTGTTGTTATTTATTGTTATTTAAGTTTATGAACAGGGGTGGGAGTCAATAAGCTTGTCTTCTTCCCACTCCTTTTCGAGCTAGAATGTAATTTTTTTTTCTTTTTTTCTTTTATTATGTATATATATTTTCTGTTTTTCTTTTCTTGGCTTTTGTGCCTTGTTGTAGCTCGAAATAAAAACTCAAACAAACTATTTTTATTAAATGATAATAAGCCCTTACACACTTCACCTTTTAATATTGTTTTTGTTTCTTTTGACAAACCAAAATCAAGTGCAAAGAGGCAAGTCAAATCTTTTTATTAAACATCTCAATACAGTTAGTACAGTGCAATACCAAGCAAAAACAAGAGAAATGGGAGAAGTAGGAAGTGTCCCACAAATGCGTTCATGGACAAGCCCAAATCTCCTCGTTACAGTGTATTACAGTCAGGCTCCAAAGACACACTTACCTTACAGTCAGGTCAAGTGTCTTGCCCAAGGACACAACGACAGTGTGCAATGCCAGTATATGAGATGGAACCACTTTGAATTAGAGGTCCAACTCTACCAGCTGAGCCACTGCTGCCCCGTAACAACAACATCATCAGGAGAACAGGGATTGTCCGACCAGCTCGTCAACAAACCCGCGTCTCCCGATCCAAACGTTCAGTTTACAAACACACAGCTAATGTAGAAATCAAATGCAATATTTACTGAAAACACACAGAGAAGAAGTCGCACCAACAACCCTCTGGTTATGGGGCCATCCTGTCTAACCCTGCTATGCCCTGATAGGAAAGGGGCCAACATAGAGACAAAACGTTTTTGTCATTTTGTCTTAAAGCGCACACACAGATTAGGAGAAGAATAAATAGAGTGTCATTTTTAAACACACAGCTACTTTTACATTTAGAAAACTGGTAACATAGCTACCACATTGTTTTTAATGTAATTTTGTTTTTTAAAGCACACACAAATACTACTACTACTACAAACAACAAGAAATTCGTTTTTTGTGTTTTTGGTTTTAAAGCACACACAAATACTACTACAACAAGAAATATGTTTTTTTTTTCTTTTGGTATTTTTGAGCACACGCAGAAACAGCGCAGCGGCGTGGAGGCTGGTAAATGTGGCCTTAAAAGTGTGGAAAGGTTGACGTCTCTTAGCTGCACCAAGTTGAATTTGTTTTACATCATTGACCACCGGTCTGAGGCCCCCCATGCTGTATAAACGTTGGGTCCTAGATGAAAATAAATAAATAAATAAAATAAAACACGACATTTTATTTTTCCCCCGACCCTTTCCTCTGACTACATTTCCCAGCTTTCGTAGTGAATGGAAATTACCCACAATGCATTTCTGCGCTGAGACATGAAGCAAGATGGCGACTAAAATAAGCAAAGAGAGCGCTCCTCCTTTTGATTGTCCATCATGGTAAGAAAATCCACCCGCTGGAAAAACAAAGCTTTCTAACGCGCGCATTATCAAACATAAAAACAGTATAGTCATGCTCAATGTCGACCTAAAATGCCCTTTTCTTGCTTTCCTCCTCACGGCTGCAGTTTGCCTTAGCATCGTTGCAAAAATACCCCCACGCTATCGTCTTTACTGTCAGATGATGCACAGTAAATGTCGGACAATTTGGATTTAGTTTTTAAATGTGACTTCTGATTATGAGCTATCACTGTGCATTACGAAATATGTGCTTTTATGCTTTGATTCTACTGCACTGTATTGGGCAGCAAAGTGTGAAATAGTTGGGCACTTCTTCAATGAAACAACACTGTTTGCAATTGTCATTTTATGCTTACAGGGCAGGCAAGCCACCTGCAGGACTTCATCTAGACGTGATGAAGGGGGATAAACTTGTAGAGGTAACGCAAACGTCATCACATGCTTTGAATGAGTTTTGACAATGAAGCTTGATGGATGGTTTCTTTTTTGAAGTGATTGGTATCCTATGCAATGTTTACCATTGCTATAATCTATACAGTAATGGTTCAATAAAAGTTAATCATGTGCCACTCATTTTTGACTTAATTCTAAATACTTACTGCAGTGGTTCGAAAGCACCAGATACTAGCCTGACAGTCCAATTTCCTTCGCATTTGGAGATTTGTATGGCTGCTTGGGTGCAAACGGTGCAAGAGCATGACTTGCCATGAGATTTAAGCTTTTCAGTGAAAGGCGACACTGTGAGGTTATTACTCAGAGGCACAGATGTTTTATTTTGTAGACTTTATTTTTCTTGTATACAGTATTAGGCCTGGTTGGTTATGAAACTTTCTCTCTTCATAGAAACTAATTATAGACGAAAAGAAGTACTACTTGTTTGGGAGGAACCCAGACTGGTGTGACTTCACTATCGACCATCAGTCTTGCTCACGTGTCCATGCGGCTCTGATCTACCACAAACATCTCAAAAGGGTCTTCTTGATAGACCTGAATAGCAGTAAGCAGCACACACAACTCTTAATTTAAAAAGCTAGTTGGGCTAAATACAGTAGTAAATAATAGTGATGAACTATGTAAACTGGCGTGTGGTGCATTTTCCGTTGTTTTCTTTTTTCTTTGCAGCACATGGTACGTTTCTTGGACATATCCGTTTAGAGGCTCATAAGCCACAACAAGTTCCCATAGATTCAACGATAGCATTTGGGGCCTCAACAAGAACTTACACCATTAGAGAGAAGCCCCAAACCCAGGGGGCTCCGGGCACAGGAGACCTCAAGACTGGGGACGATGAGGAACTAAAAGGACTTTTGGGACTTCCAGAGGAGGAGACTGAGCTGGAGGTAACTATAGCACTTTCTAAACTGTGCACATGGCCCGTCTCTGGGTGCTCTGTGCAGTACATACATGTCATTATTGTCTGTATTTTTTTTTTTACACCTGGCAAGCCCTTTGTCGGCTTTACACCAATCCGCCCCTCTGGATAATCTGTCAGACAGGCACTAACGGGGTACATTTATGTATACAATCATATAAACAGGCGCTCCTCGCCTGAGCCTCCTAGAGTCCGATGTTTTAAAGGGCAAAGGGCAAATGTCAAATATATATATCGATCCACTCTAGTTAAAAAAATAATGTCTATATATCAGGTTTTGTAGACTAATTTGATAAGAGCACGCTGTTTACAGATGCATACAGTTCATTTACCAACATACTGTATTTTCTTAGCTTTCTTATTCCAAAACAATAGGTATAATTTAATGTTTGCATCACAAGGGCCCCATATTGAATACGACTTGTCTGTCATGCGTTGTTACGGCAACAGGCCAAGCCTGACAGCACGCTCTCAGTCTCCACCTAAACTCTGCCACACATAAACCCAAAAGAGGGCAGAACTCAGTACACATGACCTCTGAAAACAAACTGCTAGCCTATGACATGGGGAAAAAACAATGTGGTTATGAATATCAGTCTGACGGTGGCAAAAGAATAGGCTAATAGGCAAACAGTGGGGCAGGACCCAAATTATCTTACACTTACATTATCTCATTGTACATTATCTTGCCCTTCCCTGCTCTCTTTTTACAATAAATGGGTGCATCCCCTGTCGATAAGCCTTGAGACCTTTGCGGAATTTTGCTTAGGGCCCCAGAAAGGCATTCAATGCTGTATCTGCTTTTCTAGAATTTAACAGAGTTCAACACAGCCCACAACAAACGCATTTCTTTACTGACCATTGAAGAAGGCAATCTGGAGATTCAGAGACCCAAGAGGAAACGAAAGAGCTCGAGGGTTACATTTAATGAGGAGGATTCAATTATAAACCCAGGTTTGTTCTGCAATTTCATTGAATAAAGTAATCTTTGTTAGTCAGCAGTGTGCCAATCCTTAACATGTTTTTATTTATTCCTGCAGAGGATATTGACCCTTCAGTAGGTCGCTTCAGAAATATGATACAGACTGCTGTGGTTCCCATGAAGGTATTTTTTATACTTTGAGAAAGGGAATTAATGTATAAAAATTGCATCTAATATGGTAGCTATATATTTTAGCATTGAGATAATGTTTTAAACGGTTACTGCTATAGTCTGTGTAAATTTATCAAGGTAACATAACTGCTTGGAAAAATTTATTATTTCAAATGGACTTCTAGTTTTGATAGGATGTTGTATCTATTAAGACGTTTCAACAGTCCTCCAACTGCCATCATTAGTTGTCTTTGAGACTGAGCATTTCTCTTATATACACAGCTGTACGTGATGACCCACTAGGCCACACCTCCGTCAGTCTGTCAGCCAGATAAGGTGGTATACCCCCCTTTGAGGCAATCCCCCTTTAATAAGGGGGAAACGTTGTTAACTCTCAAACCTTTGAGGTATTGTTTTTAGCACAGTATAAGTAGTAGACAAATTGTGCCTTAGCACCGCTATCGTACCGCTCTCCTGTGTATTTCTGGAGGCTTCTTTCCGGTCGCCAGGTAGCATAGGGAATGAATGGAAGCTCGCTGCTCTCTAATCTTCCGCCGCTGTAGGTGCGAGCGCGGTGTCATGATAACTGTTGAAACGTCTTAAAGGAATAGGGCACCGTTTTTACATACTGACATATGTTCTTACCTGAGCTTAGACGAGTGGATGTGCAACTGTCTGGCCTTTTGTGCGTGCGCTCAGTCATGCAAATGTTGTTAGCATTTAGCCTCTTTCAGCAAAGGTATAGCTCCAAACTGGGGTGAAGATGGAAGCGATCAAGCTGTTCCACATTCTCCCTATTTAAATACAGTTACATGAGCCTTTACACGATCCAGGTCTAGTTACACAAAATTAAACATGTTGATTTTCTAAGCAGATAAAAAGGGATACTATATTGTAAGGTGTAATAATACAGGAGCACTTCGACGTCCGCGTAGTAATATCACTCACTTTACTGTGCAGACGTCGAAGTGCTCCTAAGGTATTATTACACCTTACATATATAGTATCCCTTTTTATCCACCTAGAAAATCGATACGTTTAATTTCGTGTAACTAGACTTGGATCGTGTAAGGATCACGCAACTGTATTTAAATAGGGAGAATGTGGAACAGCTTGGTAGCTTCTCATTTCACCCCAGTTTTGCGCTATACCTGTGCTGGGAGAGGCTAAATGCTAACAAACAACACTTGCTTGACTGAGCGCACGCACAAAGACCAGACAGTTACACATCAACTCATCTAAGCTCAGGTAAGAACATCTCAGTATGTAAAAACGGTGGCCTGTTTCTTTTTTAATAGATCAATCGAATCAAAACTAGAAGTCCAGTTGAAATAATACATTTTTCCAAAGCGTTTACTGCCATAATGTCTTACTTTACCTCAATCTTTATTTAAGAGATCATGTATAGAGACATTAAGCTCATAGAGACAGAGATGTACTGCACCAGATTATAACTAAATAGCTAGTTCAGGGGTCGCGAACACGCGGCTCTCGAGACGCATGCGGCTCTTGGCCAATCAGAGTGTGGCTCTTTGCACGATTGTATATTTTTAATACAATGCGGTTCTTTGCAAAAGAGTTGGTACATCTTTCCCATAAACTGTAACAGTCTTTAAGAATCTTGACCAAAAATCCAACCATAGTCCTACAGACCCTGTTTCCCGTCTGTACACCCATGAATGAAAGTCCGTATCTCCCTCCTTTTCGAGGCGGCGTGTAAAAGATCTTTATTTATATAGGTGCCCATGCAGTAGCTTCAGGATGTAAGTTAAACAACAGTCAAGCAGATTGTAGCACTGGGATCAGCTTCTGTGCGTTTCAAATTTCTGATTACTCTTTATTTGATGAAAGTTGGCCTCATATTCACAGAAAAAGATAAAAATTAGGAAATGGAAAAAGCCGAGCTCTAATGAAGCATATGATGCAAAGCGCAACATTGTAACGCAGAAATACGCTAAGTCATTGACTTTTCTTTCACATGTGCTGCAACTGTAACAAATGCAACATAAAACAGAATCTCAGACGTCCTCCAGAGGCTCCTGATTAAAGTTTATGAATTTTGTGCAGCCTAGAGTGCGTTCTCTGCACAGTCCAGTCAGGACCAAGCTGAAGGCACTGAGCGCACAGGCCAGGGGCGAATTAGAGGAGGGGGCTCAGTGGGCAGGGCCCCTCCCACTAACACACTCGGGCATTAAAAATAAAAAAAATCTAATTCTGTCCCAGTCAGAGCAGAACAGCAGAAAATGTCAGTTTATTTAATATACATTTATTGCAATCTTGGTCAGGAGTAAAACCATTAAATCTAATACAATTATAAAAAAAAAAAGAAAAAGGTCAGGCATAAAGTTGTAGTTTAAATATAACGGTCACATTACATTTAATCAGTTTAAACTACTGCCCCTAGATCTCGCGAATGGTCGGTGCCTTTGTCGCTCTTCACAGGATCAAGGTTGAACATTTTGGCTCTTGGTCTCTGACTAGTTGGCCACCCCTGAGCTAGTTTATATCTGTAGTATCATGTTTTAAAGGCTACACTTTTGTCAGAGTGTGACTGTTTTTTTTTCTCCAGAAGCGAAGATTAGAGGGTCAGAACACTCTTGGCCTGGATGACCTGACATCTAAGCGCATGCATGGCTACAGTTATGGCGGTGGTCTCTATGGGGACTTGCCTCCCACCAGCCATGAGAACCACCCCGCAGGCACTCCGGGAGGTGTGTCCATGCACGGAGGTCTGCCCTTCCCCAACCCAGCTCCGGAGGTAGACCTGGCCCCAGACCCTCCGCAACCTCCCGTCACACTCAACCCCACCCCCGTCACTGCGCCCTACCTGCCCGAGGCACACAACGAACCGCGCAAAAAGAAATACGCCAAAGAAGCTTGGCCAGGCAAGAAACCCACTCCGTCGCTGCTTATATAAGGAAATGGACAGAGCTGCTGGCTCTCAGGGCACCAGCAGACACATCAGGGACTTGGCCTGGGAGAAGATCTGTTTTAAGTTGTTTGATTTTATGGTTTTAATACTCTGTCATCACAAAAAGTTGACTTCGCAAGAAACAAAGACAGCAGTTACAAGTCAAATCAATACCTGGATGTTCTTGTGGCCGTTGACGTAGTGTGAATTATTTACGTAATATGGAGCATTAATTTAATGATGCTTTTTTTGCGTACACAACAAAATGAGTTGGTGAGTAACATTTATGATGCGTCGGGTGTTTTCTCAATTTTTATTTTCTACTGAACATATTTTGACTTTTTATCACTTCTTTTAATATTTTTGATAATGCTACTAATACAGAATATTTTCTAGAAACATTACAGACGTTAGAGCAATGTCACACACACACACACATTTTTTTCCAAATTGTGGTACAATCCCCATACTTAAATAATGTCTGTTGAAACAATGCAGCAGGCAGATTCGTGATTTACCAAATCACTTTCCCCAGGGCCAGATTGGTAACCAAGTCCTCACGATGTTGCACAGTGGGCGCTGACACAATGGTGTAAGTCAATAAATGTCTAGCTGTATTGTTTCAATGGATTTTTATGTAGATCTACCTGGATGTCTGAGATTTACTTAAAATTCCCATACTTGTGCTCATTGAATTTGATTAATGTAGTTGTTCTACCTGACTGAACCATATGCAAAATAAATTGTATTGGATTGAAACAGCTAAGTGAATTTTGCCTTTCAAATAAAAAAAAGAAAAAGAAAAGGAAACTGATCACCATGCTGCAAGATGTCCCCAAAACCACTAGAGGGCAGCATCCATTTTGTACATGTTTTATTAATTTATAGATCTGTTCTATTTCTGATTTAAAAAAGGCGAAACAAAATACTTGTTTATTTTTAGGAGGAGAAAGGTTATTGCAGTTAAATTTTAAGTGCTTTTTCTTTCTCTCACCACCTATTGAACACTCAACATGGGGGGTCATTTATCAAGATCGGTGCTAAATAGCGGGTGCAAGCTGAAAAACAAACATAACAAAGCTATTTTGTCGGCATATTGCACCTAATTTACCATATGGAATATCCGGTGTGACAGAATTTAAGGCCCCAAATCTGCTATGTAAATGAGAGTATGTAAAAAAAAAAAAAAAAATGTTCGACTGCTGCTTACCCACTTTTGCACATGCTACTCGTTTTGCACGTGAGCAAACGCTTGGTAAATGACCCCCATAGTGTTTTTGCATAGTAGTTTTTATTGATCACTTTCTAAATAATCTACACCCTTAGGCAGAGGGTATGTGAAGTACCACTGATTGGTTAAAAGGATCGGCAGGACAAAAGAAACCACTGTTGAAGTAGTTAAGGTATCTGAAATAAATCTTTAGAAGGTAAGAATGACGTCAACTATATTTCAGCTGTCAAGATTCCCAAGTTAAACCCCTAATACCCACAATTTGTAGTAATTATTTAGTTTTAAATTTAAAGTTGATCAGAGTGCCCAGGACTAGCCATGGACTGCATCTTCTCTCACTTTATTAGGCTTTTCACTTGTTTTTCAGCAAAACAAAACTCTAGTGGTATTTGTCCTGTTATTTTGTAAGCATATCACTGTAAATAAAATTAATACTTTTGGCTTAATGACTTTATTGTAATTCTTTCATGAATTTATATTGCACAACAATTCCCCGTTTATAGTCCATTCAGTTTCTAATTTTGGTTGGGAAATCAGCTGTTTGTAACGGCCACAGCGTTGCCAGGTGGGAAATGTAGGATTATCGTACCAGAGACTCAAAATTATCGTATTTTGAAAGAAATTATCGTACAAATGTCGAAAACAAAATGACAAGGCTACGAGAGAGCTATAGTCAAATAAAATCACTCTGGAGATCGTGTCCTATGGGTTCTTAGAGTTTTGTGGCACTCACTAGTTGTGTAGACCAATGTGTCCCCCACAAACAAATACATAGGAACTAACTATTGAGCATCAGAATCATGGGGGCGGACGCAACTGAGCATCCCACCAATCATGCTCCTTGTTCTGAAACATACACATAAACGTCACTCCCTTCATATCCTCTCACTCCCAGCAAAGCACGGGGTTTAAAAAAAAAAAAAAAAACTCTGTCTCCAGCAGTTGCAAAATATACATTTGGCCAAATTATCGTACATTAGACATTATTGATCGTACATCGTACATAGGGCAAAATTATCGTACAAATACCATAATTATCGTACACCTGGCAACGCTGAACGGCCACCACTACGGGTTATAATTTGATTTGTTCATTCATTTGAGGTTCCATTTTAATTTATATGAGGGGCACAGTTCCAAACAGCTGGTTGGCAACCAAAAGTCACATGACTGAGAATGGTCTATATGTATTACTAAAAGATTGCGGGAAGAGGTAAAACAGTGATATGTCCAGTATCCTGTGTTTACATAGAGTACACAAGTTTGGAAACATTTTTGATGTATTGGCCTTTTTTTTTATTTTCAGCACTATTTACATTGCCTGAATCTCAATAAGGCATTAAACTACAGTATGAATGCACAACATGGAATTATGTAGGACACAAAAAAGGGTGAAGTAACTCAAAATATTTTTTATTTTTTTAATTATTCAAAATTGCCGCCTTTTATTCTTGGCATTTTCTCAATGAGCTTCATCAGTTAGTTTACCTGAAATTGTTTTCAACAATCTGTGAAGTGAAAACCATTTCTGGTGGCTACATTGTGAAGCTCATTGAGAAAAAGTCAAAAGTGTGCTAAGCAATAATCAAAACAAAAGGGAAGACTCTATTTAACTTTTCTGTTTAAAACATAATTCGGTATGTGTTCATCATGCCTTCAATGTCTTCAGTGAGAATCTACAAAGTAAATACTATTGAAATAAAAGGGAAAACAATACATGAATAAAGTGATTCCAAACATTTGACCGATGTGTAGGTTCTATATGGAGTGATGTTCAAATCAGTAGTGTATGTTACTAACTTTAGTTTTGATGAGATGAAGAGTTTGGAATTGAAAATATAAAACATTTATTAAAAATACAGTATAGATAAGTCTCTGAGCTACAAAATGTTAACCTTGGGAAATTGGATAGATTGACGTTATGAAGAACACATAAAAAGTAATATTACAGTGGTAATTGTGATTCAAAGGTTTCAATCCATCAGCATCAGATGCAGGCTTATTTCACTTTTTTGCAGCCCGGTCAAATATTGGCTGTACAGGTTTGACTTTGATGTGGATGCCGTTGAGTGAGCGTAGCACAAGTCGAGGGATGATCTTGGGTTTCCATTTCGAGTCCTCTATCAGTTCATACCTCTGCAGCACCAGGGCAATCACTGCTTTCATCTCATTCATGGCAAAGGTCTGACCAATGCAATTCCTGTTGAGAGTATACAAAAACTTAACTGAACTTAAATGGATGCTTTCTTTATCTGCTAAACAAACAGCTGTGTGCAAAATGCAAAAGGGGGCCTCAATTTATTGAATGAATATAGAGTGACCCAACTATCGCTCCTGATTCATGAACATGCCACAGTCTGTTCCACAACAAGAGCAATAAATAGATAAATAAAAATAATAGCAACAAGAAAAATAATAACACATTCAACAGAAGAAAATCCTCATGTGGATTATGTTCTGGTGAGGCAAAATGTTCAGTTTTGAGGATCCAAGTGAACATGAGCCCGTGTGCCTAGTGGGCCAAGAAACAACTCTCTATTGTGATCCTAATACTGTAGGTACACACTTGAAACCTGAGCCATGGATATACTATACAACTGGTTGTGACAGAGAACCTGCTTCACACGGCTTAATACAGTAAACCTGTAATTTAATATGTCGTTGAGTACCCTCACCTTGGGCCTGCAGAGAATGGGACAAAAGCGTGAGGCGACCTGGAGGACACATTTTCTGGGAGGAATCGCAGTGGATCAAACACCTATAATACACAGTGAAATGCATTATTTACATGGGTGTTTTGCGAGAAATTCTGGGCCCTATGGAGGCAAACATTTCTGGGCCCCCTACATTTTTTACAGAGAAGATTTAACCCAATAAAAATACCCTTTTGTTAGTCAAAACGGGGCAAAATACAAATTGAGTGCATGAAGGGTCTTAGCACATCTAACTTGTATACAAAGGGCTGTTCTTCTGGGCCCTTCTTCAGCCTGGGCCCTTAGAATAGTCCTAACCTTCCACCCCCTTATGGCACCCTTGATTATTTATACAGTCAATTTAATAAAGATGATACAGTTAGTTGTCAGCAGCCTCATGTCTCAATTCCTTCATGTAGTGTTTTACGTCAACTTTGACGTAAAACATACTGCATCTCCAATTCACTTTGCCCAGTTAATTGTTATCAGGTCACATTTACATCTATTGAACTGGATTTTAAGGAGAAAACCCAGAGTAACACAGGGAGGACATGGAGATTTTATAATGAAGCTGAATGGCTTAACCAAAATAAGTAGCTAGAAAAAGCTTCCTTTACATTGAAACTCTAGATTTAGAATGTGATTACTGTAAAATCACAGCACTTTGACCTATTAGAAAACAACTGAAAATTGTGCCTTTAACTTACATTTGGATTCTCCCAGACAGTTGCATTTCTGTGTATCCCATATACACTGGTGCCAACAAGGCTGCCTGTGAAAAGTACATTTATAAACGGTTCATAAATTCATGTTACATAATGACTTTGCTGAGTTTGAAGCTACTTCATACAACAGGTTAACCTGTCAGTGGCCCTCATTTATCAAACTTGCGTACGGTGAAATCAGAGCGTATGTGGGGTTTACGAAAAATCTCCGCATGTTTGGGCATTTATCAATATGTGCGCGCTCAAATCCTACACCAAGTCAGGAGGTGGTGTACATCAGTGGCGTAGCCAGAAAAAGACACTGGGTGTGCACCAGCAAACACTGGGTGTGCCAAATTTATTCTCAACAAATAGAACTTTTTTTTCTTACTGTGTACATGTAATGCCCCTCTGACGGGGGAAAATGTTGCCAGTTTCATAATTTGCTTAAAGCAGAGTGGCAAGGGCTCCCCCTGCAGGCAAAACTAATAAATTCCGACTTACATATTCAAAATCAATGGCTGGCATTAACTTGTATAATCAAACACATTCTCAACTTCTGAAATACATCATAATAACTTTTCAACCTTTAAACACATGTTTTAACGCGATTTAAAAGAGTTGTTAACACTTTTCACATGTATTTCCTGTCATATTTATAAGTAAACCTGTTTTTCTTACTCACACTATCGCATGTATTATTTAAGCATCTGAACTTCCCACCTTCTTATTGCAGCTTCACAAGGCAAGGCGGCGTGGCTTGGCCTTGAATAGGTTTATTATTTCGTCAGAGTCCAGTTTGTCTGCGAGTAGTAGCTAGGCTACTAACACTTTTATCGCTCCTGCAGTGCTCGCTGTGCGGGAGGGTCACAGTCAGGTCATTAGGTTGGTTGCCAGGTGCAGGTGTCACAACCCCCTTCGCCTGATAACACTTTTTTATTGATTGATCGAGTTAACATGCCCAGTGCAGGTGTCGCAACGCATCGCCTGGTGGCAATTTTTACAAATTGATCGACTGGTTATCACACATGTTAGGAAAAGCTACATACTGTAAATCCTCTAATATAGGCCGGGGCCTTTATTTACTCAAGCACATCGAGGACCAGGCCTTTATTGGAACCAGGCCAAAATTACAGACAGCTTTTATTTTTATTTGAGCAAAACGGACGACCAGTAGAATGAAGAAAAACGAGATTTGTGTCCTTTGAACCTAAAATATTAGGTTCATTTATTAATTAACATTGCAAACACTCTCCCAGCAGAACATTGACACTTTTTATTTTGTAGGGACAACAGGAAGCGTTTCGTTGCTGTTAGGGGAACATTGACATCAATGTCACTGCAGGTTTCTCTTCTTTTTTTTTGACCGCGGACCGGATTATTTGTTGTTATCTGGTGTAAAGGCGAGTTTAGACGGAGCGTTTGTGTTTGTGATCGATCATAAAACAGACCTGAGAGAAGACGAGACGCTCGCGCAGATCGGAGGAGTTACTTTGAGGTGTGGAACTTACCTGCACACGGAGCCGCTGGATGAGCTTTGAGGACTTTATTAAAACCCTGGAGGGTCACACAACATTTGTTGCTTGCCCTGTTTATAGTCACAGAAGGTTTGAAAAGTGGCTAAATCTGTCTCAAAGTCACGCTTGGATCAGCTCCACTCCGCAGCGTTCCCTCTCTCGGCCTGGGTTCCCGTTTGTTTACATCCTGCACGTGCGTTATCGTTTACACGAGTATGAGACAAATTCCGAACATGGGAAATATTTCTACCCCTATAGTTTCTAATAACAGCCCCGGCCTGTTTGAGAGACCATCTTTTATTTGCCTTCGCCAGCTACATGTAATACAGGCCATTAGAGGATTTACGTTATATGTAAAAAAAAAAAAGTAAGTTCCGGGTATGAGCGGCGTGCACAGGGTCTGGTGACCGCGCGCTCTCCTCTCAGCAGGGGAATGATCGAAGCACGTCTCGTTGGGCTGTCTTTGGTCCGGACAGGTTCGTTAGCTCTCCGCGCACCTGTTTCCTCCCGGAGGAAAGCTCTGCTGTAAAGCCGAAAGAGCGTAGTCCTGCCCGGCTCCAGCGCTAGAGTCCCCGAAGCTGACAGCTGCTTTTCGCTGGTTCAGATCATGGTCCAGAGTCTGTACTGCAGCGTTATGTCCATGCTTTTTTTATGTGGTCTAATTTTATACCCTTTTTTATATAGGCTATTTAGGCCTACAGCTTATAAAGGTCACTTTTTATTATTAGCCTATTTCTTTTCCCCCCTCTTTTTTTAATTTAGTAAATGTGATCTTGGATTGGCTATAAGGTTAACTTGGGTTTTAATCTTCCTCATGCGCAAAAATATCATATTGGTTATGTTAAAAACAACTATTCATCATCTCCTGGTTGGAGAAATTTTCTTTTTTTGCCGTGTTTCGTGCGTGCGTGCCGTAAAACCCGTGGGTGAGGCCTCCTCATCCATGAATATTTTTGGGCGTTTCATTCAAATGACGCTAGGATTTCTCCGTGGCATTTACCATCAGCTGCTCTTGCGTACGATAAGATCTGAGCGGAAAGCACAGGTTCATAAATGTCACGCGCCCTCTGGCGTATATCGCAAATACACCTACGCATACACCATTTTTTTACGCAATGTTGATAAATGAGGGCCAGTGTGAGTACAGAATTAGACAGTTACAAAAGGGCAAATGATACACCAAGTTAATGTTGCACTCCTCCACACTGAGCAGACATGTAACCCAGAGCACTTGAAGGAGTGTTTTATTGTGCTTTTATTGCCAATAAAACTATAAAAGCTACAGTTCCCCCGACCTCCAAGGACATGCGGGTCAGGTTGTCACAGTGGCAGCGCGACTCAGCCGCAGCAGCTCAGGACTGATACCTGAACACTATGTTGTTGTACGCTTGTACAATGACAATAAAGCACTTAACAACAGATAAGGCTTTCGGCATTGGTTGTTCTCATTTTACTGTCTGAACAATACACCACAATGTGACCTTTTACCCTATATTACTTTAAGACCCGTAGCGGTTTCACCATTACTGTTGTCTATCGCTATATACAATGTCTTAAAAGTCTTTTTTGTCCACCCTTTGGTTAATATTTAAATACTTTTACTAACCTGCAGGAATAGTCCTTCCATCAAAAAATGTTATGGGTTTTGTGGTGTTTCGAGCCATTCCAGGTACCGGAGGGTAAAGACGAAGAGACTCCTTGATGCACATTGTGGTGTATGGGATTTTACTCAAGTCCTCCCTACAGACAGAACAAATACATTCTAATCCTTACTAAATCCCAAATCTTACTTTTTCTTTCTTTCTGTGCTCTTCAGCTCATAGCGCGATGAGCAGCTACAGGGGGGCTACCGGAAGTGAGAGGACGCTGGCGCGTTTTGGCTGCCGCTTCTCACTCCGGTCGAAAAAGTTTGTTTGAAACTAAACGGTTTTACGTACCGATTTCGCCTGGTACCGGTGGTATCTGATCCTGCCTCAAGATCTGGACTGTTTCTCTGCCTGGTCGCCCGCTTCTGCCGCCTGTCACGGTGGAACTCTGCTGTGACCACCATCAAGCTAGCTCCCGGGGCTGCCTACGGCCCAACCGCGCTGTGTTCTGCTCGAGCAGCGGACTACAACCCGGTTACCGGCCGACCTGCACTCCGGAGCAGCCTGCCAGCAATGCGGCTACTGTTCGTGGCTTTCCTGCTGGCCTCTCCGCGGCTGTTGCCATCCCCGGCTCCGTCCATGGCGCTTCGATACACGTCCTCGCAGCTCTTCAGATTCAACCACCGCGCACCTTCTTCACTGGATATCACAACAACTCTGCAACAACACTGCCTTCTCCGTCGTCGCCCCTACATCCACCGAGGCTCAAGACGCAGCCTTCTCTACAACCTCAGTGGCGAAAACAGTATTCCATCTCTCTGGTCCGCCCGCAGCTCACTCCCGCTCGCACACCGGCACAACAACATCCGCATACGTCATCTGCGTACTCATCACGTGACTTCATCTAACCTCCTGCCCGTCTCAACTTCCGCCACATGGACTTCACAACAAAAGCCTCTTAAGACAGCACTCTTCAATACAAGATCACTCAACAATAAAAGCCTGCTCCTCTGTGAATTCATCAATGACAATAAACTGGATATACTTTGTCTCACAGAAACCTGGCACAAACCCTTGGAATATATTGCACTTAATCAGACCACCCCACCTGGATACTCCTACATTGACAACCCCCGTTTGGACCGGCGAGGAGGCGGCATCGCAGTTATCCATCGCAGCGACATCTCCCTCCGCTCCATCTCCATCCCGGCTGTATCTTCCTTTGAACACCTCGCTTTCAGACTTCCCGGCTCCCAATCACTTACCGCTGCAGTCATCTACCGCCCCCCCAAAAACTGCCCAGCATTTCTTTCAGATTTCACAGATTTTGTAACTCAGCTGTCCTCCATTTCCCCATCTGTTCTCCTCCTTGGTGACTTCAACATCCATATTGACTCCCCTACAGCTAAATTCACATCTGACTTTTTGGACATTTTAAACTGCCTCAACCTCACCCAGCACGTCACTTCTCCCACACACAATCATGGACACATCCTGGACCTGGTTTGTTCCACACCCTCCCTCACCATACATAACCTGTCATTGACCGACCTCACAATTTCTGATCATCTGGCCATCACCCTGGACATTATTACCCCCTCTCCCACTGCCAAACACTCAAGAACAATTACATTCCGAAACCTGAAATCAATCAGTCCCATCGCGCTCTCTGCATCCATATCCCATGCCTTCACCAGCTCTTTGCTTCCCTCAGATCCAACTGCCTCTGATCTCGTCAACCTCTACAACCACACACTCTCCTCCTGCCTCAACCAAATAGCCCCCCTCAAAACTGCCTCAGTCTCCTTCTCCACCTCCGCCCCTTGGTTCACCCCAGATCTCCACAATCTCAAAAAACAAAAAAGACAACTTGAAAGGCTCCATAAAAATCCGGTCTCATTGTCCATGCCCAAGCCTACAAACAAGCTGTAACCACATATAACTCCGCCCTCAAAACTGCCCGGTCCAACTTCTACTCACAACTCATCCACTCAAATTCTTCCAACCCCCGCACACTATTCTCCACTTTTGCAAAACTGACCAAACCCAAGGACAATATAACCTCCACATTCACTACTGACAAATGCAATAACTTCCTGTCTTCTTACCATACTAAAATCCATACCATACACTGTTCACTTGCATCCACTTCCTCCGCTTCTCCTCCCTCTGAACATGAACTCGCTCCACTCACACTCCATTGCCTTCCCTCCTTCTCTCCTCTGTCTCCCTCCGAAACCACCAAACTTCTCACAACCATGAAATTCTCCAACTGCCAGCTTGACCCTATCCCATCTTCCCTCCTTAAAACCTGCATACCAACTCTAATCCCTTTCATCACCAGCATCGTCAACACTTCCCTTACCTCTGGATCTGTCCCATCCCCGCTCAAACTTGCCTCCATCACTCCCCTCCTGAAAAAACCCGGCCTCAACCCTGACAACCTGGACAACTTCAGACCCATCTCCAATCTCCCATTACTTTCAAAAATTCTGGAACGCGCCGTCATAACTCAACTCCACCAACATCTCCACTCCTCCCATCTTTTCGAAAAATTTCAATCCGGATTCCGTTCACACCACAGCACAGAAACAGCACTTCTTAAAGTTACAAATGATCTCCTCCTCGCCGCTGACTCTGGTTCCATATCCATCCTCCTCCTCCTCGACCTCTCCGCAGCTTTTGACACAATAAACCATACCATCCTCCTCCACCGTCTACAATCAATCGGCATCTCCGGCACAGCACTCCTCTGGTTCACCTCATACCTCTCCGACCGTCACCACTTTGTCTCTGTCAACAACTGCAACTCCCACACTTCCCCTGTCACCCACGGTGTCCCCAAGGTTCCGTGCTCGGCCCCCTCCTATTTACCATCTACATGCTTCCCCTCGGTCGGATCATCCGCCACCATGGACTCAACTTTCACTGCTATGCCGACGATACCCAACTCTACATCTCCACCAAATCCATCACCCCGGTTATCCTCTCCACCATCACTGACTGCATCTCCGACATCAAAACCTGGATGGACAATAACTTTCTCAAACTCAACAGCAATAAAACTGAACTCCTCATCACCGGCCCCAAATCTCTCCTCTCCTCTGTCCAGAACTTTACCCTCCTCATCGACGGTCACAATGTCACCCCCTCCCCTCTGTACGCAACCTTGGCATTATAATGGACTCCACCCTCTCATACCAAACACACATTAACCTCATCACTAAAACATCCTTCTTCCACCTCCGCAACATTGCCCGCCTCCGCCCTCCCTTACCCAGTCAACAGCAGAAATCCTCATCCACGCATTCATCACTTCCAGACTCGACTACTGCAATAGCCTCCTCTATGGACTTCCCACCACTCATCTCCAAAAACTGCAATACATCCAGAACTCTGCTGCCCGCCTCCTCACCCATACCCGGTCCAGAGAACACATCACCCCGGTCCTCCAACAGCTCCACTGGCTCCCCGTTCAATATCGGATTCAATACAAGCTCCTCCTCCTCACCTACAAGTCCCTCCATAACCTGGCCCCGCCCTACCTCTCTGAGCTCCTGCAACAACACCAGCCCACCCGCCACCTCCGCTCAGCCGGCACCAACCGCCTCACCCCTATCATTCGCACTAACCGCCGGACCCTGGGGGACCGAGCCTTCGCCATCGCCGCCCCCACCCTTTGGAACTCACTCCCACAGCTCATTAGAAACTCTGACTCATTACCTACCTTCAAATCAGTGCTCAAAACCCACCTGTTCAAACTAGCTTTTCCGTAAACCCTGTTTTGCTTTGTTTTGTTTTTCCCCATGTAAAGCGTCTTTGAGTGTCCAAAAAGCGCTATACAAGTTCGATGTATTATTATTATTATATTATTATATAAACTCACCAGCCCACGGTGTTCTTGCCGTCCAGGACTTGACTGATCTCTTCTCTGCACATCTGCTGGTGTTCTGGATGACAGGCCATACAGTACAGGAGGAAGGAGATGCCACTCGCTGTGGTGTCGTGGCCCTCAAACATGAAAGTGTCCACTTCAGCTCGAATGGCTTCATCTGAGAGACCCTGGTTGTTCTCATCCTTACAGAAATGCAGAACCATGCAGAAATAATATAAAGAGTTGCAGAGAGATTATGCCATTTATTTTTTATTTTTTGCAGGACGTGTGTGTGTGTGTGGATGTAAAATCATCTAATTAGTCAAATTGCATTGGATTACATCAGTATTTGTGAACTAGGGATGCACAATTTTGGAAACAGAAGACATGTCTCCTTTAGATTTATGTTTTAAAATCCATAATCTCTTCAACACAATTCAGCACATTTTAAACTCATCCAAGATCACTACGATTTGAGAGGTGACAGAAACATAAAATGCTAAACCAATGTTAGTCCTATTTTACCAAGCGACATCAAAATTCACTCAACAATACAAGTGCGTGTGTCTACCCGTAACCAGGTCAAATGTGGATATGGGTGGGGCACTGTGGAGTGTTTGATTATGGGAAACTTATTAACACAGTTCTGTTAAACACTAACTGAATCTTATTGCAACAACCTTGGCTACAACTTAACACACTGAAACTGCGCAGTATTTAACTCTGATCTTGCTAATTTAATTTAGTTAAGTAAAACAGGTGAGGAATTTGTTGCGTATCACTTACTCTGGCACAAAGGAGGATGTCCAGAAAGTCTAAGTATCTCTTGGCTTCTATGCGATCCAGCTCTTTTTCTTCTTTCAGCTCATCTTTTCTCTTTCTTATAACTTCAGCTGAGACAGAGATCAGACCAGAGAGGACAGGGTTAGATTGTATCCTCCACAAAGCAGTATGCAGGAAAACATTTACAGCTGTGGTTTTCAACTGGTGTTTCTGGACCAAAAAGTGGGTCCTTGGCCCATTTTCTGTTAGACAGGTCCGGGTCAGGTAATAATTGCCATTTTGTTTTGACAAGATTTTCTCAATGGATTCTGGTCACTTTCACTAGTCTAATTGAAATGTACTTTTAGGCCAACCGGAATTTTCATCAGAATCCAAGATCATAAATGGCTGCCAATTTGCCTAAAATGGGTCCTATTTACCATTAATTTGCATAAATGTAGGCTTTTTTTTAACCTAATTTGGTTATTATTTGGCTAAGAATGATTAGAAATCGTGATCACGCATCTTTGTCCTACAAATCCAAAATGGCTGCCATGGACGTCCCCGTCTTATAAGGCAGTGTTTCCCAATCAGGGGTACGGGGTACTTGAGCACTTGGCAGGGGTGCTTGGCATTACATTAGATTAAAAAACGAAGGTAAAACTGAGTAGAATTTCAAGATTTTTATTTAACCTTTATTTAACCAGGAAGTCCCTTGAGATAAATCTCTTTTCCGAGGGAAAAGTAAAAAAGATTGCTTTCAAAGAAAAGTTAGTTTTAATTATGTTTTTTCAGTAAAAGACTTAGTATTAGAGAGTATTTTAGCTACATTTTGAACATAACACTCTACTAAATACTGAATAATCTATGTTTAGTTGCTCAGTTTGTTAAAATTTGGGCAGGATCCTCGAGTTAGGAGGTACTTAGAGTATAAATTAATGCCTCAAGAAGTACGTGAGAACCACTGCTATAAGGCGCCGTAACTCATGCTCTGATATGGCTATGGCAATCATTTTTGGGTCTATTCCATGAATCGAACTGAGTCCTTGCAGATTCCATGAACCCATAATCTGCATGGACATACAATAGGGTACATGAAAGCAGGGCTGTACAATGGCAACAAAACCATTATTAAACCGTGGAATCTGCAGAAGGAGCTGAATTCTCTGTAACAAAAAATGGAAGACAATGAAGATGTTTCAGTAGAGTCTATTGTACGTCCAATTGTCCATGCAGAATACGGATTCATGGAATCTCTGAGGAATCTCAGTTAAGATTCATGGAATCTGGAAAATGCCTCACTCCATCTGTAAAAAACTAATAAGTGTGTGAATAAACTGAATTAAAAAAAGTGATTACATTTAAATGTTATTGAACAGCAAAATAATCCTTAATTTTGGTTGTGGAGCATGTCTATGATCATTTCTATGCATTAGGTTGTAAACCTTTTACTGAAAAACATAATTAAAAATAACTTTTCTTTATAATGATATTGAAATACTGTTCACCTTATTTTTAGATCTGAAATTATTCCAAGTACCCCCAGCTAAGTGCTCATGTACCCCCTCAGGTTCCCGTACCCCTGATTTGGGAAACACTGGCTGCTTCCGAATTCCACCAATAATAGCTCCTATGTCCTGATCCTAGCTCCTATCCCTTGTCACGTGATAAGGTTAACCGTTAGGTCCCTATGCAGTTGGGAACTAGAGCTTCAGCTGCTTTTGCACAATCCGACCGTCCTCACCCAGCGGCGGCAACAACAGGGGTTGTTTCATAAGCTGCTTTGACAGCTGTTTCATAAAAGTGGTGGCTTATTGGATGGGACATACGTAGCTCCTAACAGCTGGTGAGGAACCTCCAGAGGGCCCTATGCTAAAGGAGGTATGATACAAAGCATAAAGGCTCCTTTACCTACCTCCTTCCTTACTGACAGCACTATTCGGACGCTTCTTGTCATGGCGGACGCTGATGCACATCCGGTTTGGGCTTAGGCCTCATACCAATTTGCTCGGAAGAACCCACTGCCTTATAGGACAGGGGGCGTCCCAGGCAACCATATTGGATTTGCAGGACAAAGATGAGTGATTAGGATTTCTAAGCAACTGAATCATATTCCTCAGTCAAATAATAACCAAATGAGGTGAAAAAAGCCTACAGTTATTGAAATGCAGGGCAAAATTTCGGCAAATTGGTGGCCATTTCTAAGAGGGTCGAAACAGAACCAATGGAGAGTCATGTGATCAGTGGAGCTCCAGGAAATAATGTCACCTCCACTTTTTTCCCCCGCGACATGTATTTAAATTAATCTGAATAAAACGCCTTTAGTAAACTCCACTATCCTTAAGGTTAGGATTAGAGTTACATTTAGGCGGGGCCGCTGCAAGCCATTTTGGTACCCTAAGCAGAAATGCTTAAGTAATCTTAATTTTACCTGTATGGTTTTGTGCCACTCTGCAGGCCTTTCTGAACCTGAACCCATGAGGGCTGAGGTGGAAAATTAAGTCATTGTGGTAAGGAAAGGTCCTGAAGCGCAGGTTGATCAAGTTAGACAGCTCATACACAGATTGGATGTATGCATTTGTTCCTCTGTAAAACACAAGGGGAATATCATATAAGTGCCGTCAATAGAAAAGCTTTGCAGGCACTCACCCCGCGGTCTGGCAGTTGCTGTTGTAGCTGAAAGCACATTTTAAAATACTGTCCAGTGTCATGAGACTGACGTGCTCAAACAACTCAAACGTCTCACCAGTTTCTGAATATTTTTCCCATTTATTCTGGAAACAAAGAGAAATTGCAGTACTATTACTTGATCAATGGCCTAAATTACGGTGACTGTTGTGGGTATCAGCTACACCCAGTTTAACACTGAATTGGGACCTGCTTATTACCCGTCTATCGTATTGAATCTGATCTGGGTTTATCAAGTTGAGGGCAGATTTTGTGAACTATAGGTGGAGGCAGTAACAAAAGTAACTCCTCAAACCAGGCCAGAATGGGTTTGCCTTTTGCCTAATTTGGTTTCTACTTTAGATCAACATGTACCTACCAACATAGTGTTTGCAGAGTCAGACATCAATTTCACATAAGGCTTCAACACGTCATAATGGAAACCTGGAGTTAGCAGCCGTCTGTGGCGAAACCACTTCTGTCCATGTGACACCAATAAACCATCTCCTGCAGAAAAAAATGTTTATTAAACAAATCTATTGATGTCACAAGGAAAAAGGTTAAGGAAGTGTATATCAGCAACGAACAAGTTACCAATCCACTCTTTTATAAATCTATACGCAAAATCATCTTTTGGTTCTGTGTGGAACACAAAAGCAAAAATTATAAGAAAAAACAATTGAAATGTTGCTATAGAGCCATATGCACTTGTCTCACTTCTTCACAAATAACACACCTGTTGATGCCAGAATGGTCTTTGCATAATCAGGATGATGAATGTTTAGGAAACAAACAAAAGGGCCAAACCACAGTGGGAATGCATAGGGGTACTTTGATCCAAACGCCACCATTTTGTCCAAATCACTGCCGTCTTGTTTAAACTGTGTGAAAAAGAAATCAAACCACTAACATTTCTGTATGTATTTTCCACAGAAAAATACACAAACAATGGTCAGTCTAAGTGTAATTGAATGCATATGCAATAAATATATAAATGAAAATTACATTGTCCACTATAGCTACCCCTGTGGGTACTTGAGCATTTAGCGGGGGTACTTGGAATTATTGCAGATTTAAAAAAAGTAATACTGAGTAGAATTTCAAAAGACAGTTCATTTTAATCAGTGAAATTTTGAGAGTATTTTAGCTTCATTTTGAAAACAATACAATATTAAATACTGAATTATCTTAGTTTAGTTAATAATATTGGCTTGATCCTTGAGGTAGGGGATACTCGGAGAATAAATGAAGGACTCAAGGGGTACGCGAGACAAAAAAGGTTGGGACCCACTGATACAGTGTGTAATGTATGGTGTGTGGTGACCTACTCCTGCATTTACAGCTGGTTAACTTCAAGGAGGTAGTACTTCTTGGAGTAGTTTCATCACACAGTAAGCTACTTTTTATTTCTAGTTGAGTAATATAACTGCAATTGGGCGGCACGGTAGCGCAGCAGTTACTGTTTGTGCTGGTTCGATTCCCTCCCTTTGCATGTTCTCCCCATGTCTGCGCAAGGTTCCTCCGGTTTGTCCTACCACTAAAAACATGTACAATAGGCCAGGATGAATGCGAGTGTGGGAAATTAGCCCAAGGCTACAATCCGGCTTGGCGTGTTTACATGCATGCAACCCGTGTGTGTACATTAACATGCATTGTCGCGACCAAATAAACTATCAGTACCCTTTAGAAGAAAAAAAAAAAGCTGCATGTTGACAAGATACATGATGAGATTTTAAAGATGTTCTTCTTATTGATATATTTTTTCCCTGTGGTTCAGTGATGTGCGTGATGTCTCACCAGTCATGAAAAAATTGACAAAATAAAAATAATTTAAAACTAAATAAATCAATACAATAAATTATAGCTAGTGAAGCAAGTTCTTTTTCTGATGATTAGGGATTTCCTATGATTTTAATACATTTTGTGGTTACAAACACCTACAGGTTTATCAGTTGTTGATATCACGTAAAGAAGGCAGACACACACACTGACCGACTTTTTGTGGATGAAATGCAGAGTAAGAGCTACTCAGTTACATTAAGACTACATGTCCTAAGTATAACTCTTTGAAGTAGCTAACTGCACTTTTGCAAGTAGTTTTTCTTACAGTACTTTCTACTTCTACTTCAGTAATAGTAAAATTAACTAGCTGTAGCCTACTCTTACTTGAGTAAAAAACTCATGCCACTGTAAGTAGGCTACTGTAAATGTTTAAATGACAAATCTTCATTTTGACGCGTAAAATAGATGTAGCTATTTTGTGTGTTTGCTTAATTCTTTATAATGATTTATTAATGGTATGTTTTTAGCCCAGTGTTTCCCACACATAGACTATTCTGGAGAGAGGGCAAGCACTATTTGCGACTCACGGCAACTTCCGGTGACTCGCCGGTCATGAATCGTGGCTCACGGTTCAAAGTCTTTGCTTTTTATGGGTATTTATGAATTATTTATGACTCGCATGACTCGTGACTCATGAGTCGTGGCTCGCAGTTAAAAATACCACCAATCTATGCTTTTTAGGGGTATTTATGAGTTATTAATGACACAATATGGATCTCGACGCACAGTTTACATGTTATCAGTACCTTACACACACTTTTATCAGCTTTCTTCAACGAAGGTACTTGAGTCATCTTCTGTACTTGGTAGTTGAGGTCTCCAAACGTTTCGCCTCTCATCCAAAAGGCTTCGTCAGTGAACAAGGTTTCCCTCAGCAAGCAGCGTAGATAAAGACCAGTTGGGAGGAGTTGGCTCCTCCCCTCTAATAACAGCTACTCTCACCTGTGGGTAAACACCTTTGAAGTAGAGCGTCTGTAACGACCTGCTCCCCCCAGTATCGGTCAGCCCTGTCCTATTCATGGCTGATCACTGCTAATTACCTGCCTATTGTTCTATTGTTAGCTGAGGTATCGTCTTCTTGGACTGGCCGTGCTCTGTCCGTTTTCCCCGAAGCAGATTGGGGTAAAAAGAAGAAAGATTAAATCTTAGCCCACCATTTCGGTTCATGGAGGGATTTTCTTTTCTGACAAAAATAGCTTCTTTTACTCCTCTTTCAAACCAACGTTCTTCTTTAGCTAGAATTTTGACCTCCCCGTCCTCAAAAGAGTGATTGGAGGCTTTAAGGTGAAGGTGCACAGCCGACTGAGGGCCGCTTGTGCCACAAACAAAGCAATTTGGTTTATTCTATTCGATGCAAAGAAGAAGAATGCAAAGAACATTATATTGGAGAAACCAAACAAGTCTTACAGAAGAGACTTTATCAACACCGAAGAGAAAGCACATTTCCCTCCAGATGTGTAGAAGCTTTCCTTGTTAATAATCCAACACAATCAGACTCTTAATTGGATTTATTGCCATTGTCAGTGCAAGTTCACAAAGTAGGAATGTTTTCAGGGCAATCGTGCAATTTGAAACATAACACTTAGATAACTAATAAATTATTAAACATCAAGTGCATGCATAAGGTAGATCAAAATAAAATGTAATAAAAAACCACAAGCTGCCCCCTGCCTCAAGCCCCAGTCGCGGACTGCAGTACATTGGCCCGACACTTCCAGACCCACGGTAAAGTCTGTCTACTACAAATAGAAGTACGTGGAAAGGATTTCATTGGAATTTGGCACCTGCTGTTTTGCCTTGTGGCTTTCCCCTAGTATTGCAGTTCACTGGCCAGACAAAGGATTTCAACTATACAGCGAGTGAAAAGCACCGCTGCAGCGAGTGTGAGGCCGGGGCCTTGAGTGGGCCAGCACTGGAGCTACCTGCGGCAAGAGTAAGGCCGGGGTGTGACGAAAGCAAGGCGAAAGTGAGCAAGAGTTAGCAGAGAGCACACAGGTTGTGTGTGAGGCTCAGGGGAGAGCAGGTTTGGGCGAGAGCGGGGGCGGTAGCAAGGGGGGGCGGTCGCAAGGGGGGGCTGCGCCAGGGGCGAGGGCCTACATCGCTACTTGCGGCTTTAATTTCATTTTGAATTCTAAACTATATTGGACATCTCGCTTGTTTTATCTAGTAATTTCATTCTACCAAAATAATGAGGTGAGGTATTGTTTCCTTTGTATGTTTTAATCATTTTGTGATAATTTGAAAAGGCCATAGTACTTTGACATTGAAACAGAAACAACAAAACATTTTAAAAAATCCCTAGTCATATTTTCACTAGTTTAAAATATGACTTTCACCACGTTTCCCATGGTCAATTTGGGAGGTTTTTTTCACTCAATCTGGGATGGATTATAATAATAACTGTATTATTATTAGTAGTAGTAATAGTACTTAATAGTAGTAGTAGTGATAGTAACTGGTTTACACACAAAAATCTGTAGTGTAGGCTGCATTTTTCAGCATACCCTAACTGACTCAATCAATCATAAATTAATTTATATTAACAATTTTTTTGTGTCTAAACCATTTACTATCACTACTATTACTACGATACATACTACTAAGTTCTAGTACTACTACTAAAAACTATTACTAATACTACTACTACTACTAATAATATAATACGACGACTACTAATACTACTACTACTACTACTACTACTACTACCGTTCAAATTTTCACAAAATGATCAAAACACAGACTCTCAAAGGGAACAATATACCTCACCTCAATATTTTTGGTGGAATTGAAATTATTAGATAAAACAAGCGTGATGTCCTAAGTAGTGTAGGATTCAAAATGAAATTAGACAGCACCCTCTGGTGACGAGTCGCGACTCATGACTATGCTCGTCAGTTATGCGAGTCACTGGTTAACAATACATGGGGAGCATTACAGACATATAACAGCTGATAAAGTGTGTGTAAGGTACTGATAACATGTAAACTGTGCCTCGAGATCCATATTGTGTCATTAATAATTCACAAATACTCCTTAAAAGCAATGAATTGTGGTATTTTTAACCGCGAGCCAGGACTCGTAGCTCGTGAGTCACGTGAGTCGCTGGTTAACAATACATGGAGAGCAATACAAACGCATAACAGCTGATAAAGCATGTGTAAGGCACTGATAACGTGTAAACTGTTCATCCAGATCCATATTGTGTCATTAATAACTCATAAATACCCCTAAAAAGCAAAGACTGTTGGATTTCTTAACCGCGAGCCACGACTCATGAGTCGCAAGTCACAAATAATGGTGCGTACAGACCAAACGCTGACACGCCACCAACTTCCATGTTAACCCTATGTAGACGTGCTTCGACGCGCGTCGAAATGTGAGCAAAGATGTCCGCGCGTATGAAGCGTTCCAAATGCGAGCAGATGAGGATTAGGCCTGTTTCAGACCGCACGCGGACCCCAGAGCCGAGCGCCCTTTCCAGCCGAACTACCTCGCGGCGAGCGCATGTATTCAGACTGCCACGGAGCGCGGGCGAAGAGCCTGGAGTAGTATTGGACTCAAAACAACTCCTCGTGGTTCATTCTAAAGCAGCACTATTAATTATAAGATAGGAATACAACGGAGATGTCTCCTTAAAGTGCAACATGTGTTTTATGCATATGGAAAAAAAAATCTAAATTTAGTAGTACCTGGAAAATGATGTTATTAATGCGCCTAAAGTTATATTTCTTTATGTATTCCAAGTACACGATTGGATAGACGTGAAATTGCTTCATAAAAGTGATTTTTGCACATTTGGTGCTCAAAGTCGCTTCGCTGCGCAGCCTACACGCCGAAAAAATGCGCTCGAGTTCCATTTTTGGTTTCAGGAGCGGAGGCGGCAGCGGCGCGCGCCGATTCCCTGCGCGCCGCCTCGGCGCCGGTCTGTACACACAAGAGCTTTCTCATCTGCACAACAGGACGCGACTTGAAGCGCAGCTTGCGAATGCACGCGAGAGGGTTTCGAAGACGAATTCGTTCACGAATTCGTGTGCGGTGTGAAACAGGCCTTAAAGGCTGATTTATAGTCGAGCGGCCGGTCCCGCCCACCGCAGCCCCGTCTGCTTGACGCAAGCCAGAATCGTTCGAACCTTCGCGTAGCTCCTCTGCCTTCACGTTGTGATGTATATTTTAAAAAAAAATTTAATAACATAAAAAGTGAAAACACAAAAGCACTAAATTATAGGAACAATATATTCATGAAAAATAACTTCAAAGAGGGAGACTGTAGGAGTTTGTTGTGTGTTTCCTTGTTTTGCGAAAGGATCAACCAATCACCTCACTTGCGTTCTGCAGCACTGGCCGCGGAGTCACTTTGTGCGGCAGGTGCACGTCAGCGGCAGATGCAGCTGTCGCGAACTCCCTGATTGGCTCCCACGTGCGTTCAGCACGTAAACGGGGAGCTGACGCTGAAGTAAAAATTGGCCTTAACGCGCGTCAAAACCAGTGAGAACAGCGCGGTACAGAGCAGGGATGCCCCGCCCACTGCTTCATGCACTCAAGTAATCACAATCTACACGTGGGTTCATTTACGCCTTGTTAACCAATCCGGGACTGGGTTCAAATAGTGAGCACAAGCGTCACCTGTTACCTGCAGCAGTGGCGCAAAAAGGGCATACGCAATATATGCCTTTCATAGGGGCGCCAATAGTGATGTGTTCTTTTTAACAGTCTATGTGTGTCGGTCGTGAACGATCCGGCTCTTTTGAACGAGCCTTTACAGTGAACGATATGAACAGGTTCGCGGTGGTGTTTTTTTAATTCCTCTTTGGGGGACGGGCGTCACTTTAGTTGTGCATGCTTATTTTGCGAAACAAAAGTCACTGCTGGAGTGGGGCAGAGAGAAGTGCAGAGGGACTGTCACCTCCACCGCTGCTGCTGCAGCCTGCAGCCCCACGAGGAGCTCAAAGTGAGCATAAGGCAACACGTTTGAGAAATAAAAGTCCTAATGAAATAATAAACACGGTTACAGAGAAGATCACGTTGAAGCTTGCGTTGTTTTCTCCCCTCTTGCACGAGGGACAGAGAGGGAGAGGAGGAAAAGTTACGTGAATGAAGCAACAGAAGCTTTTAATCGGGCCGTGTGATTGTTTTTTTGTGATAACAAACTCCATAGGGGCGACAGTGGCGCAGATGGTAGAGCGGGTCGTCTCATGATCGGAAGGTCGTGGGTTCGAATCCCGCCTCCTGACAGTGCACATTGTCGTTGTGTCCTTGGGCAAGGCACTTCACCCACATTGCCTCCAGTGTCTGCCTACACTGGTAGCCCCCTAGGAGAGACCAACAGGCCCGGTTTAAACCGTGAGGCCGTCCTTCCGTGGACTCACCACCTGCAGAAGGCGCCGTGGGGGGCTGGTGCTATGTGATTTGGGCAGCTCCGGCAGCTGCCCCCACGACCCGGCAACGGACAAGTGGAAGAAAATGGATGGATGGAACTCCATAGAGGGAAATATCAATGTTATATTGTGTGAAATAGTGACATTTTCGTTAAAATAAAGTCAATTCAGAGGGTATTTATTTTCTTTAAAAAAAAAATAAACAACCATCAAAGAGCCGTGTGTGTGTGTGTGTGTGTGTGTGTGTGTGTGTGTGTGTGTGTGTGTGTGTGTGTGTGTGTGTGTGTGTGTGTGTGTGTGTGTGGGAGGGGGGTAGTTGCGCCCCTGACCTGCAGCATGGAGGAGAAGTTGATCATCGCGGTTTGCGCTTGGCCTGAGTTGTATGACACGCCTCCTAATTATGACGCTTGCAAAACTTCACGCGCCAGCAAACAGGCGTTTCTCGCGAGTGTGAAGCGGCAATGTTTGGCGTCCAACTAGAGGCTGACGGAGCGTGGACGCACGTTCGGTCTGAACGCACCTTTATTCATAAATACCAATAAAAAGCAAAGACTTTGAACCGTGAGCTACAATTCATGACTGGCGAGTCGCGACTCATGGCTCGTGAGTCACGCGAGTCACCGGAAGTTGCCGTGAGTCGCTAATAGTGCTTGCCCTTAGGCCCGTTTCACACCGCACACGGATTCGTGAACGAATTCGTCTTCGAATCCCTCTCCGCGTGCATTCGCAAGCCGCGCTTCAAGTCACGTCCTGTTGTGCAGATGAGAAAGCTCTTGTGTGTACAGACCGGCGCCGAGGCGGCACGCAGGGAAACGGCGCGCGCCGCTGCCGCCTCCGCTCCTGAAACCAAAAATTGAACTCGAGCGCATTTTTTCCGCGTGTAGGCTGCGTAGCGAAGCGACTTTCAGCACCAAATGTGCAAAAATCGCTTTTATGAAGCAATTTCACGTCTATCCAATCGTGTACTTGGAATACATAAGGAAATATAACTTTAGGCGTATTAATAACATAATTTTCCAGGTACTACTAAATTTTGATTTTTTTTTTCATATGCATAAAACACATTTTTGAGACATATCAGTTGTATTCCTATCTTATAAGTAATAGTGCTGCTTTAGAATGAACCACGAGGAGTTGTTTTGAGTCCAATACTACTCCAGGCTCTTCGCCCGCGCGCCGTGGCAGTCTGAATACATGCGCTCGCTGCGAGGTAGTTCGGCTGGAAAGGGCGCTCGGCTCTGGGGTCCGCGTGCGGTCTGAAACAGGCCTAATTCTTCCAAAAGCTCATCGCGTTGCAGCCTCACAAGTTTTCGTCACAACCTTAATGCTTTCACAGGACGGAGAGCCGTATTTATCCCACTGCTGCAGCGGGAGGCGGATACAGGAGAGAAAGGCACAATCTCTCCTGTGTCCGCCTCCCGCTGCAGCGCGATCAAAGGGCTGCGTTGCATGCTGTAAAAACGTGACCCATACTCTGCACGTGTTTCTCCGCGCGCTCCCCCATCAGCGCGGAGAGGCGTGGCTTGCCATAAGGCAAGTCAGGCAGCTGCCTGGGGCCCCCAACTGTGAAGGGCCCCCATGCACCAACCCGTTTTCAGATACCTGCAGTAAACACTTGATATACATAGTCTTCCTAATGATTTTGGTGATGCAGTTACATCATCTCTCTACCAACGCTCTGTGGCGCTGTTTATCCCCATCCTGCTGCATGCTTTAGTGAGTCATGGTTCCCTAATGTTAACTTTTAATGAGCAGTGGACAGACTTTTTTACTCATGGCTCCACCAGATTATATTTCTAATAGTGAAACCAGTTTATTGTAACTCTCTTCATGACCTAAAGAACCTCAGCCTTCTGTTCTGAGGAAAACTTATGCAGAGAACTGCATTATCGGGAGTTTTCAGGTGACCCGCTCCTGCCCAAATGACATCCTCTCTCCCAGTGCGTAGTACACCGATCGGCCACCAGAGGGCCCCCAACCGACATTCTTGCTTGGGGCCCCTTGGTACCCTTGCTACGCCACTGGCAGAGCCTGTGCACTTCGTATTGAACATTTTAGCTTTTTAATAGGAAATGCTGTTATTTTAGAAATGTAGGAGCATCCACATATGTGACAGAGACTGTAAGTTGCATCTTCCTGCAGTTTTGTTGACTTTATGGCAATAAAAGTCTATAGCCTATGTGCCTCACCAGCTGCAAACCTCAGCGCACGTAACAGGAAAAAATATTAGCCTACTTACTGTATTTTCACTCAAACAAGTAGGTTAATTAATATTCAGTAATTTTGGGGGTCACTTTTTTATGCTTGAATAAAATTATTTGAATGTATTCCACCCTTTACTTGAGTAAATATTTTGGCAACACCAGCTTAACATAGGCTATAGTAGTGTAGTATGATTATATTACTATATTATAGTAGGCTATTGTTGTGGCACGGTGGGACAGCGGTTTGTGCTCATTAGGGTTGGGACGATGGACGATATCATCGTCCATCGTGATGGATGATGAACATCACGATGGAGAGCAACCATCGTGATGCCACGCCTCCTCCTGTCAGAAACACGCGCTGATCTTCTGTGGGCCTTGTAAACCTACAAACTTTGCAGGGATTGCACTGTAAATTAAATCTCGAATATAACTAATATGCACGCTAGTTTAAGTAGCCTACCAGAAGCCCGAAGACATAATGATTTAGCCGTAATTATTAAAATAAAGACGCAGCGCTGCTCTATTTCTGACGCACGGGGCTCTCTATCTCTCTCTCTCTCTCTCTCTCTCTCTCTCTCTCTCTAAAAGCAGCTATTGTTTAACACCGCTTATTATACGGCCCTTCACAATGCAAGTAGAACGCTCCATTGATTTGAATGTGATTTCCCAACATTCTACCGGTCTTTATTTGTTGATAGAAGACCTCTGAAAAAAATAATGACCGCTGCCAATGGCAACGGAGTTCGTGCTTGTAATACAGGTCTTTCATATCACTCCGCGAGTAGTAGTAGCGGACAGGCGGACACTATCTCTGTCCCCGTCCCAGCGAGAGAAGTTGGGGGAATCGCTCGTGAAGTTAACGTGAGTCCGACTTTCAACTTACCCAGAGATTCACCACCATTCCTCCTCTCCAACTGTACCTTCAACTAAGTAGCTAGGCTAGCAATAAGTAGCTAGCCGTGCTGCTACTAGCCTTGCCACACTGCCTGGAATCAACAAACGTTGCCAAGCAACGCGCAAACTTTTGGGAACTATTTGCCGCGGAAATCATTAAATAAACCTTTCTGCCTTCATAAAAGTGTATGAAGTTTATTTGTGTGTGTACAGTTGGCAAACAGCCGTATAATAATCGGGATAATGTATAGAACGCCGGTCATTATCGGGAAAATAAGTACCTTCAGGGCAAAACAAGACCCCTCCGCTGCGCGTCGGGATCCAGTTCGCCCTGTCGGTACTTATTTTCCCGATAATGACCGGCGTTCTATACATTATCCCTTACGTGGTTTCGCTTTTCGTACGGAAACTAAACAGTTTTAAAATGCTGCGATGGATATCACATCGGAGCTGAGAGCGCATGGGTTTGGATGTTCTCACGAAGGACTGAGAGAGGAGAGAGAGGAGAGAAAGAGGCGCGGAGGTACGAGGCACACGGACCGGGCGGCGCGTGGAGCAGCTTCAATAACGTAGGCTACGACGCAAACTTCTAAATATTGTCCCGTTCACCCACTGTTTCTTAAACATTACGTTAAAATTGAGCAAATGCAAATAATAAGCTCCGAATTACAGCTGTATTAGTGTGATAAGAGCCTTGTTATTGAGGAGCAGATGACGCTCTAAATAAGTCGAGTTTTAACGCATTTCTGTTGCAAAATTCGTCTTCCATGACTCTGTTCAGATCATATTTAGTTAAGATACATTTATCCTGCAATCTCACATTTTTCCTAACAAAAATAATATGCAGCCTATATAGGCTATGCAAATGTCTTTAAAAAATGCTTATGATGAGAGATGGACCACGATGGTTCACTGTAAACATCGTCAACTGCCAATTAAGGGGACATCGCCCAACCCTAGTGCTCATGCTTCACAGCTCCTGGGTTTGATTCCAGCCGGAGGGGGGCTTCTTTTTTTTTTTTGCAGGGTTCCCCTACCGCTATAAACATGTAGATAGACCAGAATGAATGTCTGTACGTGTGAGTGGTTGGTGGTGGTCGGTGGTGGTCAAACAGACTTTCTCCTGTGAGTCTACCCCAAGGGGCAGCTGTGGATAACCAGTGTCGGGAGAATACTTTTAAATTGTATTTAGTATACTGAATACTTGACCGTTACTTTGTCCAGTCAGAGTGCTGTATTCTGAATACTTACAATACTGTCACGCATAAGCTTTAAAACATGACTAGTTTGTTGAGACTGTTGTATAGGAATACACACAAAAAAAACACTTTGCAAATGCACCAGGAGCAGCACATCAAAGCACATCACATGGCGCATGGTGCACATGAACTCTGACATAAGGAGTTTTGAAATAGGCTGCGTATTTGTTTTGGATGAGAGACAGACCGTGGAAAGTGATTCAAAACAAAACTAAACATTTCCCTGATCGTTTTGATCTTACTTTATTATTAATATTGTGCAATATACAGCAGACATATAATGATTACCGCAATGTATAATTTGATTTTAGGAAACTATAGGCTACTCTAAATACTCTAAAATGAAAGAGTAACTGTAGCCTACCTCAATACTAATGAGTAAGTAAATACGTATTCTGAATACGAGTATTCAGTATACTATCCAACACTGTGGATAACTAACCAGCGAGTATGGCGTGAATGAATACAGTGTAGCGCTTTGATGAAACGTATAAGTGTAATAGTGTAAGCCATTGTAATAATAGTAATAATATAGCCAGGTAGTAGACGTAATTTTATTTTAAATAGTTATATGTTCCAAATCTAATGCGCTGCGTCGTTCCAACTACACAGAAGAAATGCATGAATTGGTTACCTCCAAAACGTGTCCAAAGAGCCAGTGTGCAGGTGGTCCAGTGAAAGTTTCCATTAGTCGAAATGTCTTTCTACTTTTAACGACCAAGACAGTTAATTTGAAGAGCAGCGCGACGACACAAACCAGCGCAAACAAGGGGAGCATGCGGGACCCCACTGCAAACTCTCCAAAAAACCCAAATCCGGCGCCATTCTGGCTGCAGTTTGTCACTCAGTTAATGCTGTCTATAAGCGACGTAAACAAAAGGCTTGGTTAGTTTCGCCGCAACATCTACTACAGACAGTCTGTATGCAAACGCTGGCCGGCTTCCTCTAGATTTGAATGTGCGTCATGTTGGACCAGCGCAACAGGAGGTGGGGAATCTGTGCAGTAAAAGCTACACGTCACGGAGACATTAGATCTAGTCAGTTCTTGTCAGATGCATGAGCTTAGGCTACTATATCACCCCAGTGTGTGTAGCGTATTGCAAGATTGCGATTTGCAACATGAATTAATCAAAGAGGCGGACCCAAACGTTCACAAACAGAGCATTGCTTGTTCTGTGAAAGACATGAGCAGCGCGCTTCAAACACTTCTTCTCGTTGTCAGAACACAGCAGCACAGTCATTACATAGGCAGAACAACTTACTGTAACACCCATCCAACAGCACCAAATTCTGGGCCCTAGGTAAAGACTATTTTGATGGACCCCAGTCAGTTGAAAGTGTAGTTCATTTCGTTTACATTCACAAACGGTATACAGTACTTACATCCCGTATACTTAGTGTGTGGTTTGTTTATTGTGTAAATGTCATCTTGTCTTTAAATGTCATCTTGACTGGGTGCAGCTACAACAATGTAAAGGTCTGTTTTAACCTTAATTGTGATATACAGATGTTTAAATTGGTAGTGGGACATTGCACTTTTATTAGGCCTACTGAAACTATTAGTTTTACATAGACCTTAAAGATACCCCCCCCCCCCCCCCCCCCTCTCTCTCTTTATGGAACTTTAGGGGCTCTGTAGTACGGTGTACACACTTGTGCATAGCTCTATAGGTTTATTGTTTTACTTCCATGTGTAAATGTTGCGCAAGACTTTTTTTTAAATTTATTTTATTTTTATTTTTGTGGGCTATAGATTCAAATTGATTGGCTAATGGCAATCTCTACTCCTATTGACCTGCAGTGTCTCGCCAAGGCTCACCGAAACAGTGATGTGGATGCACTCTATTTGTTCATTTTGCAACAGACTCCAATGAACACTCAGGTTGTTTAGGGCCACAACCACCAGGGGGCATTAATTATCCCAATTACATTTTTGACATGTCATTGACCACAAATGAAGAGACGCATATATTATCGAACAAAGTTTATTTAACACACAACTGTCCCCATTTACATTTTTTAAATTTGTATTCTGGTTTTTAATTTTTTAAAGCCCCCGAGTGTTCTTGAGAGCTGATGTAACAGGTTAATTTTTCCATTGTGAGATCAATAAAGCCCTATCTTATATTAGCTAGTTCAGTTATGTTGATTTGGCCTTATTTCAGTGTAATGCACCGAATAAGGGACAGCTTTGGAGGAAATGGAACACGACGTGCGGCCCTCTCTTTAATAAAAGTAAGGACAGAGAATATGGAAACACACACGCAGTCAACACTAAATCAAGATAAAACGTTTTGATTTTGGGAAGTCCTTTATTGATTGGGTAAGAATTCTCTACACATCACCTAGGCTGACACACTAGTGGCAATAATCAAATCATCAACCCATATGATAATGTGAACTTTCTCATTGTCAGTAATTTTACTGTAGACACAATGATCATCTGGATTTTGTACAAACTGTATTTCACAGAAATAATCATGCAACATTGTGTTCCATTTGCGGCCTGACTGTTTTAATCCATACAGGGATTTCTTCAGTTTACATACTAGTTTGTCTCCATTAGATCTCACTTCATAATCCTCTGGTTGTTCAATATAAATTCCACACTCAATTGGTGCATGTAAATATGCTCTTTTTACATCCATCTGGTGAACAATCAGATAGTCTTGTCCTGCTTTCTGTGCCAACAGCCTGATGCTAGTCATCCTGGCTGTAGGAGAGAAAGTGGCAATACCGCCTTTGCTCTGCCCGATCCCGTCAGATCTTGGAAGCTAAGCAGGGAAGGGCTTGGTCGGTACTTGGATGGGAGACCGTTTGGTAACACCAGGAAGCCTAGCAAATGTAGTGAGTGAGTGAGTGGTTGGTGGTGGTCGGAGGGGCCGATGGCGCAGACTGGTTGCCTCGCTTCTGTCAGTCTACCCTAGGGCAGCTGTGGCTACTGTAGTAGCTTACTACCACCAAGTATGGAGTGAATGAATAATGCAATGTAAAGCGTCTTTGAGTGTCCAAAAAAGCGCTATAAAGAACCGATGCATTATTATTATTAAAGTCTTGTCACAGTTAACACCCCTTTTCTGACTGAAACCTTTGGCAACATATCTCGCCTTGTATTTGTCTGAACCATCATTGTTCTTCTTCAATGCGTAAACCCACTTGCTTCCCACTACATCCTTGTCCTCTGGTAGAGTGGTCAGGGTAAACGTTGAGCTGTCGATTGAACTTCCTCGTCCATTAATTCAGTCCAGTCTTTTGCGTTCATTGAGGTAACCGCTTCTTTATAAGTCTGTGGCACATTGCACATAAGTCTGTAACAGTAGTCAATATTTATGTCCTCCTCGAACCCACACGCATGGTCACCGTAATAATCTGGCTTTTTCCTTTCTCCGTCAGGGTAGCGCCTCTCTTTGGGTTTGTCTTTTTTGTCTTCTTCAACTGCCATTGTTTTAGTATTATACTCCTCTGTTTTGCTTTCCGAGTGCTCCTCTTCTTGGTTTTCAGTTATTTGTGGGCTAACTGAAGGGGTTTTCACTGGTTCTCTTTCATTCTGAATCACTATATCATCATCTTCCGCATCCATTACTACCAAACTTCTGCATTCTGGAAATAGTTGGCTGTCTGCCTGTTAACATGTAGTAAGGAGTCCGTTTAGTGCGGTTGTTAAAGCACCTATTCCTCACCATAGCAGCTGTCTGGACAGCATAGGTCCACAACATCTTTGGCAGCCCACTCTCTGAGCATACACCTGGCCATTTCAAACAGGGTTCTCCAGTTGCGTTCAGCAGTACCATTTTGGTGTGGAGAGTATGGGGCTGAGGTCTCATGCCTAATACAACTCCTGCGCATTAAAGCTTGGTACTCTCTGCCTGTGTATTCTGTACCATTGTCAGATCTCATGCATTTTATTTTGCCATGAGGAGCCATGTCAGCTATAAACTTCGGTTGCTTGCACTGTATCACTTTTATTTTTCAAAAGGTATACAAACACTGCACCAGAAGAGTCGTCTGTAAAGGATCGTGCATCTTTAGAAATTGGGTCTATAGGACCAGCTAAGTCAGTGTGCACCATGTTCAGAATTGCTTTGGCCCTTGTATCTGGCCCTCTGTTCCTAGTTTGGACAAACTTCCCTTGAGTGCAAACTTCACAACATGGAACAGGTTTATTACCTTAATTCTTAATGTCCATCCCATTTACAACACGTCTTAGCTTTAACACATCTGCATAATTGCAATGACCTAAGATTTCATGCCAACTTTGCAAATCAACGCTTTTCTTACACTGATCATTACAGTCAATGTCTGAAGTGTGCAGCTAGAAAAGCTTGTTGTGTACATGTATGGGGAATTTGGTACCGTCTTTATGAAGCAGGACACTGTTCTTCTCACTGAAGATCACTGTGGCTCCACTGGTGGTAGCTTTTACAGAGAAGATATCCTGGGGATAATTGGGATGTATAGAGCTCTCCTGAGCGTTGTTCGGAAACTCCGCCCCTCGCTGTCAATATAGTCGGGGGGCCGAAGTCTCAAAAGCTCTTTAAATTGGATTCAACCTGACATTGTCTGCCATACTTTTTATTTGTGTTTTTTCTGTTAACTTTAACCCTAAGGACCAATAATTGGAGGGTATGCTCTGCTGGAAATATCGCGAAAAAAATTGTGGCTATTTTAGAGTATGCACACCCATGTCGAAAAAGTAAAAAAGTCGCTTTTGACACTAGTCCAAAAGTTTGGTATAGGCCATTTCCAGCCCATTAGAAAATGATTTACACCATTGTATTTGGTATCATTTTAAAAGAAGATATTGTCATTTTTCTTTTGAGCCCAAAAGTACTACTCTGTGACAATTACTGTGGTAACCATAGCTCCTCTAACTCAAACCTGAGGACGTTTTGTCACCATTTTCGCCAAAACAGTTTTACTACGTTTAACGCGGTTTCTTCCAGGAACATCACAGACACCAAAGTTTGATACTGGGAAACTCTAGACTCTGAGGATTCAGGAAATGTATAACATGTCAGCACTTTCTCAGCTTAAGAAAAAACATGTCATCCTTCAGTCAATTACAGTATAACTGGTGACCTCTGGTGGAAAAAACCTGCCAACATTATAATTAAAACCTTAACAAAAATGATCTGGAAATCATGTCATTATTGTATTTGCTTAGCAGCTCTTCTCCTAAATGCTAATAAAAAAAAATCCAAAAATTAATCTTTTATAAAACATAAAGTAATTACTCAATCTAATGCAGTTAAATTTACTTGGTGATAGAAGCACTAATGAACATTCCTTAAAAATCGTGCCACCTAAGCTGTCTTCCAATCCAAAACAATTTGACAAATTTATTGATATTACAATATTCACGTGTGGTACAAAACATATCTTTCTCTTTAACTCCATTTATTATTTTTGCATGTCCTCTGTATGGATGAAAACAACCAGGGTCTCTCAGATGAAGCCATTTGAGCTGAAGTGGACACTTTCATGTTTGAGGGCCACGACACCACAGCGAGTGGCCTCACCTTCATCCTGTACTGTCTGACCTGCCATCCAGAACACCAGCAGATTTGCAGAGAAGAGATCAGTCAAGTCCTGGGCAGCAAGAACTCCGTGGAGTGGTGTGTTTATATCACACAGAAAAACAAACTGACAGAGATGCTTAAGAATTAGAATGTATTCTGTCTGTAGGGAGGACTTGAGTAAAATCCCATACACCACAATGTGCATCAAGGTGTCTCTTCGTCTTTACCCTCTGGTCCCTGCAGTCCTTCGAAATTCCACAAAACCCATAACATTTTTTGATGGAAGGACGATTCCTGCAGGTTAGTAAGAGCATTCAAATGTTAACCAAAATGCAAAGGCAAAAAGGAGACAGCAGTGTCACATTCCATGGTGCTTTAAACATTGCATTTCTATTATCTCTTTGCAGGTACTCGTGTCGCAACAAGTGTGTATTGCCTTCACAGAAATGCAACTGTCTGGGAGAATCCAAATGTAAGTTTATGGCATAATTTTGTAGACACCATTGGGTAAGAGACATTGAGACCGAGGAGGAGTGGGGTCGGAGAGAACTGCCTCCTCTATCTGAACCAGGGCAGTGTTACTGGACTTCTGTGCTACCCATAGTTTGTGCATGTGGCACCAGGACACCCTTGTTTGTACAGACACATTCTGAGAGAGCTAAGAAGAAGCTTCTGTGAATAGAAGTGGAACGTCCTCAACTCAACCAAGCCCAGTCCAGTTGACAATTTAAGCTTCACCATGATGAAAACTTCCTGGACAAATGAGAGCCTTCACAAAACACTTGACATGTTTTTAAGTGTGTGCGGGGTTTTAAAGCTAAACACACAGACAAAGGAGAACAAAAATCATACATAAAACAAACAAACAAACACATTTGTATAAAATAGGAATAACAAACAATATTACATAAAGAAAGAAAGAAAAGAAAAGAAAAGAAAGGGATTTTGAAGGCTGTCTTATACTTTGCATTCACACATACACATGCCCTAGGGCTACACCTTATATCACAAAGACCTCAGAATAATATCAGGATATGCAATATCCACACCACAAAAGTCCACGATATATTACACAAAATATTGACCAGGACATTTTGAATCAAACAGAACAGATAACATTCAGTGCAATCTGTGCTGACAACATTCTGCTTTAATCAGCCTTACACAGAAACCAGAACACAGTCTACATTATGATTACGTTACAATAAAACAAAACATTATTATAGCAACACTCACTTTTTATAGCTGCTATTAGACTTTTACTTTTACTTTTATTAAATAATAATTCATTTATTTATAGTTTTTATTTGTGTGTACTGTCAAAATCCTGTGTTAGTTTTTCCCAGTGGGCCTCCTTCACCCCCTGTGTTGTGGGGCCCTAGTCCCTCTGCCACCAGCTGCACTCACCCCTAGGTCTTATATAAGACCGCTCTTCGAGTGTCTCATTCTGACCACAAGAGCTAAGAAGCTTCAATGGAGTAAAGCGAATGTCCTCAACTCAACCAAACCCAGTCCAGTCGACAATTTAAGCTTCAGTACAGTGAATATTTCCTGGATGAATGAGAGCTTTCACAAAGATTATGGGTAATGTAGTCTATGTTCAGGGGCAGGACTTATAACAGTTTGCAAAGAAGTTTGTTTGTAAGCAGTCAGTAAGACGTGTCAAAAGTCTTACATTCCAGACAGTCATGCAATCCTCGTAAACAGTTAAGCCAACACTCCAAAACATCACAAATATCACTCCTGTTCTCCAGCCTCTTCACTGGCTTCCTGTGCAGTTAAGGCTCCTTTTTAAACTTCTCTTGTCATTATCCTTGCCTTGATTAATGGCCGAGATTAGGCCTATACCTCAGACCACCCTTGCACTCCTCTGATGAAACGCGGTATCATGGGTCTTGGTAAAAAGAAAGAAAGAAAAAAGCCAGAGCTGTGATAAATAAATGAACATCGATCCTTAAAACACACCGAAAGACTCACTTATTTAGGCTGGCATTTGACACAGTCTGTTATCTACAATGTACATTTCTGTGACGCACCATGCACACCCTTCGACTCTTAGGAAGGTGTCATACAAGTACAGTTCATTGATTGATAAACCATTCGGCTTTTGTGCGTTATGAAATGGCTAAGTCCAGTCTGGGTTTGATTCTTTGGCTGCTGACTTACACTCTGGAGCCTCCATGTCTTCCCTGTGTTACTCTGGGTTGTCGGTTAAGCCAACTTCCAAAGACATGAATATGCATTGATGACTGACTCTAACATGGTCCCAACTGTGAATGGATACTGTATGTCCTTCAAGTGTAATAATCATCTAAACGTTACCATGGCTACTAACAACTAACTCTATTACTTTTTTATTGACAGAGTGAATAATGCATTCCACTGTGCATTACAGGTTTTTGATCCACTGCGATTCCTCCCTGAAAATGTGTCCTCCAGGTCGCCTCATGCTTTTGTGCCATTCTCTGCAGGCCCAAAGTGAGTCTACATCTCACCCATAAGATTATCTTTGGAAATGGCGCTGTGTACAACCAGGTGTATTGCGTAGTCCTGGTCTCTCTAGATGTGCTTATTATTTTTGCCTTACCTTAGTTTAATATTAAGTCAAATAAATTTTTCAGAGCATTTTTGTGTACTATCCCTACAGGAATTGCATTGGTCAAAACTTTGCCATGAATGAGATCAAATCTGCGACAGTCTTAGCGCTGCAGAAGTATGAATTCTTGGAAGACCCAAAATGGAAACCCAAGCTTGTCCCTCAAGTAGTTCTTCGCTCGCTTAACGGCATCCATATCAAGATAAAACCTGTGCAGACAAGTAATTAAGATAAGATGTGTGAACCCAGGCTGGATCAAAAAGAGTCTAAAACTTCAAATTATTGTGTGTTATATTATTTGTATTTTCAATCAAGTGAACTACAAAACTATTTTATTTACAGTTAAGAGAAGTTATGAAGTTTGTTCTTAATGATACGCAATGCAATAATGATTTGCTGCTTTTGAACAGAAATCAGGGGAGGAGGGTTGGCCAGGCTATAGCTATAGTTTGTGGAGGTTTTTTTAACCCTTGAGGTGCAAGTGCATGTGTTACACCAGGGCTTTCAAGTACTTTTTTCACTGGGCCAGATTATTTCGGAGATCATTGGCCACTGAGCCGGTCAGTTGGTGAGCCTCCCACCGCCACCAAACATATTCATATTTTTAGGGTAAATAAATGAGAATTTCATTATCATCACTGCTTGAATAGAACAGAATTGGGCCTAAACATAACGTTTTTATATTCCAGCATTTTAAAGCTTTAATAATCATTTTAATATGTAGAGGTTAATGTTTCATCAAAAAAGGTGTGGTCCTGAACAAGTAATTTCAAAAAGTCCCAGATACAAAATGGGCTGGAAAGGATATGTGAATGTATTAATATTGTATTTAATGTGTCAATATTTGTCCATTTCATATTTTTGATATATATTTTAATTTGCTTGTCATCCTTTGCATACCATAAACTCAGCACTCTTATCAGCACAGCACACATGACAACTTGGATGCAAGGGGTGAAATGAGGTCTTCATAATATCTGTGAAAAGTCCTGTCGGTAAAGTGTTTCTGTTGCCTCATGTCTAGCAGCGTTGCTAAAACAGTATAAGAATAGGCTATAGACAAATAGAATGTTATTTATTTTTATTCACACAAACAATACTCATCCCCAACGGGACAAATTGAATGTGTAAAGGTATAATAATAGCAACAACATATTCAATGAAGGTACTTCTGTATCTTCATCTTCTGTACTCAGTAAAAAAAGAAGTCTCGAATGTTTCGCCTCTCATCCAAAAGGCTTCGTCAGCAGACTGAAGTCCCGCTCAGCCCGCAGCTTAGATAAAAACCACGAGGAGGAGTTGGGGTTGGCCCGGCTCCTCCCCTCTAATCACAGCTAGCTATTTTTGTCAAGAAAGAAAATCCCTCCATGAACGGGAATGTTGGGCTCAGATTTAATCTTCCTTCACTTTACTCCAATCTCCTTTGGAGACAACCGACAGGGCACGGCCAGTCCAAGGAGACGGTACCTCAGCTAACAAAAGAACAATAGGCAGGTAATTAACAGTGATCAGCTTTGAATAGGACAGATAATGGGCAGTGATCATCTATGAATAGGACAGGACTGACCGATACTGGGTGAGCAGGTTGTTAGAGACGCTCTACTTCAAAGGTGTTTACCCACAGGTGAGAGTAGCTGTGATTAGAGGGGAGGAGCCGGGCCAACCCCAACTCCTCCTCGTGGTCTTTATCTAAGCTGCGGGCTGAGCGGGACTTCAGTCCGCTGATGAAGCCTTTTGGATAAGAGGCGAAACGTTCGAGACAATTTTTTTTTACTGAGTACAGAAGATGACTCAAGTAAGTAAGTAAGTAAGTAAGTAAGTAAGTGTTTTATTGTCATTATACAAGCGTACAACGAAATAGTGTTCAGGTGTTAGTCCTGAGCTGCTGCGGCTGAGCCGCGCTGCCACTGTGTCAACCTGACCCGCATGACCTTGGAGGTCGGGGGAACTGTAGCACTCGGAAGAAACCTGGCTGGATGCCCTCTCTCGCTGTCTCCTCTGATCCTCTGAGACGGTGCACCGCCTCCTGGGTTTGTCCCTGTTTCAGAGTGTGGTGTCCTGCACTGGTCAGCTCCTCCTCCTTCCTCTTCCTCCTGCAGCTCCCTCCTCCAGTCTTTCACTATCTCCTCGTTTGTCCCTTACTTGTTTCCTGTAGTTCCTCTTGTGACGCCTTCACTGTGCTGCAGCTGTGGGGACTCTTGGTGCCTCTTCAGTGTCTCAGAAGAAGAAATGTGTAGGTCTCAAATGGGTTTAGCTGAAAAGCTAGCATTTTGTTGGAGTAAATATTACTTGAGTACTGAGTAACTGTTTGAGCGAAAAATGTGAAACAAAACATAAAATAATATGGAAATGGTGAAAGTTCCAAAGAAAATTCCAAGAAAATGGCATAAAAATATAGAAAAACAAAATAATTCTAAAGAACAAGCAGCACAAGATGATCTACTGTATTTTGTAGCTCAAAATAAGCATTTGTCACTTAAATATTTACTCACAGTGGAAAAAGTTAAAAAAAAAAATCACTCAAGAGTATAGATACTTCATGATAATTTTACTCAAGTAGAAGTAAAAGTACTGTATGAGAAAACTACTCAAGAAGTATAATTTCTTCAAAAGGTTTCTCAAGTAGCCTACATGTGAGTGAGTAGGCCTACTACGCGCCTCTGGCCCAAACCATATGTTATGAAACCTAATAGGCTATAGCTTTCATTTTATATTTACGCTTCATTTTGCTGCTCTCCCTTGTTGTCAGACTAGCACACTTTTTAAGGCCCTCTTCTGGCGTTCAACGTAAGTACAGCCGCACACTTCTGCGTGTCTGTTCAGTGTAAAGTATCAAAATTAGAGGCCTAGTCAATGATTAAAAAAACGTTGTGGCAAGTTGTGGCAAGATAAATGGGATAGTGGGGATAAAGGGAGGGGGTTTCACGAGGTAAAATCTGAGGTTGGTCAGGGTCGCCAGGTAGGAAGATGTCGAAGAGAAGAGGCAATTTTTACAAGGATGAGAATATAGGGCACACACCGGACTAAACAATAGGAAAACATAATTCAGGAAACTGCGAGATGTGCAATGTGCCAGAAACAGTGGAGCATGCTGTTATGATGTGTAGGAAATTGAACAGAGAAAGGGTTTTAATTAAAAGGAAAATTGCTGGGTTGCAGGTTCTAGAATGTGATGATGTCACCGGACCCAGCGGGGGGCAGGAGCCAGTTTTTCCTATTAACAGCATTACACTTTCACAAGTCATAGCTCAAAAGAAAATGTATGAATTACAAAAATAATCATTAGTATCAGTCAGTGGGTCCAAGATCTCTCTGTACAAGACCAAACATTTCCTCAAAAACAAAATCATTTTTCCTCCATATAATAGTATTGGCCTTTAGAATGCTGTCACCTGTAACCCAGCAATAGAGGGCTGTGGGGAAAGTTTTACTGTATCTTTAGATATATTTTATCTAAGGCCTCAGATCATAGGGTAATAACATATTTGTTTGAATTTATAAAGCATACCGGACTCATTGATAGAGTATACTGTATGTCTTGTTTTCTCTCTCTCTCTCTTCTGTAGCGTGCAGGCTACAGTATACTCACGGATGTAAGCCATAGACTGTTAAAAAGAAGTAAGCCATACTGATGATGATCTATCTGGAGGGTGGCGGTAGTGCGGTAAGGTAGTCCGCATCCGCCGTTAAGCAGCCAATGAAGAAGAAGAAGAAGAAGAAGAAGACTTACTGCTGCGTCCAGTAGGTGGCAGTAGGGCGGCATACTTGAGTGTGATCTACTTGCAGACATAGTAAAAGAAGACTGCCATTCATTCTACGAAAAGACAAATTTTTTGATGGTTTATTTCTCATCTCTTTACCAGTTTTCTTGTTTTTCCTCTTTGTATTTTTAAGCACAATATCATATCAGTGCATATCAACGCCACCTTCATGTAATCAGACTTCTTGTGACCATACTTTTGGCGACCTAACAAACTGAGCTGTTAGCATCATACCTCCCCTCCTCGAGAGTAAAGGCTTCTTCAGGATTTATTGTTTGACAGTAAGTACACCTTCTGTGTTTTCTTTACATTTTAACTGTGGCTTTGTTCGAGGAGTTTGGTCCTCCAATGTTAACCGCTGTGCTAATGCTAATCATTTGACCTAATTGTGTATTTTACTGTAGCTCACTTGCTAGAATGTAATGTAGCAACAAGTATGTTATGTTTGTTTCCTTGTGAAGAGCCTGTGATCATGGAGGCCCCACCGGTGACTGTGATGCCTGTGACCGGGGGTACAATCAACATGATGGAATATTTACTACAAGGTGAGCTACCTGAAGTTTTTGATGACGTGTATGGTCATTGTTGGCACAAACTGATCACATCAAGCTGTTTACTTTAACTGAAAGGTGTGCACACTCATCATATTGGTAAGCCTATACCTAATCATTTTGATACAAGAATCAGCTATGTATGTATGTAAATATTTATAGTATTTGGGATGTATATCAGCGTTTCCCGTTGATGCTGTGCCTTTCATAATATGTTTTATGTAATTACCATGATTGAATAAATAATGTCACTTATTGCCTCTAATTAATTCATCCGTAATTTTTGATCAGTGTAGAACTCTGGATTGTGTGCTCAAAACTGATTTCTGGATTACCTGGAGCATTCTGTAATAATTAAGTACAATTTATATTATGCTCATGTTAATTTCACTCAAGGAAAAAAGTATGCTTTGTAATACCATCTTCACTTTACATCTTGACCATCGGGGAGAAAGAAAGTTAAACTAAGGAAGGATGTGACTACAATAGTCTTGTATAATTCTGGGAAACACAGTAAACATTTATTTAAAATCACATCTGCAGGTGTCATATGTCTATCACAAACTGTTTAACCAATTGATGCTACTGTGTACTGTATATATTCTATCACTCCTGTCTTGTGTCTATAGGGAGTGTGCTGGACCAGGCCTTGGACAGCCTCCTGCATCGCCTCAGGGGTTTATGTGACAACATGGATCCTGAGACATTTACAGACCATGAACTGGTTTATCTTCTGAAAGGCCAACAAGGCAACCCTTTCATTCTCCGTGCCCGTCGCAGTCTGTCCCACCCCACCGCCCCGTGGCACCTCCGCTACCTGGGCCAGCCTGAAGTGGGAGATAAGAGCCGCCATGCTCTGGTTCGCAACTGTGTGGACGTGGGTACCTCACACAATCTACCAGAGTTTCTTAATGAGATGGGCTTCCGTATGGACCACGAGTTTGTAGCAAATGGTCACATCTTTAGGAAAGGTGTAATGAAAGTCGTTGTGACCAAGCTGTCGCGTGTACTCCAGCCTGGGAACACGGACAACTTAGAGCGCCTCTCTTTGTCATATTTGGTGGAGCTGAGTGTACTGGCTCCAGCTGGACAGGACACCGTGTCTGAGGACATGCGGAGTTTTGCTGAACAACTTAAACCTCTGGTTCACCTTGAGAAAATTGATCCAAGCAAACAGAGACACTAAGAGAAATAATGAGAACTTTTTATATCATTATGACACTTTTTACATTTTGTGCGGTATATTGTTCAGTGAAACAAATAAATGGATAGAATGGTTTCTGTGTGTAGTCCGTTGGATAAAACAGGTATCAAATGAATCACATCTCATGGCTTAGAAATAATGATACAATTAAGGAGAAATTCATATTTATTTCGATTTTTTTTAACTGGCTAAAAAACGTTACAAAATAATAATAAAAAAGGACGACAAAAAAGACCCAGAATAGATGATGACATAGCAGGTCTATTATTGCAACTGGAAACTGCAAAAGAGCATGAGCTCAGCTGGGGATTGTCATATCAATAATAATGAACACAAATGAGACTTTATTAGTTATGTTTATATGTTTGTTCATTGTTATTTTTTCTCCTTTGAAACCGTAGGCTGAAAAAGGTGAAAAAATCAAATTATGAAACCATTTCCATGGTTGTTTTTCTGTCTACCACTAGGTGTCCCTCTTGCTCTTTCTAACGTGGCCTGGAGCCAGAGACTTGCCTCTGATCATCAGGAGCAGTGGTTGCCATGGAAATAATTAGCAGTGAGATCTGCACATCTTTCCCCCACTCTAATTAGCTTTCTCAATTGCTTAATGATACATAGACCTGTGAAAGCCTTTCTTTCTCCCCCTCAACAAAAGCATTGATTTTCCCTCTCTTCCCCTCTCATTCTTACTGTTAACCCATTAGTGCCTCTTTCATGGGAACTTGAGCTGGGACTATTACACATGAAAGCACTACAACGGCCTTACGTTTTTCACTTTCCAATCTCTGCTCCAAATTGGGCTTTACACTTTAGTGTAAACATTAAGGCCAGTCCACCGCTGAGGTAACTAATGCACATCCTGTCAGTTGTGGTGATAACATGAGCAATAAGGCAGGAGTGCTTCTAATAATACCACTACACGAGATGCATTTGCTGTGTCTGTGATGAAGAGTGACCGTGTGCATGTTGGAGGGCACAGCCTTAGGCCCTTGTGCCTGTCTCTTCACATTGACCTACCTGCATGTCAAGGTTCACCGGACAGGTCTGCTCAAGTAGAAGGTGATATGACTTTGCTTGCATCATGCTCCTCTTGGATCTTAAGAGCCACTCTCATGAAAGTGTGCAGTGATGATTATTGCAACACACCTCTTTCAAGCCATGTCTGTTTTCCTTTTTTATCTTTCTGTGCCAATATTTAAATTAATGTTAGAGTTCCTTGTATTATCTTTAGCAGACCGTCAATAAGACTGGATTATCTGATGGAGACAGTTTTATGTTCCAACTACTAGAAGCAGACTGGCCCTCAGGACTATAGCATGATGTTTCAGCTCTGAGTGAATTATGTATTAAAGAGGCAGATGCCTCTTTGCCCAAGGCTTTACATGTCCAGCATGGATACACTACAGTTTGCTGGCTTTCTTCCACTTAAACTTGTGTTTAGCACAGTGCTCTTTGGTGATGAGCTGGGCTCCCACAGCACCTCCACTCTGCATTGCCTGGAGAACAGAGGCATCGCTAGGCTAATCAGTGTCTTGGCATCAGGCCCACATGCCTATTGTGGTTGCAGCCAACCAATGACTTGCACAAGTGAAAGATATAACTCTGCCAGAGGCAATTTAAAATGTTGCATAGATCTGGGAAACAGACTAAAGCGGCATGTTTTGAAAATGTGCACAAAAAGCTATTGCTCTGTGAAATTGTTTCTTTTGCAGCGTAACATACATTTTAAAGATGAAAGGATGAAACTCTTTCTCTTACTCTTCACACAGATAATGTGCTCAATACAAAATTTACAAAAGTAAATATAATTAAAGACCTTAACATTTTTCTATTGCTCCCTGTGTTTTTGGCTACGAGAAGAGAACACAACAATGTGAGTGCTCAGTTGCTCTGGGTCTTCAGCTATTAGATATAATTAATTTGCTAAGGCAAATAGTGTTTGCTAATCATATTTTGTTGGACCTCTGAAACAAGCACAGGAGCCAGTACCTACGTTTGTCTATATTATCTATTCCAAAAGCAGAAAGTTAATTAAAACTCTTGGCAGCTCTGTCACTTGTTTCTTGTGAACATACTGCTCATAGCTGGCAGTGCCAATGCCAAGATGCCGCAAAAGCTGGCTCCCACTTGCGGTCGGAAGTCTTTAAGTCGGGCCTACTTTGGGACAATGCCATGAAGGGTTGAAATCGAGTGTCGCCTACTCAGTTCCGAAAGGTTGGATGTGCGCCCTCTCCTTCCTGTGTCATTGGGAGTCCATATGCTTGTTACAGTGCGGGCTGTTTGCTCAGAGGGGAGGGCGACCAGGGGAGGTGTTTTCCCAGACAACCATCCATCTCCCAAGGGTGTTCTTGTGGCTTCGCTGGCTTCCTCCCATTCTAATCCCATTGGGCACTAGAGGTTGCTGGGAGAATTTGTGCAACATCTCGAGGCTTTTGTGGGATGTCTGAAGTGGCAATGGCAAGGAAAGGAGGAAGGGTCTTGTGGGCTTGGGGAGAAATCGCACGCCTTTTCTATAATGTCAGTGAAATTCCGGAGTGCTATTCGACAGGGCCAAAGCTGCGACTTGTTGTTGCAGTGCTTCTCTGCCTTACGTGTGGCGGGCTGAGGTGATTACAGCTGTGTAGAACACGCTGTTCCAGGATCAGCCACACAAGAGCCTGAAGCCCGCCACGCTGCCTCTGGAATGTCTGGTATTGGAATTGGGACAGCAAGAAGTGAGCCTCATATGGACACAAAACATATTCTTCAGCACTACCACGGCTGCCCGCCCGTTTCTGCTGTCAATGTCCATATTTTGACCAGATCTAGGTGTCAAGACTGACTCATTAGTATTTGTTTATATTTCAGAAGCCAACTTGATAACTTGCATGACCTGGAATCTTATTGATGAGAGGCACTCTTTTTATTTTATTTTATTGAAATAATCAAAACGAACTATGATATTTTTTACCCTTTGACATACATGTATGTAAACACATTTGTACACAGGCTATGTCAAATCATTTCTGGTGCAAAATGCATTTACTCGTCTTGTTTCTTGTGTTACTTTTGTGAAAATCAGTATCTTCCAAAAGAAAAGAAGAAAAAAATAAAAATAGAACGGAATACAAATGTACACGTTAGATCAAACTCAACTGTTTAAGATTTTACAACAAAAAACTAGTGTTTCCTGGTTTTATATATTTTTGCGATGTTTAATTCACTTCCCTATGTTTACAGGATGTGTCATTTTACATTATTGTTCTTGTACCAATGGGTCGTGAGCAGAGGTACATTTACTCATAGTAAATAACTTTTTGAAGTAATTGTACTTTTGCAAGTCGTACTTTTGACTTCTACTTGAGTAATATTAAAGTGAAGTATATGTTCTCTAAATAAAACATATACTTTTAAAATGAAGTGACAAATCTTCGTTTTGACTCATGAAAAATTATGCATGTTATGTTTTGTTTATTTCATTCATCCATAATGATTTATTAAGTTTTATGGGATTTTCTTTGAAATTATTACAATTTTCATATTATTTCAAGTTTAAATTCTTCTCATAATCAGAATTTATTCTCATAATTCTCATAAACTTTTACGCTCAAACAGTTACTCAATACTCACAGTACCCAAGTACTTTTTTCTCTTACTTGAGTAAATATATGGGCCACTACTTTTTACTTCTACTTGAGTAAAAATATTTTAAAGGAACGTTCCTCTTAAGTATACAGTTTGGCTACTCAACCCACCTCTGGTCATGAACGAGACTCAGTTCTGTCCTTGGAGTATGGAACTCTCCCAAATGTTTTAGAACATTTAAATTCCCTTAATAAAATCTCCACTTCACTGGGGTCAGACTATGATTAAAACTTAACAGAGGCAGGCATTCTCTCACCAAAGGTTATCATTATTATTATTATAATGAAAACCTGTAATGTGTACATATACAGGTGAAACTCTGAAAATTAGAATATCGTTAAAAAAGTGCATTCATTTCTGTAATTCAACTTAAACTGAAACTAATATGATGACTCATTACATGCAAAGTGAGATATGTATAGCCTTTATTTGTTATACTTTTGATTATTATGGCTCACAGCTTGTAAAAACCCCAAATTAAAAATATCAGAAAATTAAAGTATTTTGAAAATGGATTGTAAGCCATGATCATCAAAATGACAACAAACAAAGGCTTGACATATGTTACTTTGCATGTCATGAGTCTATATCATATATTAGTTTTACAGTTTAAGTTGAATTACTTTTACTTTTGCACAATATTCCAATTTTCCTGGTTTCACCTGTAGAGCAGTTCGAAAGATCTCATTTGGTCATGAACATCAGATCACTATTTAAAAACACAGGCTTTTATGAAACCTATATAGCATTTTTCTGATCAACTAGTGTGGATCTCAAACCGAACATATTCAAACCTGCACATTCGTTCATCCGGGTTATGTAAAAAAAAAAAGTGAAGTTTTATCCTTTTTCATAAAATTGCATTAGTCAAGATCAACAGAGAATACTTCACAACGTAGTTTGGAAATGCCTTTTTGTTTGAGTGCATGCAATCATTTGTATTCTGAGTTCATTATTTTTGAATGACTTTGTTCAAAGTTTTGTAAGAATTAAAGGGACATTCAACACTAAAGGATTCAAGCATGTCATTCAAATGTGTAAAAAGTGCTTCTCTATTGTAAAATAGCATTATTACTGGCTGTTTTATTGAAATGCACATGCTATACCTCATGTAAAGAGTCATGGAACGTGCTTAAAGGATTATTCTATATGCTCCAGGGTATTGCAGGTGAATTTATTTTTATTTGCCATATTCTTATGCTATACACTTGTGCTTGAAACCCACTGAGAGATGTCTGGCATTTTAACCAGCATGAAGTCATTCTGTGACACATTCATGACACATCCCCCTGCCATTTAAAACCATGCTATTTTCAACACGTTTCACAACTTCTGCCTTGTCTGAGTACACGCATTGTGGCCGTGTTATGAAACCTTTAAGTACAGTTTAAGTCAATGAACAGTTTGCCCAAAGAGGGTGGGTACTGTTTCAACCACAGCACCTCATCCCACGAGAAGGAATACAATGGTGCTTGTAGTTGTATCCTAATGCGTTTTGATAGTCAGCTGTCACTCGCTTTATAAAGTGTTTTTCTTTTTTTCTTTTCAGAAATTGTGCAAGAATAACGCCTTTGACTGAGGGACAATTTGGTTGAATGCGTTGATTGACAAGGCAGTGAAAGTTGCCATTACGCATCAGAAATGTGGTAAAATATGAGGTCGTTTTCGAGTCCCCAGAGCGACCAGTACTCTACACCGCGTAAGGACATGCTTGTTTTAAAGTGACTTAGTTTAAGTTAGGTAAACTCCATCGGAAAGCTTCGCCATATCACTGGAGCGAATAGGAGAAGAGCCACATGTAACGCGCGCACCGCCCAGTTGTCAGATCGTAGAAGAGGAGGCGGGGCGGAATCCCCTGGTCACTGTGGCAGGTTGTTCTGACCACTGCCTGTTGCCAGAAGCCAACCAGATCTTTCCAAAGGGGAAGGAGGAGGTGGAGGACCGTGCGCAGGCGTCCCTCTCACGCGCTCAATCGTGTGCTTGGCTTGGACCCAACATGATGTTTAATTCTGACCTCTGAAAAGCCCCCGTCTCCCATCACTCCGCTTGGATTAAAAATCTCGGGTTACCTAATCTCTCGTAATCTGAACTAAATCTGTCTAATCGGTACAGAAAATTACACTCACTGGGAGTAATCATCAAGAGGTGAAATAACCTCCCGCGCGCTGTGAGGTCTCCCCGAGGGCAACTATTACGCGCAACGGTCGCACGGCTCTGAGCGCAGCTTTCACTTTGGAGTGGACTGCACTTAAAGAGGGTCGTCTGGCACAAAGAAAGAGCATTTTTATTCCACATTTTTATTGGGTGGGGGGGGGGGGGGAAGAGAAGGACGGTTGCTCCGGGTGCGTGAGAGAAATGGGGAGAGGCAGACGGGGGGAGAGAAAGGGGAGGGAGGAGGTGGAGGCGGCGGTGGTGGTGGGGGAGTTTGGGATTTCGCTGTAATCATGTTCAGAGAGTATTGATTTCGTGAGCGCACTCCAATTGGCAGCATCTTCACTACAGCGCCGGCGCGTCATCCTCGCTTCACATCGACGGAACGAGTTGTAAGCAAATGAGAACATGTGTGGGATCTGAGAGTGGAGAGAGACGCGAGAGGCTAGAGGAGGTGTGATAAAGAGCCTATTTTATCAACCTGACAAGTGGATACGAGTCCTCACTGCTGGACTGTATATGTGCGTGTTTTCCTTTTCTTTTTTTCCACCTTTTTTTTTTTTTTGAGACTGGGGAATTTATCGATTCGTCACATGCGCACGCCTCTTCATTATAATTGCAGACAGTTGGGTGCTGTTCAGGCTGAATGGACTTGAATGTGGCGCTGCCAGCTTAATCCGTGCAGACTGGAAGATTTAATAATTCACGGTAATCACGCATTATCGCCTCAGTGGATGCTCTCCACACTGCCCGTCTTGTGATTTTCTCCTCTTTCCCCCCCTTTTCCATCGCTGTAACCACCATTCTTCCTGTGGATTTTTTTCTCTTTTCCCAACGACTCCTTATCTGAAATATCATCTGTTGCTGCGAGTGGATTTAAAAAAAAAAAAAGAAGAAGGCACACATGCCTGGCGCACGCTCATTCTGACAGGTGACTTTAAATCACGCGTAAAATGGACGAAAAATTACTATTACTTTTACTACTTCTTTTATCCTTACACGCGCGGCTGTGATTTTGTTTATTATTTGCTCCGAATCTACATTTTTGAAACTGTGTATTGTTGAGTGACACTGGGGACAGAGCGGGAGTCGTGGAGACATTCAGCTGTTCCTTTATTCCATCCGACCGGTCTCACTGAGCGGTAATGTTGATGATGGAGGACGACGAACTGGACGCTCATCAGGTTGATTCGGATTTTGAGCCGCAAAGCCGGCCGCGCTCTTGCACTTGGCCGCTGCCATGCCCGGAGGATTTCCCGGCAGGGCACGAAGTCAGAGGGGGTCTTCCTCTGGCCAACATCAAGGTGGAACCGGAGGACATACCGGCGTGCAGGGGAGGCATCACGCCAGTAGAGCTCAAGCACCCGGGTGCCGGCGCGACGCACCCCTGTCTGGCCGATGTGAGCGGACCGCTGCGCAAAGCCAAGTCCTCGCGGCGGAACGCGTGGGGGAACCAGTCCTACGCGGATCTCATTACACGCGCCATCGAGAGTACCCCCGAAAAGAGACTCACGCTGTCACAGATCTACGACTGGATGGTTCGCTACGTGCCCTACTTCAAGGATAAGGGCGACAGTAACAGCTCTGCCGGCTGGAAGGTAAGCAGAAAGAGTCAAGCCCACGGTTGTCACTCATGCCCTGACGTGTTAATCACACTTGAGAGCCACCTTACAAAAAGTCATTATGATATTTTCTCTCTCTCTCTCTCTTTGTTTTATTTTTATTTTTTTGAACTCCTCGCGCCACACACATGTCACTGTGGAATTCCGTGTCCGTTACGCATGAATGGTGCCATGCGCTATCTTGTCTTACTTCATTACTGCCGTCAGTCATTCTAATAGATCAGTGATGGCAGCGTGTAATAGACAAGAGAGTAGTCACTTCAAGGCTGTGCAAAGCTCCTGAACACCATCTTTAGCGGCGCATGAAATAAACGGCGTCTTAATAATGCATTTCCATAAATCAGGTGTGCAATGTGGCAGATAAATAGGAGAAAGTGTCCCGCATGCATATTCATCCCGGCAGTCTCTCACTCTCTTTTCCTCCTCCCTTTATAATATGAATCGACAGCGAGACACTTGTTGGGAGATCAGGTCAGCTGCATGGCCACAATGTAAATATTCACTACTGACCACAATCCCACTACGGTTGCTGGAGCTTTGGCTGGCCATGAGCCTAGAGTAACCTCCTGGACCTCTGCCCATGTTATAAGGCGGTGTGCTCCAAGCCTCTTCTTGTTTCTATTCATTATGGTTATCCGAGGACAAGGCATGAGAAAGGAATCAGCTGGGCGCCCCACTTGCCCTTAAGGGAGGGAACTTATAGAGCATGCGAGGGGAAGGCTATGTTAAACTGTATTGTGACTCAAAGCTCATGCCTCTATGACTTGTGTGATTTTGGATTGTTTGCAAACGTATTTATCAGGTCCGTAGGTTCACATTCATCACTCGCTTTAACTCGCTTCTAATATGACTTTTTATCTTAGTAATATAAACCCATACTTTGGGTTTAATGTCAATAGCAATTTCACCACAAAGACTATCAGTATTAGGCAGTAGAGTGTCCTTTACACACCATGTAAACGTATCATGTTTCTTTAAAACATTATTACGCCATGGGCACGTTTAAAATGTGAGTCTTAATTTCAAAACATGGAGTAGCAAGCCTTTGTCAGTAATGTGACAATGATGCTTTGAGCCTCTCCAGTGGCTCACGTCATCATCAAGTGTCACATGAAGAGTCACTACGTGGGCACACCTCCGCCAAAGCATTCATACCCAGACCTGCACCGGCAAATTCAGTCTTAAACGCTAATTATTAGTGCATTGATGTGGTTCACATCAGACGCCAGTTTTCATTTGTCCCCGAATATTTCATCTATTTATCAAAATCAATCAATATCACTGCCCAAGCCTTCATATTATTTCATTGTAGCACCTTAAGGTGTTATCATGTGGCATGTTGTTGCTTGCTGCTTAATACTCAGACACAATATAGTACAGGAAGAAATATGAACTTACTTTCATGATGCTTCCAGTAAATGACAAACATGCTATTCATTAAACGGCAGTAAAGCGATATAATGGCTGTATTCCCAGATTACTGTCAGATATTTCTTTTATTCTCATCTGCCACAGGTAATAACATGTTACAGTTGCGTAACCTAACCTCTGTCACCAGCAAATGTTGCTTTCCTAATCGCAATCAACTCGCTGACATCTTAAGCCCCTTGCTACATATTTGTCTAAGGCCAATGCTTTTTTGTTTGTTTTTATGGTCTTTCTTCGGCCCTGCACACAGTCCCAGCATGGAGTAACATCTTCAACCACAGGGCCACTTTATCTTTGGGTTCCAAAGTCCCCAAGCTACTATTTATGAAACTGCAAATTAGGGGGTTTGACATTGGCAGTCTGAGGTCCGGGGCTATTTAAGGCCACAGGCGAGACATGGGGCCCATTTCAGGTAATGACCGGGGATTAGGCAAGTCGTTTAAAGCAGGCAGCCGTGATGTCAGTAGTAGGACTGCGCTGACCTGGTTTTCGGATTAAGCTGAGCTGAAATGTAAACATACACTTATACGGGGCAAGTGAAGTTAGCGAGTTCACACGGACGGTATAGGCGGCCATAGCGGGTTTGCACAGGCCTCTGCAAGATAAGGTGGTTACATTTTACCTTGTGAGGCCACTTTAGGTGAGGTTTTGTGAGAGAAGGAAAGTTTTCAACATAACCACCAAAAACCTCTCCGGCGATTCACTCTGTTTCTTCATGGTTGCATGTGGATTTGGCAACTCCATTCATTCAGGCCCGGGACCAGCACCAAAGCAGTAACATTTGTAATTGTATTCAGCGTGATTTAATTACTCGAAATATATGAGAAACAGAGATATATCTACTTATACTGTTTAAGTCTCGACATGTTCATTTTACAACTTGCATATTTTGCATTTTTTTTTTCCTGATAACGACGTACACACAATAATTTAATAAAGTAAAAAAGTTCCTTATGCTCCTATAAATACATTAAGCCAAACCCAAATTAAAATTATATTGAGGATGGTAATGACAACTGGGAAGTAGCAAGATCTCGGAGTATAATATGTATTAATGTACCTTTATAACATAAAAGTAACTCTCGGTAATGTTTGGCACGGGTAACAATCTGAAAGAAATTGATTAATGATCGCATTTGTTTTACTTGCTTTGTACTAGACATCATACATGAAACAAGATCGTTGTTGTAGTTGTGCTTCGTTTCAATTAATTATATAAACAGTTCAAATGTTGTTTTGTAAGTTTGTAAGTTGGTCTGTGCTAATGTAGCTGCTTGAAATGTATCAAATTCTCTTTGGGTGATGTCTTGTTGATGTTTTGTTCTTTCTGTACCATTGTGAAATGTACTTTATTGCACTGAATTGGGGGTAAGCTTCTTGCTTCAGCCCACTCCTTTTGAGCAGAATGTACTGTATACTGCTCAAATAAACACATAAACTAAACTAAACTAAACTAAACCAATATACTGTAGACATTCTATCGGGATCTAAGTTGTTCTACATCTGCTAATGTCTTTTAAGGCTAAATGAGTGCAGCATAACATGAAGCCACATGTTAATGCCTTGGCTCATGTCCAAAAACAGGTGCACACCCTTATATATTACCGTCATGTTTGACAGCACTTTTTGTGAGAGCAGAAATGGACAAACTGCATTATCATTCAGAATCACACATTAGTTCTAAACAGTCTGAAAATGACAGAAGGTTAGACAGCCGTGTACACAAAGGCTGGGATTGTTTATCGAATTTGAATCCTATACGTGGCGGTTCTAGGAAGATGGTTTTCCCGAGTACATCGCCGTGTGGGATAAATGATGCAGCTGTGGCTGCTGTTGGAGAGGAGAAAGGATGTGATGCTGGTTTGATGATGGGTAATAGCCAATACACCTAGACACAGCCATTAAGTTGCTATAAATACCTAATGGGCCCTGATTTCTAGGAAAGCTGCAGCGTTGTGAGGTCATGGCTTCCTGATCATGTCTTTACTGAGGAGGACTTACATAGAGGTGCAGTTGTAAACCTGGTTATGTTTTTCCACTGCTTGTCCACTGGGGTCTTGTAACTCTTTAGCCACTGTGTCTATATGTCTGCTTATGTGCCATGCTTTGTACATCATCACAACTGAGTCACTTCGTTTGTCTTTGACTTCATGGCTTTTGTTTGTTTAGTCAAAGATGTTCTTTTTGTAGATTTGTGTTTATCTTTGGTAATTTGGTTGACTCATGTGGTCAGTAAATTTGTTTAGTTACAAATGAAAATGTATTCACTAACAACATTCTGTAATATACAATGTATAATTAGACATTCTGTGCGCATTAAATGGAGAGTCAGTTTGGTGCTTTCTCCAAGATCAAGACAAGGTGAACAAAGCTGCCATTGGATTTTCAAAAACGCGTTGGGTTGCATATAGTATTTTAGGACAACTGGTAAATTGGATGAATGACTTGGACCAGCGGCAAAGTGAGGCTGGATTTCGAATATTTTCACACAAAGAATTTTTCACCAGACTAGAAAACGAATATACTAAATGTGAGTTGTTGAGCATTTACTCTGTGACAAGTCATTGTGGTGGCAAATGGAATCAATCAAAATACAAGTGTCTCTGTTTCACTGAGCCTGCCAAAGCACGAGACAACCAATATCAATATGGCTTACACAAAAGCAGAACAGTCACGTTGAATGTGAAGGCATGTCCCCTCTGGCCTGGTTCTCAAAGATTCCCACACCAAGTACCACCTTATACGATATTTGACCTTCCAAGCGTCACCAGCTCTAAATCAACATCAAATCAGAGGTAAATCAGTTCTAAACTGGTTTTAGAATTGACCTGAATTGGACTAAATGATGTTTAAATGATGTTTAAACTTTTTAAATTTTTAGAATTGACCTAAATTGGACTAAATGATGTTTAAACTTTTTAAATTTTAAAATAGCACCTGACGAAGCCCAGCGTGCAACAGTTTGAGAGCCACCGCTGCAGGCTATAGGAAAAACGCATTATGTTTAAAACTCCACTTCCACCACATTGATGTACAGCAAAACTGAAAATTACACATCAGAACTAAAATTAGGGCCTCATTCTGTCTTCCTGCCTACGTGCTTTATACATTTTAAACCCAATTATGTTTTAAATCTGAATCTAATTACGGTTATATTGGAGTGTCAACATCAAGGCATGCATGCATATTGCACTGTGTGGGAGAGGCACTCGTCAATGGCAACAAAGCATCGGGCCTTGGTATAGTCGCCCTCTTTGTGGGGGTTAGCGCAAAGGGGGTGGGGCTGTCGACTTCTATAGCCGTGTATGTCGGGCCCGCTGATTGGTCTGACAGCGGGCGCCCAGAACATCATTAACTTCACGGGGGTTAGATCATGCTATTGTTATGCATGGAGGTCCACTTTATTGAGTGCAGTTATGGAGGCAATAATTCATAATGCATCAATGAGCTGTGGGTGTATGTGCAAAAATCTGCATTTGCTTTTGATATCGGTTAAAGTGGCCGTAATGGAGCATTGCCTTGATAAGAATTCCCCTGTTGGTCTCTGGTTTGGCTCTCTGCTCTATAGTCCGGACTCTTGAGAGCTGCTTTTTGGAAGTCGGTTTCATAAACTAGTTGTGGGTTTGTGTACTGTGCCACGCAACCTCAATGGAGTTCAGAGTTCCCTTCCATTTTGGAACCTTCTCTGGTTCCCGTCAGTCAAAATCCCATTCATGTTCCCCCGTAGACTTTAAAAACGATGGTGGAAGCTAACCAGCCACTCCACGGTAACGTATGACAATTGCTGGGTTGCAGGTGACATCACAGCATTATAACGGCCAATAGTATTATATGGAAGAAAAAATATTTTGTTTTTTAGGACATTTTTGGTCTTGTACAGAGAGATCATGGACCTAGTGACTGATATTGATCATTTTTGTAATTCATACATTTTCTTTTGAGCTATGACTTGTGAAAGTGTAATGCTGTTAATAGGAAAAACTGGCTCCTGCCCCCACTTGGTCCGGTGACATCACATTCAAGAACCTGCAACACCGCATACCATATCATTTTAATAGGTATGTTAATTAGAATTTAAGTACTTGGAATATCTTTCAATTTAAATAAGCGTGCTATGGTCAGTATAGTTCCCTCGCTGCTAATTTCCCTTCTTTAAACTATTGGAAAATCGACGGGAGTTAAGATTTCATTTGGGGTTAAAAAAAAAAAAATTGCCACAAGCTGCACAATTGTTGATCCTGTTTGAATTACTTTTATACATTTATGCAGATGACAGTGACCGTCTGTGTGTCAAGTCAGTTAAGCTCTGCTAGTGAGAAACAGAGGGAAACACGTGTTGCCAGCTTCAACTATTGAACTTTGGGCAGATACCAATTCTTAGTGCTAATAGGATTTGGTTTTACTCTGATTTTGTTCTTGGCTAAGAGTTGGTAATTAGGGCCTAAATTTAGCTGCTACAAATGTCCCAAACTGACCCCTGCCTGCTACATCAGCACATTATCTCAAAAGTTGTGAGGAAAAAAAGCAATTGCTCTATTTTGAAAAATGAATTTGCTTCTGCCATCCATTTCTTGACATCCACCAAGTACGACGACGAACCAATGAAAGCACGTTCCTGTGGCTTAATATACGCGTGTCCACATATGTATTCTTCATATCCGTTTTGTCCTATTTACTGTCGATATTAGAGGAAAGAAAAAGCACCTTCTTCGCCCTTTAAACACTGGGAAGTGCGCATGACTCCGTGCTGGCCGCGCTCCCTCTGACCGAGGTCGTTGAAATGCCAGGGGAGTTAAGAGCAGGCCAGCCAGGGTGCCAGCCAGTCATTTTGCCACTCTAATCCAAATACTCTTATTATAGTGTCGGCAGGTAGCACCGCCAGCGTGGAACCCGGTCAAAAGGTCAGCCCTATCAAGCGAATTAAACCTGGTGGAACTCGCCGCGCGTTGTGGAACGGGCGAATCCGCAGAAAGAGTCGTCTGCGTAGGTAGAGTTTTATCTCCAGTAAAGGCTCATAAGCCCTATCTCCACAGGCAGCAGTATTGTAACAAGGCTGGATCATATCTCTCCGTTTCATTGATTTATCGGTAAAAAGGCAGCGCGGGCTCTCATAATCCTGTCACTATGCACAGGCCTGAGCCGCCGCCGCCGCGCAGGAGAGACACTCGGCAAATATGAGGGATATGAATGTCAAACGTGCAGCCGAGAGAGTGTTTGACAGGAGCTTAGCCATCAAGTGGAGAGACTTGAAACTTTCAGAGTGTGAGATGCGGTGGTGATGTGTGTGTGTGTGTGTGTGTGTGCGTGTGTGCGTGCGTGAGGCGGAGGAATGCTTTCGCTGGTGCCTCTTGATGACGGTCGGGGAGTCTGTCGGGACTGGAAACTGTCCTAGACTTTAGCTGATTCATATTTTATCCTGCGTCTTGGCTCAGGGGAGCGCAGTAATTTGAGAGTGCGTACGTACACAGTCGCACACACAGGAGCAGCGGAATGAGAGCGTATGATGCATGCCGGACAGATTTATGGTGCGGGATTATGAGCACCTTACATCTCCCCTTGGCTCCCGCGGAAGGGAGCCAGGTTGGGTTCAGGCAGTATATTCAGGTTGAGCCGGATTTGATGCCAACAAGCGAGCTCTCACTGCCTTTCCCCCGCAGGCAGCTGTGGCAGTTCATTTCTCATTGAAAATGATTAATGTACATGCAAATTACCCGAGCATGGGCACGCATTCAGATATGGGAGACGGCAATCAGGAGACAGTAATATGAAAACAATATCATTTTGACTTTGATATTAGTCCGCGCTCTCTTATCACTCCATCTGCGAGACACGACTGTCTAGGATTTTATCTCTGACTCCATCTACTTTCCCATTAGGCATTCTGTAAATTGTATAAAGTGTATTAGTGGGAATTTGCATGGACCATTGTAAGTAATAAATAAGATGAAAAATGCCATCATAAAGCATCCCTTGACACCTCAGTAGATCTTCATAACTTAAAAAACTTAAATTAAACTACCTTATTGCATAAATGCGGATTCATATTAGGTTATGGTACATTGTCTTTTCTGTTGGAAAATATGTCCTCTGCATTTGACCCATTCTTTGACCTGTGCCTCAGTGCCAGGGGGGTCTTGAGCAAAAGGTTTGGTCATGACTTGCTGGAGGATGTTTCAGGTCGATGAGGGAAACCTGGACATAACACAAATAACTTGCAAATTCCACACAGAAAGGCCCCGTACACTGCAGGAGTCGAACCCGGTAACTTTTTTTTGCTGCGAGACAGGAGCGCCAACCACTCAGCCACTAGGCCTTCGCGATAATAGCCTCAAATGAACCTCTTAACCACCACCTGGACCGAGCACATTTCCTCCAGTTTGGCTTTACCCAAATCTAGAAACGTGTTGAAAAAAGTATCAAAATAGCAACAACAACAAAAAAAGATAAAAATGTGACAAAAGTGACAAAAGCACAGCAAAAAAAAGCCACAAAAAAACGACAAAAAGTGATGAAAAAATGACAAAAATGCAACAAAAAGTGACAAAAAGCTATGAAAATGTGGCAAGAATGTGCAACAAAAAAGCAAGTTTCAAAAAAATGTCCAAAAAGTGACAATGACTCGGCAATAACGCGAGGAAAAAGATCCGTTCAGATGAGTTTTGTAGGTCTTAGCTTTCAAATGAGGCGTTACACTGGCCTATAGGCTCTGACCTTTCAGATCTGGGTGACGCT
>VHKM01000329.1:0-85860 GCA_007210695.1 Neogobius melanostomus | reverse complement strand
CTGCATATTCAGCTGTCTCCTTCTGTTCCACCTGATGATGTCACGAGGTGAGCTCCTCTGTGGTGTTAAAGTCCACGCAGCTTCACTGAACTCTTCTAATCACTAAAATCCAAACTGCACTCACTGCTGATGGTTTTCTGGACATGACAGCGATTTTTTTGAGCCTCATTTATTATATTGTTGCTTTGCACTGAATGCTCTTTCTGCTACTTTTCTACATTTGCTTTTAAACTATTTTCAAATATTGAAATACTAAAACGAGGGGTGAACAAAAGTATCATAGAAAAGAGCGTGAGAACATCTGTAATATTTCTGTATTTGTGGAAAAGTCGACTCGAACTGAAAATGTTTTCAAGTGATTTTGTTGTTGTTTTTTGTCTTTAAATAAATCGCTTATTAATGAATTGATCTGCTAAATGTAAGATATTGTTTGGGGATTTAAAAGATTCAATTAAACTCTTGGAAATTTCGCGTCTGTTTTATTTGTTCGTTAAATCAAATGCCAGCCGAAAAGTAGTCCAGTAAAAAATATAAACACTTTATTAGCAGATTAGTTCATAATTTAATGCTTTAAAGTGAAAAAAATATATAAACACAACAATAATAAAAATGTAGCCTCATACTTTTAGAATGGAATAAAGGCTCACATTGCAATAAATGAACAGAACATGAATAATGAAATCATCAAACTATAGACAGACATTGGTTCTGTGCTCAGTCCAGCTTCCGGTTTGACTTTGGTGCTGGGAGAGGTTGTCTTCATATATTCACCACAGATAGGGAGCTGTATAGGACGCTGCATTGTTACAGTGTATTAACAATGTGTGTCAGGTTTATCAGGTCTTAGCTTTCAAATGACGGCTTGCACTGGCCAAGAGGCTTAAACTCCAGCTGAGACACTGTTCAATCTAAAAGTGCCCAAAGCTGGAGAAAGTGCACTGGTTAAAGTGGGGAAAGAGTTTAAGGTCTCCTGATGTAAATATGAGCTCCTGTTTAAACTCTTTACGACAGAGAATTGAGCTTAAACTTAAATCCACTGAGCTGCTTCCTTGCATTGAACAGGTCTGACCCATTACCCATGATGCAGAGGGAGCATTTAGACCCAACTCTTATTCAGGAACGCCATTCTAGTGCAGCAGGATATACAACTGTCTTCATGAAGGAAAGAGGGAACACGGTGAGAAACAAAACAAAAAGGGGGAACACCAGAGCTTTTTGTTCTTTCAGGTATTTCCATTACTTTGTTACTGCTATTTCAATCATTATTTTAATAGTAATAAAGAAAGCACAAACCTAACATTTAGCACGACACACTACGAGCATTACAGTGAAACTTTATCTATATTAAATAAAAATAGCTTCGTAAATAAACACTGTATTTCCTGCTAATCTGATGTAATTATACTTTTTTACAGAGCCCTGGAAGGACATCGACATAACAATAAGTGTAGATAAAAAAAAGTTATACAAAGATTTCCAAATTGAACATCTCACGGAGCACTGTTCAATCCACCATTCAAAATGGAGAAGAGTATAGCACACTGTTAACTACCAAGACACGGCCGCTCCACTAAACTAACAGAACCGAACAAGCGAGAGCACTGTCAGAAAATAACCAAGTGCCTTAGATAACTCTGGAGGAGCTGCGACGTACTGCCGCGAGCTGGGGAAGCTGTACATGGGACAACTATAAGTCTCTACACAAATCTGCGCCGTTCATGGACGAGTGGAAGAAGAAAGCCATTATTGAAAGGTCAGGCCATTAAGAAATCTGTTTAGTTGCTAGAAGGTCATATGGAGGCACCAGCTACCCATGCTGGAAGAAGGTGCTTTGGTTCAGATGAGGACCAAACAAATGAAACTTTTAGGCCCAAATGCAATATGTATGGAGCAAACTAACACTGCCTCATCGCCTGTAGTGCCACCATCCCCAGTGTCAAATATGGTGGGAGCATCAGGGATGGAATCGAGAACGCTTCTACAATAATAGTCCCTGGTCGTTTGAGCAAATGCATTGAAGCTGTACGTCTTCGTCATTTATCGGATCCCTCTTATCGATCTCCCACTCTGCCCCACACTCTTTTTTGCGCCGCAGAGACGCACTGCGTAGAGACATAAGTTCTCCGGAGTCTGTTGACGCTGCTTCGAAAAGGTAAGCAGGGAAACATCGGCTCCGAATCTCAATTCCCCCCTGAGCCTCCGCTTGCCTCCCCTCCTTTTGACGTGATCACGAGAACGAGACGAAAGAGTCGTCAATTAAATATATGTTTGATCAGACATAGCTCGCGGGGGCTAACGTTAGCCTGCTACTTATTCAGTTGTGCTATTCTGCTGCTTGCCATTAAGGCAGCTAAGGCCTCTGATGATGTTTTAATCAAAATGTTATTCATTCTTTCATGAAATATCCAGGCCAAAGTTTCCAACAAATCAAAGCCATGAAAAAGGAAGAGGGTTGTGTTTTTAGTGAGATGATGGTATGGACCTGCCGAGCTCAGTGTGAGGCAGGACAAACACGGCAGAATAAAACAGAAGACAGCTTCTCACTGGTAACTTACGTCACAGTCTGAATTAATCCTTTATTGTTATTTTCCTGACCAGTCTGTGTAACAAACTGCTCCACTCAAGTTTATTATTTCTTCCCAGAAGGAGCGAAAGAGGTAACTGCAGACTAAATATAAACGGCCTCCACTGAAACACACGCGGACAGAAGCGACTCCAGACCAGTGTTATGACGAGGAAACAACTTTATAATATTAAGAGAGAGAGTAAAATCATTGCACAAAATATAGAAGGTTTGCGCGACTTTATTAATTTCACTGTGTATAAACTATAAACATGAGCACGTCTAACAGGCTTATTCACACTGCTGCTGAATCTGAATGTGGATGACTTTGATTTCAAACAATATTAATGGAGTCTTTATTTCTCACTTAACTTCTTCCACAGCTCTAGTTTTTATACTTTTTACCGTTGTGCCTAAATAGATCTGCCCTAAATTTACTAAAACCTTTCATGGATTTCAAACTGCATTAAATCTAAATTCGCGGAAAATGATGACATTGCCTCAACACTTTGTAAACAACATTCTGCTCTAAACAATTCAGTGCAGTTGGGCTTGGAAATTCACCACATTTTTTGGCTCAATAAAGTTTCAGTTTGACCAAAGTTCTCTTCCTTTGTTTGATGAAATGTTTGCAAATCTTAAGAAATAAATATCAGCGATTTGTTTCTCGTTTGTGGCATTAAATAGACTTGCCTTCTGCCTTATGAACTCTGGATTAGTACACCCAACTGCTTTATTTGGCTGTTGTTGAACTTTAGGAGTAAAATATATAAACGAGAGTCTCCCAAATGGAAACACTGACTTGTCCTAGAATGAAGTCTTATCTTTCATCCCTGACTTTAGGAGCTTGTTGTTGTGAGTGAAATCAGCTGAGGGCCTCGACACTTCCTGGTTTAGAACTGCGCGTCCTCCTCTCTAGGTCACAATGTCTCTAAGAAGAGAAGTTACATTTTAGGGGAAGAGCCTCAGTCTGTTCCCTCCGTCTGCTCTCAGGACTCTCTGGTAAGAACTCTTTCTACAGTTCTTTGCTGATAACTCTGTATCACGGGTCTATTTCTGTAGGTTTAATCTGTTTAAACTTGTTTCTAAAAGACTTGACTAAGCCAAACATGTCCACCAGTTTGTGCGTCTGCTTCCTCTGTAGCACACGCCCTGTAACACTGCAACAGTCAAAGAACTCTTTTATTCATGGATCTGAGGAGGTTGACCTTGCAGGTATTTTTATACTATTACACTCGCGGCTGTGTTTGTGTGAGAGTCAAACTTTACTCCACGTGTTTGGAATAAGAGAAAATAAAACAAATGTGAGAGCAGCAGAAACAGTGCCGAGAAGTGTCCAATAATGTCAAGTCAGTTAAAAAGCTGCAGAAAACCAATCCTCCAGATGTAAGTTATCCGGACTAAATTCATTCAATGTTAAGGATCCACTGACAGTGAGATTTATTCGTCCTGAAGCCCACAGCAGCTCTTAGTTATGAAGAAAAAAGCTTGAGATGTTGGTTTCAGATTGATACATTTATGTGACTTAGTGAAGTTAAAATATTACAGGTTTAAAGTGTAAAATGTCATATCGCAATAAGCACCTGTGATTACAATGTAATTAAGGAACTAACAAGACATGTCCAGTGTAGTAAGGCTATGCTAAAAAATAACACAGGAATAAATGCAATGTAAATGTATAGGCTAGTGACCAGGAAGATCAGTAACTCTGCTCCAGGAGGAGTGGACAGGAACTAGATTAACTTGTTCAGGACGTGTCCCGATCAGGGACTGACTCCAGTCCATTACTATTCATACAGGATTTAGGAAAATTATTATTTCGACCAATTATAGACATGAGGCAACAGATGTTTAAACAGCACTCTCCCCAACACATCTATTCCAGTCATGGAACCATCACTTAAATCAAAACATTAATTAAGGACAGAATAATACAACAAATAGCAAATCGGCATTTAAATGAAGCCATTTCTGATCCATATGACATTATTTGTGGTCCAATCAGCGTCTGACGGAATTTTTTTGGCTCCAAAAAATCGAAGCCATAATATAATTCAACAAAAATTTAAACAAAACTCTCTTTTGGGAAAATTGTCTCATTATATGAATTTCACTGCGATTAAGAAAGACCCTAAAATTACTCCACAAATGTAGGAAAATCTTGCTTGCTGAAGCAAACTTTAACGAATTCCAGTTCTGTTCCCTTTCCCATACTATCTCTTCAAAATGAGCCATTGCCCAATCCACTGATATTTGTGCTGAAGGCCTAGTGCCAGAAGCACATGTAGCCACATGTTAGCCACATAGCATTTAGGCACAAACGCTGTTGAAAATGTCCACAGGCCATTTGATTTCACAGTGGACAGTGGTACACTGAGTAGAAGCTCCATTGTCTCTGTCCAAAATTGCCATTAGTCCATGTCAACAGTGAATGAAGACGTTAAAGGGCTCTTTTCTGAATAAACAAGGGCCATTTGCTACGGTGAAGGGCTGGTGACTGACGCACTTTGTGCACTTAGATAAATATGGGAACAATGACCACTTATGCTTGATTTAGTCCATTTGTGAGGCTTTGTTGTGACTGTTACACTTTGTTTGACACATTGTGAAAATATTTTGCTGTTCTATACATTTGTCACTTGGAGAGGTTTGTGCACCAATGCTAATAACATATAGCCACCAACACATTGAAACGTTACAAATCCAACATACTTGACACTAACTTCTGAAATGTTGCACACATTCTGACACCAGTGAGTCACAACTGTACTCAGTTTGGAGTGTGTGTATGACAGTATATTTCAGGAAAGACATTACAGTATGCTGTAATTTCTATATAAAAAACCTAGTATTTTTATTCATGTTAGAACTGCAGAACCTTTACATGTTTTTGTCACAATGTTCCTTCACATTTACATAGAAAAGCTTATTTTTGTTCTGATTTCCAATGATGCGTTCACATAACAATTTGGACAAAGGTTGTTTAAGTATAATTTTAACATGGAGAGGTTACTAGTTTTAATTTAGCAGGCGACGAGGACGATCAAGTGGTTAAGGTTTAAGACGTCCCATGTATTTGGAAAAGTAAAGGACAAAACAATAGTGCAAATATATACAGTGAACCAATAGTATTGATTCAATCAATCGCCTTATAAAAACAAGCTTTCAGTTCAAGTCAACAGCAACAACAAAAGCATAAATGCACATTGCAAAAGTACATTTAGAATGGGCGCACGAGTAGCCACAGTGGTTAGCGCTCGTGCTTCACAGCTAGAAGGTCCTCTGGTTCGATTCCCACCTGCGACGGGGCCTCCCTTCTTGGGAGATTTTCATTCTCCCTGTGTCTGCGTAGTTTCCTCAGGGTACTCCGGCCCTCTACCACCTATTAAAAACATTGTACAATAGGCCAGGATGAAATGAGAGTGTGTTTGTTTGAGAGTGCGCAATGTGAACGCGGAGGCCAAATAGCCCAGGCTACAATCCGTTGGCTCGTTTACATGCATGAGACCCATGTTATGTTCCATTAACATGCACTGTCCCGACCAAATAAACCAATAAATAAAATAGTTAAAAAAAATAAAATAAATCACAGTCGCGATCGAGAGTCCACAACCCCACGTTGGAAGAACCCAAAAAGTCAGGAACCCCCCCCAAAAGGGGCATGACAAGTGAGTGGGGAGAGTTCATGGGCTATGAGGAGCCCCCTACTGGCCGGCAGGAGAGGTGCCGATTAGATTCTGTCAGCCAGTATCATCAATCATGGAAAGAGTATTTTGTTTCTGATTTAAAAAGGATGGAGGTGCATTAAATCTACTAAGATTCCCTGCGAGGAGATCCTGTCCTCGCGCCGAGTGCTGAGATGTAGCACCGGGTCTCTCTCCTCCAGAGGAGTCAGCTCCTCTCTAACAGGTAAGGCTGCTTTATTTTCACCATGCTACATATAACTTTGCACATTCGTCAGTTAGCTCCTTCCCTCGCTCCTTTCTCAGCTCACTTGAGCGACGCTCATGTGGAACAATGACATAAACAGAAGTTTAAACTTGTCCCAAATGTTTTTCAGAGAAAGGCGTCTTGGACACAGAGCAGCTCTTTGAGGAGAGCAGTTCCTTGATGCTCCATCTCTGGAGGTGTTCTCTGACCCGTCTCCACTTCCATGAGACACAACTTCTTGCCAAACGCTGCATCTCTCAGACCTGGACACTAATTGAGAGCTGCTTCTGCCCCCTGTGTAAAGAGGTCTCTCCATCAGACCACAGCTCTGAAGACCAAACTTTACTCTCTGAGATTGGTTCTCCAGTGGAAACTTAGAAGAAGACATCGGTCAAAGCGAGTGTCCAAACCTGGAGAAAGTCCCAGTGTGACGTCTGCTCTGAAGGCCCAAAACTGAAGGCAGTGAAATAGTCCTTGACCTGTTCTGTCTGTCCTCGTTCTGTGCAAGAGCAACCTCCAGGCTCATCTGAGCGCGCCCAGGACTGAAGAGACTACCAGCTGATGGAGCCTGTGGACGACTGGGAGGACAGGATGTTGTCCCACACAGACGACCAGCCCTTCAATCTCTACTGCACACTGATCATGAAGTACCATCTGTGTGGTTTTCTGTATCCTGGAGCACAAGAACCACAGTTTGTTCCTCTGAAGGAGGCGTCTTGAGCAGGAGAAGGTCTCTCTGCTAGCAGACTGTGGCTGAGAACCGCGTCTGTGGAGCAGAGGGAGGCTAAGTCAGGAGATCAAGTGCCCTGAGTGCTCAGTGAGAGAGGGCTCAGAGAGAGACACAGCAGATGGTGAAGTCTTCACTGACCATCATGGAATTCTGATTGCAGAGCATGTTTGGACCATCACACCAAAGTCATGGAAACCAAAGTACCTTTCTAAACATAAGGAGCGCGCTCAGGCCTTGATCCAACAGCTGCAGCAGGAGATGTGTGAGCTGGAGAAGAGCAGCACTGAGCCCAGCAGCTCTCACTTCTCTACAGACCCCCTCCAACTTTCTACAGCGCTTGGCCCTGCACTGCCCCTGTTGGCCTGAAGGGACTGGAGCAGCAGTGAGCTTTTGAGCCGCGACGTGTGGAGGGCAGTTGTTGGGCCCGCGCTCTGTCTGAGCTGGAGACCAAGTCTCTCACAGCAAGTTCAACAAAGTCTTTAAACAACTGCCTCCAAGGAGCGCCTGAGGGAGAGTTCAGCAGTTTGCTGTGGACGTCACTTCTGGCACCCAGACACTGCTCATCCTGAGCTGGTCTGTCTGAAGATCTCATACATGTTCATGACACCTGATGTTTGGAAGAAATTCAGAACTCTTTCAGAGGTTTACTAAATGTGCTGATAGTTTTAGGAAAACGGGTTTCTCTTCGGCAGGTTCTACTTCTGAGGTTCAGGTTAAAGGGAAAAACTTATGTGGGATTTAGGAGTGCGCCCGACGAGTTCCGTCAACAGGAGAACATCTCTCTGAACCCAAAGGACGGATTCTGCGACCCATTTGGTTGAGAAACAGAGATAAGTACATCCTTGTGATGACCCTTTTTGTTCCCCCTGTCTCCACTGAGGCCTCCTCAGAAGGTCGGGGGTGTTTGGGGACTATGGAGCAGAGGTCTGTCTCCTTTTATGACGTAGATTCTGCAGATCTCCTCTACTCCTTCCTAACTGCAGCTTAGGGGAAACTCTTTCCTTATTTCAAATCCTGGTCTCAATTATGGAGGAACAAATTCAGCTCCTCTGATCATTCTCAGCTGGTGGAGACAAATTAATCAACAACAACAGTTGGTGAATGTCTTAAATATTTAAGAAAATGATCCTAAATGTTTTAATCTTAGTGCTAAACTGTCCTTTCTCTGGGATCATCATGCATATTCAGTCTGTCTCCTTCTGTTCCACCTGATGATGTCACGTAGGTGGAGCTCCTCTGTGGTGTTAAAGTCCACGCAGCTTCACTGAACTCTTTCTAATCACTAAATCCAAACTGCACTCACTGCTGATGGTTTGGGACATTGACAGCGATTGTTTTGAGCTCATTTATTTATATTGTTGCTTTGACTGAATCTCTTCCTGACTTTCTACATTTGCTTTTTAACATTTTGTTTTCAAAATGAAAATACTAAAACGAGGGGAACAAAAGTATCATAGAAAGACGTGAGAAACATCTGTAATATTTTGTTTTGTGGAAAAAGGCCGATTCGAACTGAAAATGTTTTCAAGTGGATTTTTTGGTTGTTTTTGTCAAATAAACTGGTTATTAATGAATTGATCTGTAAATGTAGATTATGTGTTGGGATTTAAAAGATCAATAAAACTCTGGAAAATGTGGCGTTCTGTATTTATTGTCGTTAAATCAATGCAGGAGGGAAAGTTGTCCAGTTAAAATAATAAACCCACTTTAATTATGTAGATTAGGCTTAATGTAATGCTTAAAGTTGAAAAAATATATATTTTAACACAATAATAATGAAATGTAGCTCATACTTTTAGAATGGAAGCTAAAGGCTCACATGCAATAAATGTGGACATGAACATGAATAATGAAAGTTCAAACTTAAGACAGACATTGGTCTGTTGCTCAGTCCAGCTCGTTTCTGGACTTTGGGGTGTGGCGAGGAGGTTGTTGTTTCCTTCATAATATTCACACAGATAGGGAGCTGTTATATGAGCGGCTGCATTTGTTACAGATTATTAACAATGTTGGTCAGGTTTATCGTTCTAGCTTTCAAATGAGGCGTTGCACTGGCCAATAGGCTGCTAAACTCCAGCTGAGACACTTGTTTTCAATCTAAAAGTGCCAAAGTGGAGAAAGTGCACTTTGCTTAAAGTGGGGGAAGAGTTTTAAGGGTCCCTGAATGTAAATATGAGCTTCTGTAAAACTCTCTTACGACAGAGGAATTGAGCTAAACTTAAATCCACTGAGCTCTTCCTTTGCATTGAACAGTCTGACCATTACCCATGATTGCAGACGGAGCATTTTAGACCCAACCTTATGTCAGGGCGCCATCTAGTTGTCAGGCTGTAGGATATTACAATGTTCTTCATGAAAGGTAAAAGAGGAGGGACAGGTGAGAACAAGGGCGGAAACACCAGAGCTTTTGTTCTTCAGGTACAGTTCCTCTCGAAAGTACTAATACACCTTGACTTTTGCACATTTTGTCATGTTACAACCATAAACATAAAGATTTATTTTGAATGTTTTACTGAAAGTTCACACACAAGTAACAGACAACTGTGAAGTGAAAGCAAAATGATACATGATTCTGTTATTTTACAAACAAATAGAAAAGTGTAAAGTGGGGCGTGCATAAGTATTCATACAGCATTTTCTGAGTGCATTAAATTGCCTTTATAACATTCCTAATGACTGCAGAATGTTCACACCTTGCCCTAACCATTAAATAGAGGCCACCTGTGTGTAATCTACTCTCAGTATAATTCCAGCTGTTCTGTGAGGGCCTCAGAGCTATGGTCAGAGTGTATTGGTCACTAAACAACATCATGAAGGCAAGGAGCTCACCAGAGAGGTCAGGGATAAAGCTGTGGAGAAGTTTAAAGCAGCGTTAAGTTATACAAAGATTTACCAAGATTTGAACATCTCACGGAGCACTGTTCAATCCATCATTCAGAAATGGAAAGAGTATAGCACACTGTGAACTTACCAAGACACGGCCGTCCACCTAACTAACAGACCGAACAAGAGAGCACTGGTCAGAAATGTAACCAAGTGTCCTAAGATAACTCTGGAGAGCTGCGACGTACTGCGCTGAGCTGGGGGAATCTGTACATGGACAACTATAAGTCTCTACACAATCTGGCTTCATGGACGAGTGGAAGAAGAAAGCCATATTGAAGGAGGCCATAAGAATCTGTTGAAGTTTGCTAGAAGTCATATGGAGGACACAGCTACCATGTGGAAGAAGGTGCTTTGCTCAGATGAGCAAACATTGAACTTTTAGGCCAAATGCAAAACGTATGTATGGAGCAACCTAACACTGCTCATCGTCCTGAGTGCACCATCCCCAGTGTCAAATATGGTGGGGGAGCATCAGGATGGAATCGAGAACCGGTTCTACAAGTAGTTCCCGGTTTGAGCAAAGCATCGGACTGTACGTCTTCTTCATTATCGATCCCTCTTATCGATGCTCCACTCTGCTCCACACTCTTTTTGCGCCGCAGAGACGCACTGCGTAATGACTAGTTCTCCGAGTCGTTGACGCTGCTTCGAAGTAAGCAGGGAACATCGGCCCGATCTCAATTCTCCCCTTAGCCTCCGCTTTGCCTTTCCCCTCCGTTTTGAGTGATCACGAGAGACGAAGAGTGTGGTCAATTTAAACAGTCCATTGTTATAAACGTGTCAGTTCTACGTTTTGGCTTTGCTGCTGCGAACGCTCCGTTATTCGCGTTGTATTGACATGACACCGGGGTCAGTGCCTCGCTGCTCCGCGTGCTGTTTCCTGTGCCACTGTGCTCTGAGCCGGGTCCGAGGCTGTCTGTCCCGGTCTGAGCGCACCTCGGCAGCCTCCGCTCAGGCCGGGACTCAGAGCGGAGGCTGCGGGTGCCTGTCCCCGCCCTGAGCGCACTGTGAGCGGGAATACCCTCAACCCGTCTCCGCTATGAGTGCACTATGATCGGCTGATCTCTCGCAGCTCTGCTGCAGCAGAATGTTTCACACGGACAGGCGGAAGGAGAATGTAGCGCCGGATGAAGCAGAATAGATGGAAATCTGTAGGGTTTGGCTGAGACCGAGTCCTGTTCTTTAGGTGTACAACAGTATCAGTCTGTACAAGTTACAGACACAAATGTTACCATTATATTTTAGAGGATGCCAGGCAGGCTGAGAGCCAGCAGGAGCCACAGTATATTTGGAAACTTGCTTAATTTATGAATATTTTTTCTTGGGAAAACTAACAATGTGTCTTTTTAATAGAGTTTATCGAAAGCACATTCATTCCTTCTTTTCCCCAAAACACAGACAAGTCAGGCATTGATAAGAGAATCAATAAAGAATCGAATCGATAGGGTAAAATATTTGATGGTATTATATCAATAAATCTTATCTATCCCATCCTAGGAGCATCATGCTATGGGGCCTGCTTTTCTCAGCGGGGACTGGGAAGATTGATCACCAATGACCTCTTGGTGACCTCTGACAGGGCTCCCCCTCACTTTCATTCTTCTTGATCTAACAGCTGCCTTTGATACGGTGATCACAAATCCTTCTCCACCGCCTGCAATACAACATTGGTCTGTCCGGTACAGTTATCCCTGGTTCAAATCATTCCTGGCGGGTAGAGTTGAGTACGTGGCCCTGTGGGACCGAGGTCACGGCCCCGCACTGTTCACCTGCGGGGTCCCTCAAGGGTCTGTCCTTGGCCCTACCCTCTTTAACATCTATATGCTCGTCTTGTGCCATATATCGGCAAGCATGGAATCTCCTTCCACTGCTATGCCGATGATACTCAGCCTGTCTGCGCACTGGACTCCGTCTCCACATCTAAACCTCACAAACAGCTCTGGCGGTTTGCCTGGAGGAGACAAAGGCAATGGATGCAGAAACTTCCTACAACTAAACGACTCCAAAACTGAAGCCATTCTATCGGGACCCCCCACCAACTCAAATCTTCCCCTATTTTGATATTGTATTCTCTGGAATCACCCTCGCACTTTCCTCTACCTGTCCGCAACCTGGGAGTCATTTTTGACCCCTTTTGTCATTGATTTGCCATATAAAAAATATCTGTAGAATCTCCTTTTTTTATCTCAAAACATCTCCAAACTCCGCCCCAGTCTCTCCCCTCTGACGCTGAAACACTGGTTCATGCCTTTGTCTCCTCCAGGCTGTGACTATGCAAAGCCCTCCGCGTAGGGATCCGGCAAAAGCCTTCAAAAGCTTCAGCATATTCAGAACGCCGCGGCCAGAATCCTGACGAGGACGCCTAAGCACCAGCACATTACCCAGTCTTCCGCGACCTCACTGGCTTCGATCGGTCAATGCATCAAATACAAACCTGCCTGCTCACATGCATCCATGGAAACGCCCCGGACTATCTCACTGAACTCCTCACCCTCCAGCCATAACCAGAGCACTTCGGTCACAGACACCAACTCCTCTCCATCCCCAGAACTAAACTCTGGACAATGGGCGACAGAGCGTTTCAGGCGGCTGCCTAAACTGTGGAACGCTCTACCACCACACCTGAGGGCCCACAGTCTCTGGAGACCTTTAGAAGAGGACTTAAGACTTTCTGTTCCTTTCTAAATCTTTGGTGCTTTTATTGTTGTTAGTTTTCATTTGTGTTGTAGCACTTTGAGATTTTTATATGAAGTGCATTACAAATTAAAGGTATTAATTATTGTAAAATAGTTGGGAAGATGGATGGAGCCAAATACAGAGACAATTTGGAGGAAACCTGCTGGAGTCAGCAAGAGAATTGAGGCTGGGGCGGAGATTCACCTTCCAGCAGGCAAGACCCTAAACACAAGCTAAATCTACAATGGAATGGTTAAAAACAAACATATTATGTGTTAGAATGGCCCAGTCAAAGTCCTGACCTAAATCTATTGAAAATCTGTGGAAGACTGAAACTGCTGTTCACAAACGCTCTCCTTCTAATGTGACAGAGCTTGAGTGTTTTGTAAAGAGGAATGGCTAAAATGTCTCTACATTGCAACCTTGTAGTCAAACCCAGAAGACTGCTGCTGTTATTGCAGCAAAAGGGGGTTCCACAAAGTATTAAGTCATGCTGTATGAATACTTATGCACGCACCACTTTTCACTTTTCTATTTTTTGTAAAATAACAGAATCATGTATCATTTTGCTTTCACTTCACAGTTGTCTGTGTGTGAACTTTCAGTAAAAAATTCAAAATAAATCTTTATGTTTAGGTTGTAAACATGACAAAATGTGCAAAGGTTTAAGGTGTATTAGTACTTCCGAGAGGCACTGTATAAGCCACACCACCACCAGATCTGCCAGCCCTGTTTTATTATACAGAACATAACCCTTGAGATTTAGGGCATCCAGGCAAGTGTTTTCATTGAGCCATGTTTCACTGCACCCTATGAAATCAAACTAGTCCAGGCTAGTCAGCAGGGATATCAGATCATTGTGGTGCTTGTTTAGGCTTCTCGTATTTAGATGTAGGAGAGATAAGGGATGCTTATTTTATTTGTAATATGTTTAACATTGTTCTGGTGTAATTTGTTTGCAATCAATCGTTTTGAAGGAGTGCTGTTTCAGTACTTCATCATTAGTATCATTAGTTATGTCATTAAAAACATTCATTATGAGTGATACATATTAGGGAACTAATGTGTGTAGCAAGTAGTGGTACCATACTGAGATTACCGTTAAGCATTTGGTAAGACTAAGGCCTAAATCTGAACCTAAACAACCTAAACTAATGAAATTCACCAAACAAAAGCAGAAAGAAAAAATAAATGGAAAGGATGAGGAAAGAGGAGTCAAACAAGATATGTGGAGGCAAACAAAAATCCCTTTGGAGGATCAGGTTAACTTTGACTGTTTCTAAAACATATGAGTCATATGATCCATGGTTAGTCCTCACAGATTTAGGTCAAAAATAGGCACTTTATCCAATGTCAACGAATCCGTAGCTTATTAACGTCAGATAGTTTGTTTAGCACGTGGCGTTGGTTTGCATTTGTGAGTAGGTAAAGGCGACCATCCTGTGTCCAGCTTGACCTTCAGTCACCCTTCAGTTGTTGTTTCTCCCTGTAGACTTTGTCTCTGAGGTTATAGTCGGCACATTTGATGATAATCCCGTGGTTTGACCCGCGTGGTGGATTTAGGACCGAGGCATGGGTCTTGTCAACATCACCAGGTTGCACCGCTGTGTTAGATTTTATGAATGAGGTCACATGTGGAAGGCAGCGTCTGGCACCTTTAACATTTTATATTCCATAAGTCTTTTCACATCTGATATTTATATTCTACACATTGTATATACAACATTTATTTCTATATTTTCATCATGATCACTGACAAATGTAATCTTTACTCAGCCAAACATTCTAATTCTTCTGTAGTGTAATGATTTCTGCCATTAGTGTGTTCAGTAGCATCCGTCCTGGAAAATAACTGCTGTGTTGAGGAAAAACTAGTCCCTCTTTGACTCCTCACAGTATTTAAACACAAATCCAGCCGATACGCTTGGACAGAGAGTGATTATGGGTGTTTGTTTTATTTAGCGTTGGTGGCTAACAGCTAAAGGCTAGGTTAGCATGCTACGATCAGCTACAGCTCTTGATGGAAGCGTGAAATAAACTACAATCAACATTGAGTCTGTGTGTCATTTCAAGCTGTTCATGTAGACGAGGTTTTTTGCTTTATTAAGCTTTTTTTTTTCACATGATCGTGAGCCATAGCATTAGTTTCTCTGATGGATCCTGTTCATCTGCCGCGCTCAGATCTTAAGTTCATGTCTCAGTGTGACGCTCTTATCTGCACTCCACACAATTAATGTACAGACGCCCGACGCTTCAGACGCATTGTTGAAACACCATAAGTGTTGCTCAAACTGAATGTACTGAGTTGTACTGATGAATGGATGCATGTATGTCTGTGTACACTGCTATGATCAAATGTTCTTAAACTCTTAAAGGGTTGAACTTATCAGAGGTGTGCAGTGAGTCAGAGATTCTGATGTGAATGAGGGTCAGTTCCAGATGTTGAGGATGGGAAGGGCAAAGGTCTGGTCCCTTTAAGTCTAGAGTTTTGATTTGGTGATGGGTTTGAGGAGTTTGGATTCAGCTTTTATTGCATTTATATTACTGAAGTAATATAGTTTATATTACATGTATTTGTAATTTACACAAAGCTTTGTGAGATCGAATGACAATTTGAAGACATTGGATGTTGATCACAATCAGATGCTGTTTTAAAGCTATTTTTCACGGATTTGACTTGAAGACGATTTTAAATACAGTATATGTTTTTAATATTTCTTTGGGCAAACACTATGTGTCCTGGTTTTATGGACAGCATGCCATCTTCTAAACAGTAATGTACAAATATCTCGCTTCTTTCTTTCAGTTTTCTCTTAAAAAACAGATAATAAAACAACTTGGTATTGCTGGTTTGCAGGGACATCACAGCGTTCTAAAGGCTTATATTATTTTATAGAGGAAACATTATTTTGTTTTTGAGGAAATGTTTGGTCTTGTACAGAGAGATCATGGACCCAGTGACTCATATTAATGATCATTTTTGTAATTCATACATTTTGTTTTAGATACGACTTGTGAAAGTGTAATGCAGCTAACAGGAAAAACTGGCTCCGCCCCCACTGGGTCATGTGACATCATCACATTCTAGAACCTGAAACCCAGCAATAAACTATTGTTTGTAATTAATGGATTCATCAAAAGTTTATGAAATGCAAACTCTGAATTGTTCCCACAGGATGAACTGGAACACTTTCTCTGCACATTAGAGACTTTACCATCTCCTGATCCACTCCCTCCGTGTGATTTGTTTGTGCTGTCGGTGCGTCATGGAAAGCTCATTTCCAGCTAAACAAATGTGTCATGTGACTTATTTGCATTGGACTCTCTGCCCAAAGCCGACCTGAGCTGTTCCTCTGTGTCTCGGATCTAAAGTGGAGGAAACGTTTGGCTCTGGACCGACTTCAGCCAAAGACAGTTCCACCAGAGGATTGTGCACAGAAACGGTGAGTTTAGAGCAGTTTAGGCTCACACTTTAAACAGGAATGTTTTCTGTAAAAGGACGAGTTCAAGGCTTTTGTTTGGTTTTGTGTGAGTTTCAACATTTCCTTCGTCTTCTCCATAATGTGATGCCTGTGATTTGAGCTAATGAGGCTAATGATAGTTGTGTTGATTAACATTATGCTCTAAGTATTTCACAACAGACAGTTTGTTTTTTATAATTCATGTTGATCGTGCCAGCACCTAGTTTGGGCATATATTCGTGGCTGCACCAGTGGGGCAAATAGCCACTACGATGAGGCTGAAGAGCTGCATGCGGCTTACACTTACAGTATTTAAACACATGTGTACTTTCTACTTTAAATAATTAACTCTTGACTGCCACTGAGGAAAACTTCCATCATAAAAATGCCATTAATAGTGCGAGTTCTGCCACACCTGCTCACTGAGTAAGTCCCAGCCATATGCAAACGAGGCTTAAAGGAGGTGGAGCACTAGCAACAGGAACAAGCCCTGCAGCACATGCACTGGACACACAAAGAACACTCCACACATGGGCAGTTACCGGGACCACGCCCTACACCACACAGGGGAAGAAAGCCCCTCCCCCAACGAAATCCAGGAAGAACTCAAAGAGGAAGAAGAGTCCATGAGACTGGATCAGAGTTTGAGGAAGCGGACGAGAATGAATTTGAATCTTTTTATTTGATCAGGGACAATGCACTAAAGACATCAGTCTCAAAAAGAAGAGATGTCATGTGCAGGTTTTAGCAAACATGCTAATTTCCACCCGCAGTCCCAGGACAGGTTGATGTTATACTTACAAAAGTACATCAACTGTATACAGAATAATAATATAAAGAGGCATTACTTCACTCACATCATAAAAAACACGTCAGGAATCTATCACTCACAGTTTACAGCGTTCATATCAGTCATTCAGTCTGTACAGGTTTGCTTTGATAATAACCACTGTTTGGTCAGACGTGTAAATGTAAGGATATATAATTATAAGAGAACGATATTTGACCAAATGTGGTTCTGCGTCTCCTCTGACTGTCGACCACGAAATATATCTAGAAATATTCTCCAAATTCAGTGTGACACATTTTCCTCAAAGGGGGAGCAGTGATATGATTATTTTAAACAGAGCAGAAATTGATTAAATCTAATGAGGTTTTTCAAACTCAAAGTTATATTTACTTTGTACTTTACAGTGATGGAACTGACGAGGCTTTTTATCATGAGTTTTTAAGGCTCTTTTATACAATGATTCAAGTGGTTTTAACAGTGTTTTACCCTGAGACAAACTAGACATAGTGTTGAGGTAAGTATTTGAGGCCTCCGTAGTTAATGAATTTCTCTTATGTTTATAATTCTAGTTAAATTTCAATTTGTTACAAGTTTTTTTTTTTTTTATTATGTGACTTTTAAAACCAAGGTTCAAATCAAGTATTAGACCTAAATATTTTGTTAAATTGACTTTTTTATTATTAATTTTTTGTCCATTGACTCGAATTTCTTGAGTTTGTTGCAATTTACATGTATTTGAAAAAAAACATTGAGACCATTTTATCAATGTTTAAGGTTAGGAACGATTCTGCATCTGTTTTGATAATAATCAGCAACTTCCAGCTCGTTTCCCCAAAAGTGAAGATCACCATATCAGCGTACATTATTACATCAGCGCCAGAACTCACTGTAGGGAGGTCATTTATATAGATGCTAAAAGCAAGGGTCCCTAAATAGACCCTTGCGGCACTCCCATCGAGGTGGATTGGTTTGTTGGATGGATGTTATTCACTCGTACACACTGATGTCGGTCGCTCAAATACAGATGTTCTGAGTGTGCCAGAGAGACTATATTGATTTACTTTACTGTGGAGTATCTGGTGATTGTATCTGGTATCAAGGCTTTACGCAGATCAAGGAAGATGCTTCCTTTTTAACGGTCAATAATGTGACGGGAATGTTTCTAAAAGTGGCTGCCTAAAGAGACTCACTCCTACTGTCAGCCATGTTTGTCCCATTACTCAAGGAAAATGGAACAAAATGCATCACAGCAACGAAAAGTCTGTGAAATTGGGCAGAGAAATGAAACAAAATGAAAGGAAAGAATGAGAAATGTGTATGTAGCTATAAAGAAAGAAAGAAAGAAAAATCACAGTTAAATTATTAAGTGGGAATTCACAATTTGTTTTTGGGATGTTTTGTTGTTGTTTTTACAAAAGTGTGATTTCTCCACTTTTTGACATATAGTGTAAAATACAGTTTTTCTTTCTTTTTTTAATTACTGTTTAAAAGTAACTGATGAACCTGTAGTAAAATACTTTTTATTTTTCAAATGAAAGTAGAGACTTTTGTTTTGATACAGAGCATGTGGTTATCAGAGAATTGCAACATTTTCAGTGGGACAGCGACGATTATTGTAAATGAGAATTGGTTTCAATTGACTTACCTGGTAAAATAAAGAATAAAATTAAATAAAACAATTATTGAAAATGAGCAGAAATACTGGCAGACAAAGAGTTAAGTATCCTCAGGAAATATGTAAGTACTTTCACTGAAGTAATTCATTCATTCAAGCCTTATTAAGGACACAGACTCTTGGTCCATAGTACAGTGCCTGTGAAAGTACTAATACACCTTGAACTTTTGCACATTTTGTCATGTTTACAACCCTAAACATAAAGATTTTATTTTGAATTTTTTACTGAAAGTTCACACACAAGTAACAGACAACTGTGAAGTGAAAGCAAAATGATACATGATTCTGTTATTTTCAAAAAATAGAAAAGTGAAAAGTGGGGCGTGCACAAGTATTCATACAGCATGACTTAATACTTTGTGGAACCTCCTTTTGCTGCAATAACAGCAGCAAGTCTTCTGGGGTTGACTACAAGGTTTGCACATGTAGAGACATTTTAGCCCATTCCTCTTTACAAAACAACTCAAGCTCTGTCACATTAGAAGGAGAGCGTTTGTGAACAGCAGTTTTCAGGTCTTTCCACAGATTTTCAATAGGATTTAGGTCAGGACTTTGACTGGGCCATTCTAACACATTAATATGTTTGTTTTTAAACCATTCCATTGTAGATTTAGCTTTGTGTTTAGGGTCATTGTCCTGCTGGAAGGTGAATCTCCGCCCCAGCCTCAATTCTCTTGCTGACTCCAGCAGGTTTTCCTCCAAAATGTCTCTGTATTTGGCTCCATCCATCTTCCCAACTATTCTTACAATCTTCCCAGTCCCCGCTGAGGAAAAGCAGCCCCATAGCATGATGCTCCCCCCACCATATTTGACACTGGGGATGGTGCACTCAGGACGATGAGCAGTGTTAGGTTTGCTCCATACATAACGTTTTGCATTTGGGCCAAAAAGTTCAATTTGTCTCATCTGAGCAAAGCACCTTCTTCCACATGGTAGCTGTGTCCTCCATATGACTTCTAGCAAACTTCAAACAGGATTTCTTATGGCCTCCTTTCAATAATGGCTTTCTTCTTCCACTCGTCCATGAAGGCCAGATTTGTGTAGAGACTTATAGTTGTCCCATGTACAGATTCCCCCAGCTCAGTGGCAGTACGTCGCAGCTCCTCCAGAGTTATCTTAGGGCACTTGGTTACATTTCTGACCAGTGCTCTCCTTGTTCGGTCTGTTAGTTTAGGTGGACGCCCGTGTCTTGGTAAGTTCGCAGTGGTGCTATACTCTTTCCATTTCTGAATGATGGATTGAACAGTGCTCCGTGAGATGTTCAAATCTTGGGAAATCTTTGTATAACTTAACGCTGCTTTAAACTTCTCCACAGCTTTATCCCTGACCTCTCTGGTGAGCTCCTTGGCCTTCATGATGTTGTTTAGTGACCAATACACTCTGACCATAGCTCTGAGGCCCTCACAGAACAGCTGGAATTATACTGAGAGTAGATTACACACAGGTGGCCTCTATTTAATGGTTAGGGCAAGGTGTGAACATTCTGCAGTCATTAGGAATGTTATAAAGTAGAGATGCGCGGGTCAGCTTTTTTTCTGACCCGCACCAACCCGACCCGCTGTAAATCAAACCCGAACCGCCCGATCCACAGAAAAGTGTCTCAGTTTGCAAACCCGCACACATTAAAAAACAGCGGCATGAGTCAGGCTGTCACTCAAACGGGAGCGCATCACGTGACCGCGAGTTTACAGCGGAGAATTAGCACTTGATGCTTTGTTTTGTTACTGCGCTCCTGAGAAATCTTTGAAATCGCTTATGGACTTATCAGGAAACGTGGAGCAGAAAATATCATGAGGCTTTACTTCTACCACGTCATGGACAACTCTTTCTGTCAAACTAAATGGAGTTTGGACTAACGTGGAGCAGCTTAACCTGACGCTACAAGAAGTTGCTCTCCTCAGTTATGAGATGCTGTGTCTTTGTTATTTTAGTTGTACCTTACTTCTTGCTGATGCATTATTTTCACCACATGTGTGTGTCGCATATGCTTGGGCACTGCTGTTGTGCTGCTGCATTTGTAGCGGTGAGAGTGTCATACAGAAGCGATAGGCCAGGTGACAGATACATAAACAACGTGTACCCCATAAGCTAAACATTCAACAAAACACAGCCGACTATGTCAGTGGCATTTATGGATAAGAATGCACTGTATGTTGTAAGCCAACAATGTAAGGACAAAAAAAAAGTGCGCTTTGTAGTAACCCGACCCACCCGCACCCGAAGTTTGCCGTATTTTTGAGGTACCCGAACCGACCGAATCCGCGAGGCCCGCGGGTTGACCGCGGGTGTCGGGCCAACCTAGGAATGTTATAAAGGCAATTTACTGCACTCAGAAAATGCTGTATGAATACTTATGCACGCCCCACTTTTCACTTTTCTATTTTTGTAAAATAACAGAATCATGTATCATTTTGCTTTCTCTTCACAGTTGTCTGTTACTTGTGTGTGAACTTTCAGTACAAAATTCAAAATAAAATCTTTATGTTTATGGTTGTAAACATGACAAACTGTGAACAAGTTCAAGGTGTATTAGTACTTTCGCACTGTATTAAAAGAAAACAGAAAAAACTGCTAATAAAGTAAGAAAAAGTTACATCATACATTATTTACACATATAGGCAGGAACACCAATGCTTCCAAATTCTTGAAGTAAACCTGACCAAGCTTTTTTTTACGTGCAGACCAAAGCTTGTATAATACAGTTAGACTGAATCAGGGCTCTACACATAAAGGTATAAATACAATGCCTTATGCAGCTGCACAAGATCTTATTCCAGTTAGCAAACATCGCACTCACACTGCTGTGCCTTAGTACTTTCAATATCATTATTATTATTTGACTGAGCAACTTTTATTTCTATTGGAGTTATATTTGAGCAGCATCTGTACTTTTACTCGAGTAATGAGACTCTACAGGGACAGACTCAGTAAATGTAGAACAATGACATGGACAGAAGTTTAAACATGTCCCAAATGTTTTTCAGAAATGGCGTCTTCGACACAGAGCTCTGAGATGGTCTATCAGGGCAGATTGGATGAAGAACTTCGGTCAAAGCGAATGCGCATGTCCAAACCTGTAGAAGTCCAATGTGACGCCTGCTCTGAGCCCAAACTGAAGGCAGTGAAGTCCTGCCTGGTCTGTCTGTCCTCGTTCTGTGAGAGCCACCTCCAGCCTCATCTGAGCGCGCCCAGACTGAAGAGACACCAGCTGATGGATCCTGTGGACGACCTGGAGGACAGGATGTGTCCCACACACGACCAGCCCTTCAATCTCTACTGCAGCACTGATCAGAGCTGCGTCTGTACCATGTGTGCCTTTCGGGAGCACAAGAACCATGAGGTATTGTCTCTGGAGGAGGCGTTTGAGCAGGAGAAGGTCTCTCTGCAGCAGACTGTGGCTGAGAACCAGCGTCTGGTGGAGCAGAGGAGGCTGAAGGTCCAGGAGATCACAGCTGCCCTGGAGCTCAGTGAGAGAGAGGCTCAGAGAGAGACACAGCAGATGGTGAAGGTCTTCAGTGACATCATGGAGTCTGTGCAGAGATGTTTGGACCATCACCTCGAAGTCATGGAACAAAGTCTTTCTAAACATAAGGAGCGCGCTCAGGCCTTGATCCAACAGCTGCAGCAGGAGATGTGTGAGCTGGAGAAGAGAAGCACTGAGGCCCAGCAGCTCTCACTCTCTACAGACCCCCTCCACTTTCTACAGCGCTGCCCTGCACTGCCCCCTGCTGGCCTGAAGGACTGGAGCAGCGTGAGCTTTGAGCCGCAGACGTGTGAGGGCAGTGCGACCCGCGCTCTGTCTGAGCTGGAGACAAGTCTCTCACAGAAGTTCAACAAAGTCTTTACACAACTGCCTCCAAAGGACCAACTGAGGAGAGTTCAGCAGTTTGCTGTGGACGTCACTCTGGACCCAGACTCTGCCGCTCCATGGCTGGTTCTGTCTAAAGATCTCAGACAGGTTCATTGTGGTGATGTGAAGAGGGAGCTCCGAAACTCTCCTCAGAGGTTTGATACATGTGCTATAGTTTTAGGAAAACAGAGTTTCTCTTCAGGCAGGTTCTACTTTGAGGTTCAGGTCAAAGGGAAAACTGACTGGACTTTAGGAGTGGCCCGAGTGTCCGTCAACAGGAAGGGACAGATCTATCTGAGCCCTGAAGGTAGATTCTGGACCATTGGGTTGAGAAACAGAGATAAGTACATCGCTTGTGATGACCCTTCTGTCCCCTGTCTCCACTGAGGCCTCCTCAGAAGGTCGGGGTGTTTGTGGACTATGGAGCAGGTCTGGTCTCCTTTTATGACGTAGATTCTGCAGATCTCCTCTACTCCTTCACTAACTGCAGCTTCAGGGAGAAACTCTTTCCTTTTGTTGAACCCTGTCCCAATAAAGGAGGAACAAACTCAGCTCCTCTGATCATCTCAGCTGTGGAGACAAAGTAATCGACACCGAACTCTTTCTGATCTGACTTTTTTGAGCCATGTTGTTGTTGCTTTGCGCTGAATCACTTTTCTGTACTTTTTACTTTTTCACTATTTTAATTTTTCAAATATTAAATAGTAAAACTAGGGAGAACAAAAGTATATCAGAAAAAGACTTGAAAAAATACTTTGTTTTGTGTTAAATGTCTTTTTAAGTGGTGTCTCTGGGACAATAAGGATCTTCTCTGTAAAAAAAAGAATGGGTGTTTCCTGAGTTCATATGAGACGTTAGAATAAATGTCTCTGTACATCGTGTTAAACATTGTCTTTTTGCTCCGAGGCTTTGAGAGCGACTCACTTTACATTCTCTGCTTTGCTTCACGTGTGACAGAACTGACCCTAAAGCCGATGGAACTGAAGATGTTTTCAAGAGGATTTGGGATTTCTCAGTCTTTAAATGAACTCGTTATTAATGGAACAATCTGTGTAAATGTTAATGAATGTGTTTGGGATTTAAAAGATCAATAAAGTCTCATAAATATTAAGTTCATGACTGGAAAATGTCTTTTTACTGAGATGTCATTGTGTTATGTGAGATTGTTATGAGATTACACTTTCCATTTTGTTTTGGGTGAAAACTGAAGCAAATTGGCCCAAATGTCAAATTGATGATAAACACATTAGACAATAAAAAACATATCTTAAGATTTTGTTCAAACGTTTAGAATTGAAGCTAAAGGCTCGTGTTCAATAAATATGACATGAACATAAATAACAAAATGAAGACAAAGACAAACTCTTCTATCGGGCAATGAGCCGGTTAGTGAAGCTTAAACTAGGGCTGGGCGATATGACAAAAATAGAATATCACGATTTTTGAATTATAAACTCCCGATTTCGATTTTATCACGATAACTTAAATTACACTGAAGAAGAAAAAGATTGAATGAATAAACTAATTTATTAAACTTTGTGATAATCAACAACAAAAATAGACTTAGAACTTAGACTAGACTTAGAACTACAGCAAACTAACTCTATACATTAAAACACAATAAAACTCCAGACAATAAAAGTAAAATAGTAACACTAAGTTTGATAAAGGCTTGTTGTTCGTGTCTGTTGCTGTCTGACCCTTTCACAATAAGAGTCGAAACACTGACATTGCGTAGCAGAAAGTGCGTGGCTTGGGTTTACGTGAAAAGAGTCAACTGTGCAGAAGAGCTTAGAACCGTGTTAAACGATCCCACATAAATGACAGATCGTCAGCTCTGGAGATCGTAAGACGGTCTAATATCGTCAGATCGCCCAGACCTAGCTTAAACCCAAAGTAACAGTCCGAGGTGTTAGAGGCCGGTCTGAACAGAGGAGTCTTTAACCTGACTCACAAAACGGCAGGTCAGAGAGAAAACAGACTGTTCCAAAGCAAAGGAGCCACTGTGTCTAAGACTGTCTGATCAGAGAAGAACTCTGCTCCGCTCAGGAGAAATGAAAGGTCGTGTTCAGAGACGACGGAGCCGAGCGGCAGCATGAACAAGAGAACAGTTCAGGACCGAGTGTAGAGCCCTGTGGCACCCCAGAGTCATCCATCATCACAGCAAAAGTCTGTTAAGGTATGGACACACTATGAGATCTTTCAGACTCAAGAGATTTTATAAAGATAATATTGCTGTAGATTACTGACATGAATCTATTTTTTTTCAGTTTTTATATAAAAATTTCCCATTTAATCACAGAGGAAATCAGAATAATGGACAGAGCCAGGTTTTGATTGATTGAATATTTTATTTCGAGCTACACAACAAAGGCACAAAAGCCAGAAAATAAAAATAAAAATAAATAACATTCTAGCTCGAAAAGGAGTGGGAAGAAGACAAAGTTTAAATGTTTTGTTTTGTGAAATATTAGTTACAAATTACTTTTTCAGAGGGATTTAGGATCTTGTTTCATTTTTAAATAGGCAGTTTATTAGCCCTGGAAGTGACATTTGACACACACAAAAGTGGGGTGGAAAATTTATATTTATTATTATTATTTTTTATTATTATTATCAATTATATAAAAAAAAAAAAAACTATTGTTCCTTTTTTAACCACATATCTCAGGGGAATGAGAATCTCTGGGGAACAAGAGATTATCTTGGGGAATGAGATATTATCTGGGGGACAACTTATTATCTTGTGAGATACTATCTTGTCCCAGAGATAATATATAGTTCCCCGAGATCATAAGTTGTTCCCCCAAGATAATTTCTTATTCCCGATAATATCTCGTTCCCCTAAGATACATTTCCTGCCCCTGAGATAATAAGTTGTTCTTGGGTTCTTGGAAAAGCATTTTGTTCTTGGGTTTGACATTTCAGACACAGCACGTTCATCTCTGGGACACAGAACCTTTCTGATGTTGGCGTCTTCCTGGAGCTCACGCCTCTTCCGTGCGCGTGCTCTACCTGCCGTCCCCGTGGGCTGTGGCGTGGGGGTTTTCCTCGCCGTGCGTAACGCTGTGCAAAGCGGTCGTACTGAAACAGAGGACCGGGTGATTCGTGTGCAGAGTGCTTCAATCAACGGCTCCTGATTTTAAAATACAATTATACATTTAAATGAAAGTACATTTTTATAAAGACACAATGAATTCAACTTTACATCATAACTTTAGCTTTGTCTGTTCACTTTCATAATCCTGTGGAACCTGTGACCTTTTAAGCGTGAGAGAAACAAATATTTGTGGTTCCTTGGGCCCAGAATCCAAGGTGTCGTTGTTATTAATTATTAGATTCACCAAATTGTCCTGAGTAAAGTCTCGACTGCGACACAAGGATGAACCAGACTTGAGCCTCCGAGGTCATGACATCATCATCTGGGCTTTCCCAAACTGTTTAAAGGTACAGTCATCTTTGTGTTTGTAAACTTTGGCTTTTGTAAAAAGTAATACAACATTGTGTAGAAAATTCTATCGCTCATTCTTCTGGAATTTGACAAATATAAATAATTAGTAAAAATCTACAGACCTAAGTTGTTTCTTTGCATTGAACAGGTGTGTGCGAGCGACGCAGTCACACAAGTCTTTACCCACGATGCAGTTTATGAGTTGATGCAGCCGCACCTCGGCACTCCCTGGCACAGAACTGGTTGTGCATGAAAATGGCCAAAATTGAGAAAGATTTTTCAGAGGGATTTTATACTGTTCAGTTTTTCAATTAACTAATCATAGGTGAAAAAATCTGTAAAAACTCAAATTCCGCCTGTTTTTTTTGCACACAAAAAAAAGCTTATAAATGGTTTATTTTTCATTTAAAAAGTGTTTGGGTTGAAATTGGATTCACATTTTAAATGGTAAATGGACTCAACTTATACAGCGCTTTTCTACCTTCATTACGCCCCATAGCGCTTTATTTATTTATTTAAGATGGGACAGTGCATATTAATTAACATGAGTCCTCAAGCTCCACATGTAAATATGCCAGAGTTAGCCACAATGGCTAATTTTCATCTGTCGTCCCAGGGCTTCACAGCAAAGATCCAGTCACACTCTCTCATTCACACACCCGTGTACGCAGACACTGGAGGCAAGGCGGGTGAAGTGTCTTGCCCAAGGACACAACAACAGTGTGCACCTTTTATGAGGTGGGGGATTCGAACCCCTGACCTTAAGTGTTTATGTAAAGTTGACTTTCATGTTTTCTCCCCAGGGGGAAACAAGAGGAGGACGTTTCTCTAAAACAGGGGTGTCCAAACTACGGCCCGCGGCCCGTTTTTAAATGGCCCACTGCAAATCCCCCCCCCCCCCAAAAAGATAAAATAAATAAAATAAAATCTATATAATTGAATATGTCCCACAAGTGCTTGGCTGCATGTATTTCTCTTCACGCTCGTTGGCGCTGCTGTCTTAAACAAGGCAGAACAAACAAAGAAAAAAATCCAAAAGACAAACAAAAGATGGCAGAGAAAAACAAACGCAAGGTTGATCAGAGCTGAAACTTTCAGCCACAGTGGGGAAATCATTATTTCTTCTCAGAGGTAAATGGGAGATGTGTTTGTTTCATCTGCAAAGATACTGCTGCAGTAATGAAAGAGTTAATAATCACAATTCCTAATAAATTCAGTCAGTTGATGTTGAAGGGATTCATGTTAAGTTACTTTGGGCTATACGTCTCACTCTGTGCCTGTGAGTAATTGTTTTATTTAGCTGTGGATTATCTTTTTTCTTTTGTTAAAAATAAATGAAAATCCATTAATAGACACTGTGATGAACGCAAAGAAAATTCCTAGTTTGTGAACCTGTTGACTGACAATGGCATTAAAGCCGATCCTTTCATACCTGACGTCATTGGGCAGTTTATGAGTTGATGCAGCCGCACCTCGGCACTCCCTGGCACAGAACTGGTCCGTCCTCATTCTCTCTCTGAGTCACATGACTCTAAAGCAGAGGAAGTTTGTCATTTACAGCAGAGTTCACTCCAGACTCTGTTTAATCCGTCAGCTCCTCACGACTCCGCACTGTCACAGGTAAGAATGTTCTCCATATAAACTCACATCATGGCTTCATTTCTGTGGTTTAATCACTTCAAACTTTCATCTGTTCGTATCAAAGACTGGAGTTAAACCTAAGGCTCTGCTGCTGAGTTACAATGTATTTACTGTTTTTGTGTCTCAGCAAAATCTTATAGAAATGTTGTTCTTTATTGTTGTTTAATCTGTTTAAACTTGTTTCTAAAGACTTGACTGAAGCCAAACATGTCTCAGCCAGTTTGTGCGTCTGTTCCTCTGTAGCACACGGCCCTGTAACACTGCAACAGTCAAAGAAACTCTTTTATTCCATGGATCTGAGGAGGTTGGACTTTGTCAGGTTTAGTTACTGATTACACTCGGGCTGTTTGTGTTTGTGTGAGAGTCAAACTTACTCCACTTTGTTTGGAATAAGAGAAAATAAAACAAATGTTGAGAGCAGCAGAAACAGCTGCAGAGAAGTGTCTCAATAATGTCAAAGTCAGTTTAAAAGCTGCAGACAAACCAATCCTCCAGATGTAAGTCGTCCGGACTAAATCATTCAATGTTTAAGGATCAGTGACAGTGAGATTTATTCGTCCTGAAGCCACAGCAGCTCTAGTTATGAAGAAAAAAGCTTGAGATGGTTCAGATTGATACATTTATGTGACTTTAGTGAAGTTAAAATATTACAGGTTTAAAGTGTTAAAATGTCATTGGGTCTAATGTAGCACCTGTGTAATTACAATGTAATAAGGACTAACAAGTACATGTCCAGTGTAGTAGGCTATGCTAAAAGAATAACACAGGAATGAAAATGCAATGTAAATGTATAGGCTAGTGACCAGGAGATCTAACTCTGCTCCAGGAGGGAGTGGACAGGAGACTAGATTTAACTTGTTCAGGACCGTTGTCCCTGATCAGGGACTGACTCCAGTTCCATTTACTTTCATACAGGAATTAGGAAAATTATATTTCGACCAATATAGACATGAGGCACAGATGTTTAAACAGGCACTTCTCCCCAAAACATCTATTCCAGTCATGGAAACATCACTTCAATCAAAACATTAATTAAGGACAGAATAATACAACAAATATGCAAATCGAGCATTAAAATGAAGCATTTCTGATCCATATTACATTATTTGTGGTCCAATCATCGGCTGACTGGATTTTGGTCCAAAATAATCAAGCAAAATATAATTCAACAAAAATTTCAACAAAACTCTCTTTTGGGAAAATTTGTCTCATTATTATGAATTTTCACTGTAAGAAATGACCTAAAATTACTCCACAAATGAGAAAATCTTCTTGTGAACAAACTTTTAGGCAATTCCAGTTCTGTTCCCTTTTTCCTAATACTATTCTCTTCAAAATGAGCCATTTCCCAAAGAAATCCACTGATATTTGTGCTGGAAGTGCTCAGTGCCAGAAGTATGCTGATGATACGGTACTTTATACTTCTAATTCAGACCTTTCCCTGTTACAAAATCAGTTGCAGCTCGATTTCAGTCGTGTTCAAAACTGGTTTTGTAACAACAATTTAAAACTAAATTTAAAAAAAATCATGTTGTATGCTCTTTGGCACTCATAATAATTTACCTTCTTTTCCTGATTTACATATTCAGTTTAATAATGGCTCTACTGTTCATAAAGTTGACTCAGTGAAATATCTTGGAATGTGGCTCGATCCAGAACTCACTTTTAAACCACATATAGACTATATTGTGAAGCGGACGTATGCCACTTTAAATCCTATTTTTCGTTCTGCAAATTGCTTCACTCAGGAAGTCAGAAAAAGAGTAATTACTCAGCTAGTTTTGCCCATCATTGATTATGCTGACACCATTTATCAAAACACATTTGAAAACTCAACTGGCTGCAACCAAACAATAGACGCCATTATCACTGGATTATGTTTATTTTTAAATGTATTTACTTTAGCTGTTCGCAGTATCTTGAGCATTTTCTTATTCCATTTACATCCACATATTCACTCTCTTACTTTTACTGTCCCACGTATAATAAAGAAATAGGACGCAGAGCTTTTCAGTTCAAAGCCCCCTCTGATTGGAACAGTTTACCTTTATCCATTCGTTCTTTAACATTGTTTGGTTTATTTAGATCCTCCTTATTTTCACACCTTAAAACTCCTTGTTTATGTTTTTAAGTGGATCTGAAATTTGTACTTTTAGTTCATTTTTGGAAAATGTATAACTTTGTTTTGTTGTCTCAAAGTTTTCTGTTTCTTTTGACTATATACAGTATATATATATATATATATATATATTTGTAAATCTTGTCTGGGTATCTTGGGGGTGTTTGGGAGGACTCTGGAGCAAGTTTGTTTGTTTGTGTGACTGTCTTAATGTGTGTTTTGTCTTGTCTGTATCCAGTCTTGTACTGTGTCTTGTTAATTGTAATTTGTGTCTTGTGTTTATGGACCCCCTCGAAAACGAGATGTCACATCTCAAGGGGCATTCCATCAATAAACTAAACTAAACATGTTAGCCACATTAGCATTTAGGCACAAACGTGTTGAAAATGTCCACAGGGCCATTGATTTCACAGTGGACAGTGGTACATCTGAGTAGAGCTCCATTGTCTCTGTCCAACAATATGCCATAGTCCATATCAACAGTGAATGAAGACGTGTAAAGGGCTCTTTTCTGAATAAACAAGGCGGCCATTTTGCTACGGGGGAAGGGTGTGACTGACGCACCTTTGTGCACTTAGATAAATATGGGAACAAATGACCCACTTTATTTTGCTTTGATTTAGTCCATTTGTGGAGGTTTGTTGTTACTGTTGCACTTTGTTTGACACATTTGTGAAAATATTTTTGCTGTTCTAACATTTGTCACTTTGGAGAGGTTTGTGCACAATGCTAATAACATATAGCACCAACACATTGAAAGTTTACAAATCCAACATACTTGGACCTAGACTTCTGAAATGTTGCACACATTCTGAGCACCAGTGAGGTTACAACTGTACTCAGTTTGGAGTGTGTGCTATGAAGTATATTTTCAGGAAAGACATTTCAGTTTATGTGTAATTTTCGATATATAAAAAAATTATATTTTTATTCATTTTAGAACTGCAGAACCTTTTTACATGTTTTTGTCACAATGTCCTTCTACATTTACATAGAAGCTATTTTTTGTTCTGATTCCAATGATGGTTCACATAAGTAATTTGGACAAAGTATGTTGTTTTAATAGTAATTTTAACATGGAGAGGTTACAGTTTAATTTAGCCAGGCGAGAGGACATCAGGTGGTTTAAGGTTTAAGACGTCCCATGTATTTGGAAAAGTAAAGGACAAAAACAATAGTGCAAATATATACAGTGAACCAATAGTATAGATTCAATCAATGGCCTTTATAAAAACAAGCGTCAGTTCAAGTCAACAGCAACAACAAAAGCATAAATGCACAATTGAAAAGTACATTTAGAATCACAGTCACGATCGAGAGTCCACAACCCCACGTTGGGAAGAACCCAAAAGTCAGGAACCCCCCCAAAAGTGTGGGCAGTGACAAGTGAGTGGGGAGAGTTCATGGGCTACGAGGAGCCCCCTACTGGCCCGGCAGGAGAGGTGCGATTAGATTCTTCAGCAGTATCATCAATCATGTGAAAGAGTGATTTTTGTTTCTGATAAAAATGATGGAGCAATAAATCTACTAAGATTCCCTGGAGGAAATCCTGTCCTGGCCCGAGTGCTGAGTGTAGCACCGTGTGTCTCTCTCCTCCGAGAGGAGTCAGCTCCTCCTCTAACAGGGTTAAGGTCTGGCTTTATTTTCACCATGGCTCAATAACTTTGCACATTTCTTCAGTTAGCTCCTTCCCTCGCTCCTTTCTCTGCTTCACTTGTAGCTGACGCTCATTGTGGAACAATGACATGAACAGAAGTTTAAACTTGTCCCAAATGTTTTTCAGAAATGGCGTCTTCGACACAGAGCAGCTCTGAGGAGCAGTTCCTGTGCTCCATCTGTCTGGAGGTGTTCTCTGAGCCCGTCTCCACTCCATGTGGACACAACTTCTGCAAACGCTGCATCTCTCAGACCTGGGACACTAAAGCCGTCTGTAAATGTCCACTGTGTAACAGGAGCTTCTCCATCAGACCTGAGCTCTGCGTCAACACCTTCATCTCTGAGATGGTCTCACAGCTCAAACTGGAGAAGAGCAGCAGATCTATGGATGAACTAATTCATCTAAAAGAAGTCCAGTGTGACGTCTGCTCTGAGCCCAAACTGAAGGCAGTGAAGTCCTGCCTGGTCTGTCTGTCCTCGTTCTGTGAGAGCCACCTCCAGCCTCATCTGAGCGCGCCCAGACTGAAGAGACACCAGCTGATGGAGCCTGTGGACGACCTGGAGGACAGGATGTGTCCCACACACCAGCGCCCCCTAGAGCTGTTCTGTGGCACTGATAAGAGCTGCGTCTGTACCATGTGTGTTCCTCTAGAGCACCAGAAGCACAAGCTGTTGTCTCTGGAGGAGGCGTTTGAGCAGGAGAAGGTCTCTCTGCAGCAGACTGTGGCTGAGAACCAGCGTCTGGTGGAGCAGAGGAGGCTGAAGGTCCAGGAGATCACAGCTGCCCTGGAGCTCAGTGAGAGAGAGGCTCAGAGAGAGACACAGCAGATGGTGAAGGTCTTCAGTGACATCATGGAGTCTGTGCAGAGATGTTTGGACCATCACACCAAAGTCATGGAACAAAGTCTTTCTAAACATAAGGAGCGCGCTCAGGCCTTGATCCAACAGCTGCAGCAGGAGATGTGTGAGCTGGAGAAGAGCAGCACTGAGGCCCAGCAGCTCTCACTCTCTACAGACCCCCTCCACTTTCTACAGCGCTGCCCTGCACTGCCCCCTGCTGGCCTGAAGGACTGGAGCAGCGTGAGCTTTGAGCCGTGTGAGGGCAGTGTGGCCCACGCTCTGTCTGAGCTGGAGACTAGTCTCTCACAGAAGTTCAACAAAGTCTTTAAACAACTGCCTCCAAAGGACCAACTGAGGAGAGTTCAGCAGTTTGCTGTGGACGTCACTCTGGACCCAGACACTGCTCATCCTAATCTGGTTCTGTCTGAAGATCTCAAACAGGTTCATGACACTGATGTGAAGAAGAAGCTCCCAGACTCTCCTCAGAGGTTTGATTATTGTATTATGGTTTTAGGAAAACAGAGTTTCTCTTCAGGCAGGTTCTACTTTGAGGTTCAGGTCAAAGGGAAAACTGACTGGACTTTAGGAGTGGCCCGAGAGTCCGTCAACAGGAAGGAAAAGATCACTGCGAACCCAAAGAACGGACTCTGGACCATTGTGTTGAGAAACAGAGATCAGTACAAAGCTTGTACTGACCCTTCTGTCCCCCTGTCTCCACAGAGGCCTCCTCAGAAGGTCGGGGTGTTTGTGGACTATGGAGCAGGTCTGGTCTCCTTTTATGACGTAGATTCTGCAGATCTCCTCTACTCCTTCACTAACTGCAGCTTCAGGGAGAAACTCTTTCCATTTTTCAGTCCTGAACTCAATGACAGAAGAACAAACTCAGCTCCTCTGATCATCTCAGCTGTGGAGACAAAGTAATCGACAACAACAGTTTGTGAAGGTCTTAAATATTTTAAGAAATGATCCTAAATGTTTTTAATCTAGTGCTAAACTGTCCTTTTCTCTGGAGTCATCTGCATATTCAGTCTGTCTCCTTATGTTCCACCTGATGATGTCACGAGGTGGAGCTCCTCTGTGGTGTTAAAGTCCACGCAGCTTCACTGAACTCTTTCTAATCACTAAATCCAAACTGCACTCACTGCTGATGGTTTCTGGGACATGACAGCGATTGTTTTGAGCCTCATTTATTATATTGTTGCTTTGCACTGAATCTCTTTCCTGTACTTTCTACATTTGCTTTTTAACTATTTTGTTTTCAAATATGAAATACTAAAACGAGGGTGAACAAAAGTATCATAGAAAGACGTGAGAAACATCTGTAATATTTCTGTTTTGTGGAAAAGTCGATCGAACTGAAAATGTTTTCAAGTGGATTTTTGTTTTGTTTTTTTGTCTTTAAATAAACTCGTTATTAATGAATTGATCTGTAAATGTAGATTATTGTGTTTGGGATTTAAAAGATCAATAAACTCTTGGAAAATGTGGCGTCTGTTTTATTTGTCGTTAAATCAATGCAGGAAAGTTAGTCCAGTAAAAATAATAAACCACTTTATTATGTAGATTAGGCTGAATTTAATGCTTTAAAGTGAAAAAATATATATAACACAATAATAATGAAAATGTAGCTCATACTTTTAGAATGGAAGCTAAAGGCTCACATGCAATAAATGTGACATGAACATGAATAATGAAAGTCAAACTATAGACAGACATTGGTTCTGTGCTCAGGTCCAGCTCGGTTCTGGACTTTGGTGCTGGGAGGAGGTTGTTCTTCATATATATTCACACAGATAGGGAGCTGTTATATGAGCGGCTGCATTTGTTACAGTGTATTAACAATGTGTGTCAGGTTTATCGTTCTTAGCTTTCAAATGAGGCGTTGCACTGGCCAATAGGCTGTAAACTCCAGCTGAGACACTTGTTTCAATCTAAAAGTGCCAAAGTGGAGAAAGTGCACTTGGTTAAAGTGGGGAAGAGTTTAAGGGTCCCTGATGTAAATATGAGCTTCTGTAAACTCTCTTTACGACAGAGAATTGAGCTAAACTTAAATCCACTGAGCTCTTCCTTTGCATTGAACAGGTCTGACCCATTACCCATGATGCAGACGGAGCATTTTAGACCCAACTCTTATGTCAGGGCGCCATCTAGTGTCAGCTTAGGATATTACAACTGGTCTTCATGAAGGTAAAGAGGGAGGGACAGGTGAGAAAACAAGGGGGAAACACCAGAGCTTTGTTCTTCAGGTACAGTTCCTCTCGAAAGTACTAATACACCATGAACTTTTGCACATTTTGTCATGTTTACAACCATAAACATAAAGATTTTATTTTGAATTTCTTACTGAAAGTTCACACACAAGTAACAGACAACTGTGAAGTGAAAGCAAAATGATACATGATTCTGTTATTTTACAAAAAATAGAAAAGTGAAAGTGGGGCGTGCATAAGTATTCATACAGCATTTTCTGAGTGCATTAAATTGCCTTTATAACATTCCTAATGACTGCAGAATGTTCACACCTTGCCCTAACCATTAAATAGAGGCCACCTGTGTGTAATCTACTCTCAGTATAATTCCAGCTGTTCTGTGAGGCCTCAGAGCTATGGTCAGAGTGTATTGGTCACTAAACAACATCATGAAGGCCAAGGAGCTCACCAGAGAGGTCAGGGATAAAGCTGTGGAGAAGTTTAAAGCAGCGTTAAGTTATACAAAGATTTACCAAGATTTGAACATCTCACGGAGCACTGTTCAATCCATCATTCAGAAATGGAAAGAGTATAGCACCACTGTGAACTTACCAAGACACGGCCGTCCACCTAAACTAACAGACCGAACAAGGAGAGCACTGGTCAGAAATGCAACCAAGTGCCCTAAGATAACTCTGGAGGAGCTGCGACGTACTGCCGCTGAGCTGGGGGAATCTGTACATGGACAACTATAAGTCTCTACACAAATCTGGCCTTCATGGACGAGTGGAAGAAGAAAGCCATTATTGAAAGGAGGCCATAAGAAATCCTGTTTGAAGTTTGCTAGAAGTCATATGGAGGACACAGCTACCATGTGGAAGAAGGTGCTTTGGTCAGATGAGACAAAAATTGAACTTTTAGGCCCAAATGCAAAACGTTATGTATAGAGCAAACCTAACACTGCTCATCGTCCTGAGTGCACCATCCCCAGTGTCAAATATGGTGGGGGGAGCATTAGGGATGGGAATCGAGAACCGGTTCTACAAGTAGTCCCGGTTCTGTTTGAGCAAAGCATCGGAACTGTACGTCTTCTTCATTATCGATCCCTCTTATCGATGCTCCCACTCTGCTCCCACACTCTTTTTGCGCCGCAGAGACGCACCTGCGTAATGACATAGTTCTCCGAGTCTGTTGACGCTGCTTCGAAGTAAGCAGGGAAACATCGGCCCGATCTCAATTCTCCCCTTAGCCTCCGCTTTGCCTTTCCCCTCCGTTTTGAGTGATCACGAGAGACGAAAGAGTGTCGTCAATTAAAACAGTCCATTGTTATAAACGTGTCAGTTCTACGTTTTCGCTTTACTGCTGCGAACGCTCCGTTATTTGCGCTGTATTGACATGACACACGGGGTTCAGTGCCTCGCTGCTCCGCGTGCTGTTTCCCTGTGCCACTGTGCTCTGAGCCCGGGTCCGAGGCTGTCTGTCCCCGGTCTGAGCGCACCTCGGCAGCCTCCGCTCAGGCCCGGGACTCAGAGCGGAGGCTGCGGGTGCCTGTCCCCGCCCTGAGCGCACTGTGAGCGGGAATACCTCAACCCGTCTCCGCTATGAGTGCACTATGATCGGCTGATCTCTCGCAGCTCTGCTGCAGCAGAAGTAGTTCACACGGACAGGCGGAAGGAGAATGTAGCGCCGGATGAAGCAGAAATAGATGGAAATCTGTAGGGTTTGGGCTGAGACCGAGTCCTGTTGTTTAGGTGTTACCAAACAGCATCAGTCTGTTACAAGTTACAGACACAAATGTTACCATTATATTTTAGAGGATGCCAGGCAGGCTGAGAGCCAGCAGGAGCCACAGTATATTTGGAAACTTGCTTAATTTAATGAATATTTTTTCTTGGGAAAACTAACAATGTGTCTTTTTAATAGAGTTTATCGAAAGCACATTCATTCCTTGCTTTTCCCCAAAACACAGACAAGTCAGGCATTGATAAGAGAATCAATAAAGAATCGAATCGATAGGTAAAATTATTGATGGTATTAATATCAATAAAATCTTATCTATTCCCATCCCTAGGGAGCATCATGCTATGGGGCTGCTTTCCTCAGCGGGGACTGGGAAGATGAGTCACCAATGACCTCTTGGTGACCTCTGACCAGGGCTCCCCCTCACTTCTCATTCTTCTTGATCTAACAGCTGCCTTTGATACGGTTGATCACAACATCCTTCTCCACCGCCTGCAATACAACATTGGTCTGTCCGGTACAGTTATCCCCTGGTTCAAATCATTCCTGGCGGTAGAGTTGAGTACGTGGCCCTGTGGGACGCGAGGTCACGGCCCCGCACTGTCACCTGCGGGGTCCCTCAAGGGTCTGTCCTTGGCCCTACCCTCTTTAACATCTATATGCTCGTCTTGTGCCATATCATCGGCAAGCATGGAATCTCCTTCCACTGCTATGCCGATGATACTCAGCTCTGTCTGCGCACTGACTCCGTCTCCACATCAACCTCACAAACAGCTCTGGCGGTTTGCCTGGAGGAGACAAAGGCATGGATGGCAGAAAACTTCCTACAACTAAACGACTCCAAAACTGAAGCCATTCTTATCGGGACCCCCACCAACTCAAATCTTCCCCTATTTCTGATATTGTATTCTCTGGAATCACCCTCGCACTTTCCTCTACTGTCCGCAACCTGGGAGTCATTTTTGACCCCCTTTTGTCATTTGATTGCCATATACAAAATATCTGTAGAATCTCCTTTTTTTATCTCAAAAACATCTCCAAACTCCGCCCCAGTCTCTCCCCCTCTGACGCTGAAACACTGGTTCATGCCTTTGTCTCCTCCAGGCTGGACTACTGCAAAGCCCTCCGCGTAGGGATCCCGGCAAAAAGCCTTCAAAAGCTTCAGCATATTCAGAACGCCGCGGCCAGAATCCTGACGAGGACGCCTAAGCACCAGCACATTACCCCAGTCTTCCGCGACCTCCACTGGCTTCCGATCGGTCAATGCATCAAATACAAAACCTGCCTGCTCACATGCATCCATGGAAACGCCCCGGACTATCTCACTGAACTCCTCACTCCTCCAGCCATAACCAGAGCACTTCGGTCCACAGACACCAACCTCCTCTCCATCCCCAGAACTAAACTCTGGACAATGGGCGACAGAGCGTTCAGGCGGCTGCTCCTAAACTGTGGAACGCTCTACCACCACACCTGAGGGCCCCACAGTCTCTGGAGACCTTTAGAAGAGGACTTAAGACTTTTCTGTTTCCTTTCTAAATCTTTGTGTGCTTTATTGTTGTTAGTTTTCATTTGTGTTGTAGCACTTGAGATTTTTATATAAAGTGCATTACAAATTAAAAGGTATTATTATTATTGTAAGAATAGTTGGGAAGATGGATGGAGCCAAATACAGAGACATTTTGGAGGAAAACCTGCTGGAGTCAGCAAGAGAATTGAGGCTGGGGCGGAGATTCACCTTCCAGCAGGACAATGACCCTAAACACAAAGCTAAATCTACAATGGAATGGTTTAAAAACAAACATATTAATGTGTTAGAATGGCCCAGTCAAAGTCCTGACCTAAATCCTATTGAAAATCTGTGGAAAGACCTGAAAACTGCTGTTCACAAACGCTCTCCTTCTAATGTGACAGAGCTCAAAGGCCACAAGCTTTGTTCTGCTACGTTTCGTGCGGGTTCATGCGGACGCTGTTAATCGTCTGAAAGATGTCAAAAGTAACGTTTAAAATCACTTTAACGTCGGATCCCCGGCTGCCATTTAAAGTGTAAGTAAAACACATATCTGCAGAACAAAGGGTCCCAAACGGAATCCAAAATATGAAGACGAGAACGGAGATGATTTGAAGAAGTCGATTGACCTACTGATAGAGGACGTTGCTGTGGTTAAACTGCAACAGAAGGAAATACTCCAAATATTTGAGGAAGTAAAGTTGTTGTGTGAAGAAAATGAGGAGAAGGATAAGCGGATTATTTCTTGAGAGCAGAGTGTCGGATTTGGAACAGTACTCCAGAATGAATGATATTGTCATTTCGGGGCTGCAAGTGAAACCTAGGTCGTACGCCCGGGCCGTGGCTAGTGGCAACGACAACAACGGAGGGGAACCTAGCGCGCTGGATGCTAACTCAGTGAAGCACCAGGTAGTTGCCTTTCTGCAGTCCAAAGGAATAGATCTGGACTGCAACAACATCGAGGCCTGCCACCCGCTCCACAAGAAGAACCCCAATGACAAACCTGCCATCATTCTGAGGTTCACAAACAGAAAATACAAGGTGAATCTTCTCAAGCAGGGAAGGAAATTAAAAGGGACGAGCGTGTTCCTGAATGAGCACCTGACGAAACAAAATGCCGATATCGCCAAAAAAGCACGTAACCTGAGGAAACTGGGCAAGATACAGAACACTGGACTTCCAGCTGCAAAGTTTTTATTAAGCTTCTCGGATCACCAGAGGAGGCCAAAGTTTTGGTCATCAGGAAAATGGAAGACCTGGATACGTATCAATGAACATCCTACAGCATCAGGCAGGTACAATCTTGAACACTGAGTTATGGCACAAGCTGAAACTACACACTCTTTGAATAATAGCTTAAAGGGAAGAATTTCTGAACTGGGTGAACTCGAGTTAAAGTTATTGCAATATACAGAACATGATGTAAAGGATCTTGAACAAGACTTAGACCCTGATAACAATTTCTACTATTCAGTTAATAATCACTGCAGTTATTATACAGAGGACCAATACAACAAGAATGTCACTGCGAAAGACAAACTGTCAATCATTCATTTCAACTGTAGGAGCCTCTATGCCAACTTTGACAATATCAAAAACTATCTGCAACACTTTGAGGTACCATTTAATATAATTGCCATCTCAGAAACTTGGATTAATCTGACTAAAGGTGTGGATTTCAGTTTGGAAGGCTATGAACTCAAATATATGGCACGCAATAACAAGGCTGGAGGAGGAGTGGCCTTGTTTGTCGATAACAGTATTCAGTTTAAGATTGTAGATGCCCTGACTTGTGTTATTGATGATGTATTAGAATGCATAACAATTGAAGTAAGAAAAGAAAGAAGAAAAAGTGTCGTTGTCAGTTGCATTTATAGAGCACCGGATCTAGCATTGAATTGTTTACTGATTGGATGGAAGAAGCATTCTCACATATGATACATGAAAAAGTTTTCATTTGCGGTGACTTTAATATTGATTTACTGAATTCAAACAACCACAAAGCAACCCATGACTTTATAAACACAATGTACAGTATGAGTCTCTTTCCACAAATTACCAGACCGAGCAGAATAACATTAACACTGCCACATTAATAGATAATATATTTACAAATGTCATTGAAAACAACCAAGTTAGTGGATTATTAATTAGTGACATAAGTGATCATTTACCAGTTTTTGTTGTAAATGACAGTGACTACAAGAGCAAATGGCCTAAAGATGAAATTCAGTTTAAACGACGACGAAATGAAGAAACACTTAATGCTTTGTTAATCGATTTAATGGCACAAAACTGGGAAAATGTAAACTGATGTATTTATGGGTATATTTGAATTTCTTTATGATAAAAATTGTCCTATCCAAAAATACTACAAAGACAAATACAAATAAAGTGTCCTTGGATGATAAAGGTTTGGAAATGCATGTAAAAAGACAAATGTAATGTATAGAGCATTTGTGAAAAGCAGAACAAAAGAATCAGAACTAAAATATAAAAAATATAAAAACAAGTTAACAAATATTATAAGAGTGTGCAAGAAGGATATTATAAAAAATGTTGATGGACAATAAAATAATGTAAGAGGAATATGGAAGGTACTTAATAAAGTTATAAAAAATGAGTCATCATCAAGAACTTACCCGGAATACTTCAATATAAATGACAAGAAAAATTATGACACGAAAAATATAGTTGATAGTTTTAACGACTTTTTGTGAATGTTGGACCGGAGTTGGCGGCCAAATTCAAAATCCTTTTCCAACAGACACACTCAGTGAGACAGTAATTGAAAGAAACTCTTATTCTATGTTTCTTAATCCTGTGGAGGAGAAAGAAATTATACAGATGTTCAGAAATTTCAAAACAAATATTCCACTGACTTCAAAGATATTGACATGGTAACAGTCAAGAAGGTCATTCATGGTATTTCTAAACCATTAACACATATTTTTAATTTATCATTTCAATCTGGTGTATTTCCACAACAAATGAAAATTGCAAAAGTTATTCCTTTGTATAAGGATGGTAAAAAACATGAATTCACCAATTATAGGCCAGTGTCACTACTCCCACAGTTCTCCAACATTTGGAAAAACTCTTCAATGATCGATTAGGAAACTTTATAGAAAAACACAATTTACTGTCAGAAAATCAGTTTGGCTTCAGATCAAACAGATCAACATCATTTGCATTAATTGATGCTGTTGAGAATATTACAAATGCTACAGATAGGGATGAATACGCGGTTGGGCTATTTTTAGACCTTAAAAAAGCTTTTGACACAATTAATCATGCACTGCTATTCAAGAAATTAGAAAGATATGGTATAGGGGAATTGCACTGAATTGGATTATGAGTTACCTTACTGGAAGAATGCAGTTTGTCAGGTTGGGAGATGTCTCATCAGAATGTCTGGACATTACCTGCGGAGTCCCCCAGGGGTCAGTATTGGGACCTAAGTTATTTATTTTATATATCAACGACATATGTACAGTATCAAATTCAGTGAAGCTGGTCTTGTTTGCTGATGATACAAATGTGTTTGCATCAGGGACTAATTTGACTGAACTTCTCAAACATGTAACGGAAGAAATGACAAAACTCAAAACATGGTTTGATTGGAATAAACTTTCACTTAACTTAAAAAGACTAAATTAATTATATTTGGGCATAAAACAATATCTAACCTAAACATTGAGATTGATGGTGTAAACATTGATACTGTAAAAGAAATAAAATTCCTGGGTGTAAAAATTGATGAAAGACTCAGTTGGAAATCACACATTAATCATGTTCAAAATAAATTGTCAAGAAGCATTGCTGTTCTAAACAAAGCAAAACAGGTATTGGATCAATCAGCACTGCACATACTGTATTATTCATTAGTTTTCCATATTTACTGTATTGTATTGAAACGTGGGTAACAATTATAAAACTGCTCTAAAGTCATTATCTATTCTTCAAAAAAGAGCCGTTAGAGTTATCCATAAGGTAGGGTACAGGGAACATACTAATGTGTTATTCTTACAATCTAATATACTTAAATTCTATGACCTTGTACATATTCAAACTGCCCAAATTATGTATAAAGCTAATGCACTTTGCTACCATTTAACCTTCAAAAATGTTCCGTAATAGAGATGGAGGCTACAATCTTAGAGGAAACTCAATTTTTAAACAACCCCAGATTCATAAAACCAAAAAAGCTTTTGTGTATCGGTATGTGGAGTCAAACTATGGAATAACCTGAAGGGAGACCTCAAGGAATGTACAGACGTTCATCATTTTAAAATGCTTTACAAAAAGAAAGTTCTGTATGAATATGAAGCTGAAGAAGGAGTTATTAATATATAGGATGTACTCAAGTAGATTCTTTGAATAGTATATCATTTTTGTTCTGTGACATATAAATTATAAACAATATGTCTATAATTATGTGTATATATGTATTTTTCTCGCAAGCAAAAGCTGTTTATCTGTGATATTAACTGTTTGTGAAAGAAAGCAACCACTGGAGGAGCTGGTGGTGTGGCGGTGGGTGATGGCAGGGTGGTGACCGGTCGTGTGGTGGTTGTGGCTGGTCCTAGGTGTGGTGTGGGCGTGGCATACCGGTGATGTAGTGAGGTTGTTATGCGGGGGGGGGCGCTGTTCTCCCTACCATTACATTGATATGTTGCCATGTGACGGAAAACCGTAGGAAAATTAAAGTGATTGGCACATTTGGTTAGAAAATGCAAATTCATGTATTGTAACCATAATCAGTTGAATATTACAAACTATTGTGCATTACTGGAATAATGTTTTAAAGAAAGAAGGAAAAATGACAACAACAGGAAAAAAAGTAAAATTAAACTAAAAGCAAATTGGATACTCAGGCCAACACATTATATTAGTGGTCGTACTGACTGAACGCGGCGTCACGTGTTGGAGGGAGATTTGTGCTTCACTGGCTCGTGTGCGTTGCTGGTGTGTCGTTGCGTTGTCGGCTGCAGCTGGGATTGGCTGGATCATTGTTCTGACTGTTGCCATCAGGTTGTTATACATTGCCCTGCTACTGGCTCCAACAACATGAATGAAAATATGATATTAACAGGGGTGGGAATTTATAAGTTATACTTCCTCCCAAGTGGAGGAGTTCAAGTATCTCGGGTCTTGTTCACGAGTGAGGGACGGATGGAGCGTGAGATCGATAGACGGATCGGTGCAGCGTCAGCAGTGATGCGGTCGCTGTATCGGACTGTTGTGGTGAAGAGGGAGCTGAGTCAGGGGGCAAAGCTCTCGATTTACCGATCGATCTACGTTCCCACCCTCACCTATGGTCATGAGATCTGGGTAATGACCGAAAGGACAAGATCGCGGATACAAGCGGCTGAAATGAGTTTCCTTCGCAGGGTGGCTGGGCGCACCCTCCGAGATCGGGTGAGGAGCTCAGTTACCCGGGAGGAGCTCGGGGTAGAGTCGCTGCTCCTTCACGTCGAAAGGAGCCAGCTGAGGTGGCTAGGGCATCTGTTCCGGATGCCTCCTGGTCGCCTCCCTCGGGAGGTGTTCCAGGCATGTCCTATTGGGGGGAGGCCTCGTGGAAGGCCCAGGACACGCTGGTGGGACTATGTCTCCGAGCTGGCCTGGTGTCGCCTCGGGGTCCCCCAGAACAGCTGGAGGAGGTGTGCGTGGATCGGGAAGTCTGGGCATCTCTGCTGAGACTGCTGCCTCCGCGACCCGGCCCCGGATAAAGCGGAAGAAAATGGATGGATGGATGGATGGACTTCCTCCCACTCCTTTTCGAGTTTATGTACAGTACGTTAAAATGTCATGAATGCATGTTAAAATAGTCATGTTTATATGTATTGTACACTGAACTCGGAATAAACAATCAATCAATCAAAAAAAAAGCTTGAGTTGTTTTGTAAAGAGGAATGAGCTAAAATGTCAGTCTCTACATGTGCAAACCTTGTAGTCATACCCCAGAAGACTTGCTGCTGTTATTGCAGCAAAAGGGGGTTCCACAAAGTATTAAGTCATGCTGTATGAATACTTATACACACCCCACTTTTCACTTTCTATTTTTGGTAAAATAACAGAATCATGTATCATTTTGCTTTCACTTCACAGTTGTCTGTTACTTGTGTGTGAACTTTCAGTAAAAAATTCAAAATAAAATCTTTATGTTTATGGTTGTAAACATGACAAAATGTGCAAAGGTTTAAGGTGTATTAGTACTTTCAAGAGGCCCTGTATAAGCACACACCACCACCAGATCTGCCAGCCCTGTTTTTATTATACAGAACATAACCCTTGAGATTTAGGGTATCCAGGCAAGTGTTTTCATTGAGCCATGTTTCACTGCACCCTATGAAATCAAACTAGTCCAGGCTAGTCAGCAGGGATATCAGATCATTGTGGTGCTTGTTTAGGCTTTTCGTATTTAGATGTAGGAGAGATAAGGGATGCTTATTTTCATTTGTAATATGTTTAACATTGTTCTGGTGTAATTTGTTTGCAATCAATCGTTTGGAAGGAGTGCTGTTTCAGTACTTCATCATTAGTATCATTAGTTATGTCATTAAAACATTCATTATGAGTGATACATATTAGGGAACTAATGTGTGTAGCAAGTAGTGGTACCATACTGAGATTACCGTTAAGCATTTGGTAAGACTAAGGCCTAAATCTGAACCTAAACTAACCTAAACTAATGAAATTCACCAAACAAAAGCAGAAAGAAAAAATAAATGGAAAGGATGAGGAAAGAGGAGTCAAACAAGATATGTGGAGGCAAACAAAAACTCCCTTTGGAGGATCAGGTTAACTTTGACTGTTTCTAAAACATATGAGTCATATGATCCATGGTTAGTCCTCACAGATTTAGGTCAAAAATAGGCACTTTATCCAATGTCAACGAATCCGTAGCTTATTAACGTCAGATAGTTTGTTTAGCACGTGGCGTTGGTTTGCATTTGTGAGTAGGTAAAGGCGACCATCCTGTGTCCAGCTTGACCTTCAGTCACCCTTCAGTTGTTTTTTCTCCCTGTAGACTTTGTCTCTGAGGTTATAGTCGGCACATTTGATGATAATCCCCGTGGTTTGACCCGCGTGGTGGATTTAGGACCGAGGCCATGGGTCTTGTCAACATCACCAGGTTGCACCACTGTGTTAGATTTTATGAATGAGGTCACATGTGGAAGGCAGCGTCTGGCACCTTTAACATTTTATATTCCATAAGTCTTTTCACATCTGATATTTATATTCTACACATTGTATATACAACATTTATTTCTATATTTTCAGTCATGATCACTGACAAATGTGATCTTTACTCAGCCAAATATTCAAATTCTTCTGTAGTGTAATGATTTCTGCCATTAGTGTGTTCAGTAGCATCCGTCCTGGAAAATAACTGCTGTGTTGAGGAAAAACTAGTCCCTCTTTGACTCCTCACAGTATTTAAACACAAATCCAGCCGATACGCTTGGACAGAGAGTGATTATGGGTGTTTGGTTTATTTAGCGTTGGTGGCTAACAGCTAAAGGCTAGGTTAGCATGCTACGATCAGCTACAGCTCTTGATGAGAAGCGTGAAATAAAGTACAAATCAACAGTTGAGCTCAGTGTGTGATCATTTCAAAGGCTGCTTCATGTAGACGGAGGTTTTCTTGACTTTATTAAAGCTTATTTCTTGTTTTCACATGATCGATCGGAGCCAGTAGCATTAGCTTTCTCTGATGGGAATCCTGTTCACTCTGGCCGCGCTCAGATGCTTTAACGTTCATGTCTCAGGATGTAGACGCTCTTATCTGCACGTCCACCACAGACTTAATGTAAACCAGACGCCCCGACGCTTCAGACGCATTTGGTTTGAAAACACCATAAGTGTCTTGCTCAAGGAGACTGAGATGTACTGATGTTGGTACTGGATGGAAATGGAATGCAAATGTATGTGTCTGTGTACACTGCTATGATCAAATATGTTCTTAAACTCTTAAAGGGTTGAACTTATCAGAGGTGTGCAGTGAGTCAGAGATTCTGATGTGAATGAGGGTCAGTTCCAGATGTTGAGGATGGGAAGGCCAAAGGTCTGGTCCCTTTAAGTCTAGAGTTTTGATTTGGTGATGGGTTTGAGGAGTTTGGATTCAGCTTTTATTGCATTTATATTACTGAAGTAATATAGTTTATATTACATGTATTTGTAATTTACACAAAGCTTTGTGAGATCGAATGACAATTTGAAGACATTGGATGTTGAATCACAATCAGATGCTGTTTTAAAGCTATTTTTCACGGATTTGACTTGAAGTCGATTTTAAATACAGTATATGTTTTTAATATTTCTTTGGGCAAACACTATGTGTCCTGGTTTTATGGACAGCATGCCATCTTCTAAACAGTAATGTACAAATATCTCGCTTCTTTCTTTCAGTTTTCTCTTAAAAAACAGATAATAAAACAACTTGGTATTGCTGGTTTGCAGGGACATCACAGCGTTCTAAAGGCTTATATTATTTTATAGAGGAAACATTATTTTGTTTTTGAGGAAATGTTTGGTCTTGTACAGAGAGATCATGGACCCAGTGACTCATATTAATGATCATTTTTGTAATTCATACATTTTCATGTTAGATACGACTTGTGAAAGTGTAATGCAGCTAACAGGAAAAACTGGCTCCGCCCCCACTGGGTCATGTGACATCATCACATTCTAGAACCTGAAACCCAGCAATAAACTATTGTTTGTAATTAATGGATTTATCAAAAGTTTATGAAATGCAAACTCTGAATTGTTCCCACAGGATGAACTGGAACACTTTCTCTGCACATTAGAGACTTTACCATCTCCTGATCCACTCCCTCCGTGTGATTTGTTTGTGCTGTCGGTGCGTCATGGAAAGCTCATTTCCAGCTAAACAAATGTGTCATGTGACTTATTTGCATTGGACTCTCTGCCCAAAGCCGACCTGAGCTGTTCCTCTGTGTCTCGGATCTAAAGTGGAGGAAACGTTTGGCTCTGGACCGACTTCAGCCAAAGACAGTTCCACCAGAGGATTGTGCACAGAAACTGGTGAGTTTAGAGCAGTTTAGGCTCACACTTTAAACATGAATGTTTTCTGTAAAAGGACGAGTTCAAGGCTTTTGTTTGGTTTTCATGTGAGTTTCAACATTTCCTTCGTCTTCTCCATAATGTGATGCATGTGATTTGAGCTAATGAGGCTAATGATAGTTGTGTTGATTAACATATTATTGTCATGAGGATACAACATGAACAACAGGGGGCAGGAAATACATCCCTGCGGGAAACCAACACTAACACACAGCTCATTTAGAAAAGCAGCCGTTGATTTTGGGTCTACATGTTAAAAATGTAGAAATTGTAGTGATGGTGGTAAAAGTAGAGTTAGGATGAGTATTCATAGTGGCAGCTGTAGTAGTGGTTGTAGTGTTGTGATTATACTATTGTAATATGTTAATAGTAGTTGTATTATGTAGTAGCATTTGTTGTAGTTGTATTGTGTGGAAATATGGGGAATACTTTTAAAACTGAGTATACAACCTATTTTCTTATTACAAAAGAAAGCAAGAGTGATCAGCCCTTGCTCCAACTAATTCACATTTTATTAGATTAAATATCTTAAAATGTTATGATCTTGTTGATGTTTACACAGCAGTTGTGATGTACAAGGTCGAGTATTCACCTCTGCAATCGCAGAGAGGACGCAGAGATGGTCAATTGTGTTTTGATGGTACCATATATTATAATAAAAGTGTAGACAAATAGACAAACAATAAAGAGAGAATGGCCATTCGATTATGAAAACAATTATGAAGTTCACAATAATATGTACAACAATCATACACCAACAAGGAAATAATCAGAGCAGCCAATGTCCTGTAGTGCTCCTACTATGAATCGTACTATTCACACAGTTCTTATAACAGTTCATACGGCTTGAGTTGGGTTTGAATGTCCAGGGGAGGTAGTGACCCAGGGGGAGGAGTGAGTGAATGAGTGTGAGAGGGCCCGTAGACTGAGGTGTGAGTGAGAGTTAGGAGGGTGGCTGAGCCTCCTACCAGCCCGGACAGAGGTCGGGTTCCTGGTAGGACTCTCCAGGTAGGTTGATATTCTTCTTTAGTCTAAGGTCCTTTTCAGTAGCTCGACATCAACAGAAAAGCCTGGCCTGCATAAAACAGCAGCACGGTGGCACAGTGGTTAGTGCTCGTGCTTCACAGCTAGAAGGTCCGGGGTTCAATTCCCACCAGGACGGGGCCTTTCTGTGTGGAGTTTGCATGTTCTCCCCGTGTCTGTGTAGGTTTCCTCCGGGTACTCCGGTTTCCCCTACCACTAAAACATGTACAATAGGCCAGGATGTTTGAGAGTGTGCATGGGGGCCCAATCCGGTGTGGCGTGTTTATTAAAATGCACTGTCCCGACCAAATAGACCAATAAATAAATACAAGCACCAAGGACAATAAGTGTAAGCTGTGTACACATTTCTTAATCCTACAGTAAATAACACAACTTGCAGTGAATACTTTAATAACTAAATTCTGTCAAAATATTGTACAATAATTATAATTTAGACATGTCAATCAAACAATCAAAGTGCTAAAGCATTGTGCTATAAAGTTGTGAAAACAGATAGCAGCAAAACCCCATTGAATGTGTCAGTGTAATAAATTACCTGACAAAGGTGCATATTAATATACACACAAGATACCATTAAACTAATGTACTTCTTGTGTCAAAAAGATAGCATCAGTGCAAATTCAGAAAACAACCAATTATTGGGCTAAAAAATGCCACTACAAAACATACTAAAATAATTAGCAATAGTGTTCAATATAAACAATCAATCGATCTCATTACTATTGTTTTTTTGTCAACAACATTTGTAGAAAATGATAGAAATACAGCAGAAATAGCAAATGCTAAGCGGACCCACACAAAACAATGGCCGTGGCTAAAGTTAAGCTACATCGCTATGTGTGTTCTCACCAAGTCCGCTTTTTCCATAATGCACGGCTTATATGTCGCGGTCATGGTAGTCGGCTCTATGATTTACATTTAGAGATTTTAGTTTCAGAGAATGTACAAATACGTTTTTAAGAGAAAACCGAGTGAAAGAAAAACCTGCAGCAGCAAATGTTTGGGCTTCCCTCACGTCTACCGGTGTCTTCCGGCTACCGGATAATAAAGAGGCCTGATTTGCAGTTAACCATAGTGTATGAGAAGGGCAAGAGCAGAGTGAATTCTGAACCCGCGTTGCATACTACTACTATTGATAGTGGTATTGATATTGGATTTTTATTTTTGTCAGTCTAGATTACACAACAAAACTACATGAAATCATTGATTGTAATCCTGAATACAAATAGGAATATTAATACGTTTTTTATGGAAATTTGCCTGAAATCTTTACACAAGCTCAACCGGCTGAACCACCAGAGCCCAATCACTTTCTGTCCGACCTAAAATGATCCTGTGCACATTTGGGATGTATCCTTTCACACTGTCCCTCAGCTAGTTTAGTTTAGTTTAGTTTATGTATTTGTTTGAGCAGTTAACCTGCCCAAAGGGAGTGGGCTGAAGCCAAAGGCTTATAAGCGCCACCCCAAAATAAAAATAATAACATTACATGTAATATTTACAAGGTAGCAAATCATAAACAAAGGAACATAGGGCAAAGTAACAATAAATGATGAAGAAGAATAAAATAAAAACAACAGCAAAATAAAGAACAAAAGAATGTGCTACTTTTATGTTATAAAGGTGCATTAATACATATTATATTGATCTTGCTACTTCCCAGTTGTCATTACCATTCTTAATATAATTTAATTTGGGTTTAATTATCATTATTATTATATTTGTTTAATTGAGTTATTTGTGAAGTGTGATGTAAGCCCTGCATAGTGTGGTGCATTAAAAAGCCAGGGTGTAGAGCGGGCCAGTTGAAGAGGGCAGTAACTCCCCCTCAACAAACCCCCACCCAGCTGCCCCAACAGCTGATTTTGTAGATGATGTTCCTATGCTGAGTGGTGCATTAAAAGACAAGGTTTTGAGCCCGTTGGGAGGGTCCCTCTCAACAGATTCACAGATTCATTCAGATGCCTACCCTAATTCTCAATTTGTAAATTTACGCAATAGAATGACAACCGTTCCAAGCAGCAACACTCTTCCTTAATTATAGAGGAAACACACATAATTGATCCTACTGTGCCTCCTAGTGGCAACACATTTCTTGTTCTCTGTATATTTCAAAAGTCTTTTGTTTGTATTTATATTTGAACAGGTTGATATTTGGACTTTGTTTCAACTCCATTTCCAGTTTATTCCACAATTGTACACCATTAACTGTTGGGCTAAAACTTTTCAAAGTTCGTGCTCATCTCTCTCAAACTGTCCATCGTGCTTCAACCTCAAAACCTTTATTTGCATTTACATCCTTTCATTCCCTCACAGGACAAAGTGCTGTATTCATCCAACTGTGAACTGACATTTCGCCGAGCCCCGCCCCCTTAGTTACTGTTGCTATGACCAACAAACATGGTAAAACACGACCAGCGCACGTCAGTGACCTCTTGCAATACCACCGCAATATCCTCCAGATCGAGGCAAAAGGAGTCACAGTATGCAGTGGAGGAATATATTCAAGATATTAAACTATCCAACAAAGGAAAAAAGACAACGATTGAGGCCCCATCCGAAACGAGCAGATTGGTAAGAGGTTTTACGCCAAACTGGATGTGCGTCAGCGTCCGCCATGATAAGAAGCGTCCGAATTGGGCTGTCAGTTAGGAAGGAGTTAGGGAAAGGAGCCTCCATGCTAACTATCATAGCTACTTTAGCATAGGGACCTCTGATGCTAACTATCATAGCTATTTTAGCATAGGGACCTCTGATGCTAACTATCATAGCCACTTTAGCATAGGGACCTCTGATGCTAACTATCATAGCTACTTTAGCATAGGACCTCTGATGCTAACTATCATAGCTACTTTAGCATAGGGACCTCTGATGCTAACTAGCATAGCCACTTTAGCATAGGGACCTCTGATGCTAACTATCATAGCCACTTTAGCATAGGGACCTCTGATGCTAACTATCATAGCTATTTTAGCATAGGGACCTCTGATGCTAACTGTCATAGCCACTTTAGCATAGGGACCTCTGATGCTAACTGTCATAGCCACTTTAGCATAGGGACCTCTGATGCTAACTATCATAGCTACTTTAGCATAGGGACCTCTGATGCTAACTATCATAGCTACTTTAGAATAGGGACCTCTGATGCTAACTATCATAGCCATTTTAGCATAGGGACCTCTGATGCTAACTATCATAGCCACTTTAGCATAGGGACCTCTGATGCTAACTATCATAGCTACTTTAGCATAGGGACCTCTGATGCTAACTATCATAGCTACTTTAGCATAGGGACCTCTGATGCTAACTATCATAGCCACTTTAGCATAGGGACCTCTGATGCTAACTATCATAGCCACTTTAGCATAGGGACCTCTGATGCTAACTATCATAGCCACTTAGCATAGGACCTCTGATGCTAACTATCATAGCCACTTTAGCATAGGGACCTCTGATGCTAACTATCATAGCTACTTTAGCATAGGGACCTCTGATGCAACTATCATAGCTATTTAGCATAGGGACCTCTGATGCTAACTATCATAGCACTTAGCATAGGACCTCTGATGCTAACTAGCATAGCCACTTTAGCATAGGGACCTCTGATGCTAACTAGCATAGCCACTTTAGCATAGGGACCTCTGATGCTAACTATCATAGCCACTTTAGCATAGGGACCTCTGATGCTAACTATCATAGCCACTTTAGCATAGGGACCTCTGATGCTAACTATCATAGCCACTTTAGCATAGGGACCTCTGATGCTAACTATCATAGCTACTTTAGCATAGGACCTCTGATGCTAACTATCATAGCTACTTTAGCATAGGGACCTCTGATGCTAACTATCATAGCCACTTTAGCATAGGGACCTCTGATGCTAACTATCATAGCTACTTTAGCATAGGGACCTCTGATGCTAACTATCATAGCCACTTTAGCATAGGGACCTCTGATGCTAACTATCATAGCCACTTTAGCATAGGGACCTCTGATGCTAACTATCATAGCCACTTTAGCATAGGGACCTCTGATGCTAACTATCATAGCCACTTTAGCATAGGGACCTCTGATGCTAACTATCATAGCCACTTTAGCATAGGGACCTCTGATGCTAACTATCATAGCCACTTTAGCATAGGGACCTCTGATGCTAACTATCATAGCCACTTTATTTTTTTTGCATAGGGACTCTGATGCTAACTATCATAGCCACTTTAGCATAGGGACCTCTGATGCTAACTATCATAGCCACTTTAGCATAGGGACCTCTGATGCTAACTATCATAGCCACTTTAGCATAGGGACCTCTGATGCTAACTATCATAGCCACTTTAGCATAGGGACCTCTGATGCTACTAACTGCGCCAATCCCCCCATCCCTCTCGCCCCCACCCTCCAGTGATTCATGCGCAACCACTGTTGATTGACAGGTGCACATTTAATAATAGAAATAATAAAAAATAATAAAAAAGAACTTTATAAAAGTGACTTCATACATGTTGTCGTCCCCACAGCTCAGTCACATGGTTTTAAAGAGCCTCCTCAGTAAATGGACTAAATGAAGCAGTTTGTGCTTTTGCTTCATTTAGTAGAAACTTAAGCCACATGGCTAATTTGCATACTGTAGCTTTATGAAACAGCTGTTGAGATAAAATAAAGGGAAATGTGAAGGATCATTTGGATGTTTCTTTTTTTCTTTTCACCTTAAATGTCTTTATTTGGACACTATGTTGTTGTTGGACAATATACAGTAGGGGGCGGTATGCACTTTTGTTTGGCCTGCACTGAACTTTAAAGAAGAAGAAAAACAGCTGTTGATGATGTCACTTCGGTGGAATTGGGCAAATGCTGCTGAAGCTCTAGTTCACTAACTGCATAGAGATCTAACAGTTGACCCCATGAAAGGTTAAGGAACAGGCCAGCATTTTCCCATACTGTGATATGTTCTTACCTGAGCTTAGATGAGTTGATACGTACCTGTCTGATCTTTGTGCGTGCCCTCAGTCACGCAAAAGGACCAAAGCTGTTATTCCTATATATAGTATACAGTATACAGTATATTCCTATAGCTCCAAAAGGGGTAAAGTTAGAAACGACCAAGCTCTTCCACGGGCACAAAGACCAGACAGGTACGTATCAACTCGTCTAAGCTCAGGTAAGAACATATCTCCTTTAAGGATTAGTTGCTAGTGTTAGTACTTACAGGCTGGTTTCGGACGCAGCCTGACACTACAGCAAACAGACAGGTCTCCAACAAAATCAGAGAAACCTTATGATCGCTTCCTTAAATGCAACAGCACAGCCTTGTGGACCAGTCGTGCTCTTGCACTGCTCGGTAAGCACCCTCTTACTTTTTTAGTATTTCTAAAAATAGGAACGTTTCTCCAGTGCGCTAAAGTTAGCTAACGCTAGCTAAACCTACATGTGCCACAATGACAATCAGCTACAGCAAGTTATCAGGACCGTGACAAAATACACAGTACTTTTATCATAAAGGGAGGTAAAAACACGTGAGACTGTAGGGTTGTAAAAGTTCACCGCTGCAGTTAAAGTTACAGCTCCAGTTTGTGTAACGTTATGTGTGACTGTCAGTAGCTAGAGGTTAGCATGCTAAGGTGTTAGCCTAGCGGCCTTACCTTAGAGCAGACGTTTGCTTGTTTATTTTGCAGACATTTATCTGGGCGTAGGCCGTCCACATTGTTTGATCCATTGTAGGCAGTGCTCAGGTTGTGTTTTCGCTAACTAAACTCTCCCTGACACACTCTTGTGGTCCCTAGTGTCCGATTTACATCCTCCATATGCAGATCGCTTCATCATTTTGCTTCTTCTTCTTTGTCTTGTGGGTTTTTGGTGGTTAGCAGTAAAAAAAAAGTGCATCTGCTTAGTGCTCATTGCTGGTATGTCCCATTGTTTTGCATTGGAGATCTGCGGCATGACGGACCTAGCTTCATAGTAACGGTTGCTAGGATGTCTGATTGGACAATTACCGTTTTGGGGCGGGGCTCGGCGAAAGGTCAATTGAACAGTGGGATGTTGTCTGGTACCATCACTAGCAGGAAAAAGGTTGGAGACTGGGGACCACTGCCTTAAATACTATGGTACATGTTAAATGGTAACTGATCTCAACTTATATAGCGCTTTTATACCTTCATTAGACCCACAGCGCTTTACAGCAAGGAACCAGTCACCCAATCACACTCTCATTCATACAGGAGGGTGAAGTGTCTTGCCCAAGGACACGAAGACAGCGCGCATCTGTGGTGGTGGAGTTTCAAACTCCTGACCTTCTGATCATAAGACGACCCGCTCTACCATCTGCCCACTGTTGCCCCAATGCCCCATATGAGACACATCCACATCAGCATAAAAACAGGCATATTATAAGTTACATTTCCTGATTCACCCCTGCAAGTCAATTTATAACTTTATAATCTGCTATAACTAATTAAACATCACACTCTGGTTAATTTGTTCTGTCCATCATTAGACTCTGTCCCTGTGTGTCCTCAGGTGAGCCATGTCTGCTGCTGGAAACCTTGAGGAGCAGTTCCTGTGCTCCATCTGTCTGGAGGTGTTCTCTGAGCCCGTCTCCACTCCATGTGGACACAACTTCTGCAAACGCTGCATCTCTCAGCACTGGGACACCAGCAGAAGCTGCTTTTGCCCCATGTGTAATGAGGTCTTCTCCATCAGACCACAGCTCAAGACCAACACCTTCATCTCTGAGATGGTCTCTCAGTGGAAACTAGAAGAAGAACGTCGGTCAAAGCGAGTGTCCAAACCTGGAGAAGTCCAGTGTGACGTCTGCTCTGAGCCCAAACTGAAGGCAGTGAAGTCCTGCCTGGTCTGTCTGTCCTCGTTCTGTGAGAGCCACCTCCAGCCTCATCTGAGCGCGCCCAGACTGAAGAGACACCAGCTGATGGAGCCTGTGGACGACCTGGAGGACAGGATGTGTCCCACACACGACCAGTCGCTCGAGCTCTACTGCAGCACTGATCAGAAGACCATCTGTGTGGTATGTTCTGTTCGGGAGCACAAGAACCACACGTTGGTTTCTCTGGAGGAGGCGTTTGAGCAGGAGAAGGTCTCTCTGCAGCAGACTGTGGCTGAGAACCAGCGTCTGGTGGAGCAGAGGAGGCTGAAGGTCCAGGAGATCACAGCTGCCCTGGAGCTCAGTGAGAGAGAGGCTCAGAGAGAGACACAGCAGATGGTGAAGGTCTTCAGTGACATCATGGAGTCTGTGCAGAGATGTTTGGACCATCACACCAAAGTCATGGAACAAAGTCTTTCTAAACATAAGGAGCGCGCTCAGGCCTTGATCCAACAGCTGCAGCAGGAGATGTGTGAGCTGGAGAAGAGCAGCACTGAGGCCCAGCAGCTCTCACTCTCTACAGACCCCCTCCACTTTCTACAGCGCTGCCCTGCACTGCCCCCTGCTGGCCTGAAGGACTGGAGCAGCGTGAGCTTTGAGCCGCAGACGTGTGAGGGCAGTGCGGCCCGCGCTCTGTCTGAGCTGGAGACAAGTCTCTCACAGAAGTTCAACAAAGTCTTTACACAACTGCCTCCAAAGGACCAACTGAGAAGAGTTCAGCAGTTTGCTGTGGACGTCACTCTGGACCCAGACACTGCTCATCCTAAACTGGTTCTGTCTAAAGATCTCAAACAAGTTTATCACACGGATGTTTGGAAGAAGCTCCCAGACACTGCTCATCCTCGTCTGGTTCTGTCTGAAGATCTCAAACAGGTTCATCACACTGATGTGAGGAAGCAGCTCCCAGACTCTCCTCAGAGGTTTGATTATTGTGCTATGGTTTTAGGAAAACAGAGTTTCTCTTCAGGCAGGTTCTACTTTGAGGTTCAGGTCAAAGGAAAAAATAACTGGGATTTAGGAGTGGCCCGAGAGTCCGTCAACAGGAAGGGACAGATCTATCTGAGCCCAAAAAACGGATTCTGGACCATTGCGTTGAGAAACATAAATAAGTACAGCGCATGTACAAATGGATGGACCACCCTGTCTCCACAGAGGCCTCCTCAGAAGGTCGGGGTGTTTGTGGACTATGGAGCAGGTCTGGTCTCCTTTTATGACGTAGATTCTGCAGATCTCCTCTACTCCTTCACTAACTGCTGCTTCAGGGAGAAACTCTTTCCTTATTTCGAACCCTTTCCCAATGAAGGAGGAACAAACTCAGCTCCTCTGATCATCTCAGCTGTGGAGAAGGATCTGGAGACTGACCTCAGTGAGCAGTGCCGCCTTCAATGACTCAGGAAGAACTCATCTGCAGCCGTCATTGAGGGCAATAACCTGATCATTTTTGTACATTCTAATGTTGCTCTTTTATGAACGTCTTTTCCACTACTGGACTAGTCTGCTTTACAGTTGGATCTTTGTTCTATTCGGATACGTCTTTTATTTGGTTCGAGTTTTTATGTCGGATGCCCTCCCTGATGTGACTAACTGGTGTCTGCAACAATGACTGAAGCATTTTCACTGTAAAATCCTTTTCCTGCAGAGGTTTTATTGTAAGAATTATTGGAAAAAGAGGACCTGCATCTCATTATTATTCATCGATTTTAACCTTTCCGTCACATTTTCAGTGGGTCAAAGAGTGTTGAGAAATTGCCCCCTGTAAAACCTTTGTGTCTGTCGTTACTAAATTGTTTGTGTGATGTGGAAGGCAGCGTCCTGTGCATATTCCATATTGTATTTTTATTCTTTATTTCTATTATATACGAAATGTAACTTTATATAATCAGAAGTGTGTTTTATGATGTGTTGGATTTTATGAATGGGTCATATGTGGAAGGCAGCGTCTGGCGCCTTAGATTTGATTAGATTTATTTGAGCTATTATTTACAGTGCGTTATTATTTACAATATTTACATCATTTCATTTACATTATCACAAACAAAAACAATAAAAATAAAAATAAATAATAACTCAAAAGGAGTAGGCCGAAGCAAGAAAGCTTATAAGTGTCTACCCCAATTTCAAAATACAATACAATACAAATAGAAAAGTTAGTGATTTCTGAGTGTATTTACTTAGTTTTATAGTTTTCTCTTATTTTTTTTAATCATTGCTTACATTACCATTCTGGTCACCATTCTATTGATTTACTTATTGTTTAAATAGTCATAATGTTTTAGATATACATATACTGTATATACACACATACAGACATATGTATGCATATATATATATATCTATCTATCTATCTATCTATCTATATATATATATATATATATATATATATATATATGTATATATATATACATACACATACATTACTAGCGCACATATTATACATATATTATCACCATAATAACAATGACAATAATGTCATTCTCAAAAATATCATCTTCAAATGTATCATGTTTCTCATTTCTATCAGACCTGCTTCCACTGTAATAATGTTGGTTAAGATTGTTCTGTCAGTGGTTTCTGATTGTTTTCCTATTTGTGACGTGCGTTAAAAAGCCAGGGTATTATGTGGCTGGTAGAGGGCGGTAGCCCCCCCACCAGCGAGCCCCCACCCTGCTGCCCTAACTAGTTGATGTTGTGAACCGCTTTATAATCCTATACTGAGTGGTGCTTTAAAAAGACAAGATTATGAGCCCGTTGAGAGGGGGCCCTACAACAGGTCCACATCTCGCCTGCCCTGATTCTGTTTTATTTGTAATGACCAGCGGAAGCAGCCATAACTGTCATGGTTTGGGTTATTAGTTAGTTTTGTCTGGGTTTTGGTCTTGTCTCCTCCTGTTTTGGTTATGTGTTCTCTGTCTTGTGTATTTATTTTGACATTCATGGTCTGTGTCTGCGTGCTTGCCCTTCCTCCTGTCTGATTACCTGTCCCGCCCTAATGTGTTACACCTGTTCCCCATTTCCCTTGCGTGTGTATTTATTCCCCTGTGTTCCCCTTGGTCTTTGTCTGAGCATCGTCGTCGTTGTCGTAGGTCTCGTTCGTGCTGCTTGTTCATGCCTGGTTTGTTGCCTACTCTAGTTTTGGAGGCTCCTGCCATGTACCCCTGCTCCTTGTGTGAGTTCTGTCTGTGCCTTTTGTTTTTTGCTACTGTCTTCTTGGAAGTTATCCATTAAATTTGAGTTTTTGAACTGCAAGCTGCCTGCTACTGGGTTTTTCTCCCACACCTCACGCACCGTGACAATAACAGCATTTTTAATGCTTGTAATTTATCTCAAGTTCCTTTAATACAGATCAAATAGACTTGGTTGATAGAGTAGGTGACAATTGATTATATCAGCAATGATGTGGTATTTCACAAGTTCACAGTAATACAGATTACTTAAGGAGATTGACTGAGAGACAAGGTCACATGTCTTCAGCAAACTTCTCAAACACACTTCTCTTATTCTGTCTTTTAAATTGCTGTAGACTAGCTGCACCTTTAAGTCTTCATCTAAATTATTCCACAGATTTACTCCTCTCCGTGTAATACAATGACTTTTTAGGGAGGAATGGAGACATTGTACTTTGAGATTATGAGTTCCCTTTAGATCGTATCTTCCCTCTTTTACCAAACATTAACTGTATGTTACTAGGGAGCTGGTTATTTACAGCTCTATATATCTGTAGCAGGGAATTGAGTTTTATGATGTCATCAAGTTTCATGGTGTTGGATTTTAAGAACAGTATATGTGTATGGTCCCTATACCCCACTTTATGAACAATTCTGATGGCCTTCTTTGAAGTCTATATAAAACCAGCAAATGACTATTTTAGGTATTTCCCCAGACCTCTGAGCAGTAGTTTATGTACGGTAGGATTAAGGAACAGTACAGGGTGAAGAGCCTTTTGATCTAGAAAATATCTACACTTGCCCATTATGGCCACACTTTTCACCACTTTACCGCAAATAATGTTTATTTGTGGTCTCCAGCTAACCTTATGATTGAAGATCACACCCAGAAATTTATATTCCTTGACTTGTTCTATTTGAACATTGTCAATATTGATTTGAATCTGAGTGTCACTATTCCGTTTGCCAAATAAAATAATTTTTGTTTCAATAAGTTCAGCGATAGTTTATTTCTGTTAAACCATTCTTTGAGTTTGTATATTTCTGTTGTGACCTCTGATATGAGCAGTTGTAGGTCTTTACTAGAGCCTAGTATAGTTGTGTCATCAGCAAATAATATATATTTTAACTTTGTTGAGACTTCACACAAATCATTGATGTAGAGCAGAAACAATTTAGGTCCTAAAGTCGACCCCTGGGGACTCCGCATATTATATTCCTCCATCCTGATACATGTTCATCAATTTGTACGTACTGTTTTCTTTATGTCAAATATGACTTCAACCAATTGTTAGCAATCCCTCTGATCCCATTATTATTTAGTTTATTTAAGAGTATTTCATGATCTATAGTGTCAAAAGCTTTCTGGAGGTCTATGAATATACCCAAACAGTACAAATTATTATCAATATTGTTGGCGAGTTCTTCGCTTAGATTGATTAATGCATGTGCAGTTGACCTATTGTTTCTGAACCCATAGTGACAGTCACTAAGTAAATTATGTTTATTCACAAAGCTGTCCAGGCGTGCAGCAAAACGTTTTTCCAGAATCTTGGATAGTTGAGGAAGTATAGAGATCGGTCTATAATTAGTAAACTGATGATTATCCCCACTTTTATAAATTGGAACGACCTTGGCAATCTTCATGAGGTCGGGAAATTCACCAGTTGAAAAGGATAGGTTGCATATATGTGTTAAAAGCATAGATATATTTTGTATTACTTTTTTGATCATGTTCATGTCAAAGTCATTCCAATCAGTGGATTTTTTTATTCTTGAAAGCTTTAACTATTTTAATTATTTCATTTTCATTTGTTGCCGTAAGAAAAAAGGAATGTACATTCACATTTTTGTGTTGAGAGACATCACTGTTTGTTTTGGCTATTGTTGATGTCAGGTGAGGCCCAATGGTGACAAAGTAATCATTGAACGCATTAACTACACTCTTGCCATTTATAATTTTCTCATCATTTTTAATCATGTAGTCTCGGTAACTTAAAGCCTTTGAGTCTTTAAACATTGCATGATTTAAGACTTTCCATAATCCTTTCATATTATTTTTATTGGCCTCAATCATATTTCTATAATTTATTTTACAATTTTTTTATTATACTTTTTTATTATATAGTTTATTCTTATTGTTTATATTTAGTTTCAGTTTCTAATGTTCATTTCCTTATAAATATTTTATATAAGGAGTTTTTCTTTTTACATGCATTCAGTAACCCCCTCGTCATCCATGGGCCACAAGTATTTGTTTGTGTATATTTGTGCGTTAGTACTGGACAATATTGATCATACAGATGTTTGATTGTGTTGACAAAATGAGTATATGCAATATTAACATCCTGTTCTCCAAGGACATTACTCCAGTCATGATCTACCTTTGTTTTTCTTACTTTTTAGTTGTATTTCAAATAGTGAGAAGACTGGCAAGTGGTCGCTAATGTCATTAATCAGTATACCACTTGTCATATTGTTTAGGACGTTTGTGAAAATATTATCAATTAATGTAGCACCGTGTGCAGTTATCTTAGTGCGGCACTTGTGTGAAGTTAGCCCCCCCATAGTGTCCGATTTGCTTCAAAATGGTGTCATTCGTTTGTGCACGTTTGTGCACACAAAATTATCGTTTGTGCACAATTCGTTTTTGAGTTATTGATCATTGATTGGTAATTGATCAGGGATTAAAAAGGGGCTAAAGGGACTATGGGGGGGCTAACTTCACACAAGTTAGTGCGGCGTGTAATTAAGGGGTAAAGTGACAGACTGTACATGGTGTCCACACATTTTTCATTGGGCTTATGCGATTTTGCTTTTAGTAAATCAATATTAAAATCCCCAAAGACAATTGTCTTTGTTGTTGCCGTTTGTAAATATTTGTTCAATATGTTCATTAAAGACTTCAATGTCTGCACCCGGTGCTCGATAGATACAAGACACTAATATATTTTTCCTTTTTTACAGAATTATCTCTACTGTCACACATTCAAACATATGATCAATTGCCATGGTCATGTCCTGTTACTGACAAAACAATCGAAGAGATTATCTCCGGTCTGAGTTCATGTACATGCTGCCTTGATGAATTACCCACTAGATTTCTGAAGTCTGTGCTGACCAGCTTGTTACCACAACTTGTTCAGTTAGTTAACATCTCATTTGAGACTGGAGCATTTCCAAAGGCCTTGAAAACCGCGGTCATTAAGCCTCTTCTAAAGAAGAGCAGCCTTGATCCCAAGGTACTGAACAACTACCGGCCCATATCAAACCTACCGTTCTTAGGAAAAGTTCTAGAGAAAGTAATATATCAACAGCTCACTTACTTTCTCCTATCTAACCAATGTGTTTGATACTTTCCAGTCAGGATTTAGGCCCCACCACAGCACTGACACAGCTCTGATCAAGGTGACAAATGATATCCGTATGAACACCAATGCAGGTAAGGTCTCAGTTTTAGTTCTGCTGGACCTGAGCGCTGCCTTTGACACAGTGGACCACGGGATCTTACTTCACAGGTTAGAAAACTGGGTGGGAATCTCTGGTACTGCTCTAAACTGGTTCAAGTCCTATCTCGAGGATAGGACGTACTTTGTCGAAATTGGCAACTGTGTCTCAGACAAAATTTCCATGACCTGTGGAGTCCCCCAGGGGTCAATCTTGGGACCCCTCTTATTCAACCTGTACATGCTTCCATTGGGTCAGCTAATAAACAGCAACAATGTGTCGTACCACAACTACGCAGATGACACTCAGATCTATGTGTCACTGACGGCAGGTGAACATGGGCCTGTAGATACTCTCTGTCACTGCATCGAACAGATCAGTTTGTGGATGCAAAACAACTTTCTCCAACTAAACTCAGACAAAACTGAGATCATTGTCTTTGTCCCACAGACACAAAGACAAAGTGTTATCAGTCACCTTGAGTCTCTCGCTCTGAAACCAAAAAATCAGGTTAGAAATCTAGGAGTAATCATGGACTCAGACCTGAACTTAAACAGCCACATCAAAGCAATAACATCATCAGCTTTTTACCATCTGAAGAACATTGCTAAGATCAGAGGAATAGTGTCAAAACCAGACTTAGAGAGACTCATCCATGCATTTGTCTCTAGCAGGTTAGACTACTGTAACGGCTGCTCACTGGCCTTTCTAAACCAGCTGTTAGAGCTGCAGAACATCCAGAACGCTGCTGCTCGAGTCCTGACAAGAACCAGGAAATACGACCACATTAGTCCAGTGCTCCGGTCTCTGCACTGGCTTCCTGTCACTCAGAGAATAGAATTTAAAACAGCTTTGCTTGTGTACAAGTCTTTTCATGGTTTAGCACCAAAGTACATCTCTGACATGTTAGAGCCGTATGAACCATCTCGGGCCCTGAGAACTTCAGGGAGGGGTCTCCTGGTGGTTCCCAGAGTCAATAATAAACACGGTGAGGCTGTGTTTCAGTTTCATGCAGCTAAAATCTGGAACAGTCTTCATGAGGATGTGAGACAGGCCTCAACTCTGACAATGTTCAAATCCAGGCTGAAAACAGCTCTTTTTACCCGTGCATATGAAAACTGAAAGTATTTTATCTGCACTCTTGACTTTTACTGTCATTGATTAACTTTGTGTTGATGTTTTATTGATTGATTTTATCTGTTTTTTTGTAATTTTTTCTGCAACTGTGAAGCACTTTGAATTGCCTCGTGTATGAATTGTGCTCTACAAATAAACTTGCCTTGCCTTGTCAACCAATTTTACATTGAAATCCTTGAGCACATACAGAGCAACTCCACCACCTGATTTTCTGTTTTGGTTGAACATTTGATAATCTTCAAGCTCAAAATTCCCAAATGTATTTTTCTTTATCCATGTTTCAGTGCAATAACAGCAACATTTAAAGTAAGTTTATGCAGATATTCTTTTATGTGATCAAAATTAGCATAAAGCTTCGACAGTTTAAATGTACTATTGGCATATTTTCTGGCTTATCTATTAATGAGATTTGATTATCATCATAATACTTGCAGGTACGAGAAATATTGTGAAAAAAGTGCATATCAGGGTCCACATCATTGAGATGATTTTTTTTTATAGTCTTTTTATAGTTCAGACTCTTGAGTGTAACTTGTGTCTTCATTGTCTGATGAGGAAAAGTCAGTAAATTGTGTGTCTGACATGTTGAATGATTAGGAATGTTTACTTAGTTTTTTCATTTGTATTTGTCCAACGTTTTTCCCGGTGTTTATACTGGAGTTTATACTCCAGTTTGTCCGTGATAATGTGCAAACTGTCACATACTTTATAAAATCGTTTTGTAATGTGTTCGTGCGCTCAGTTAGTTTCAATTTCTCTTCCTTCAGAGTGTCCACCTCACCCTGTGTGAACTGCAGGCTTGTTTTAAGCTCTTGAATGTCCTTTGACTGTAAGTCCATTCGGGTGTTTGTCGATTCCATGATGATTTTTATGAATCCTTTGAAGTTTTCCTGTTGTTGTATTATTTCCCTGAACATGTCCCTCTGCTGCTCCATGAGTTCCGGACCTCGACTGAGGCTCACGTAGTCCTCCTCAGTCGCCGGCTCTGCCTGAAACTTTTTCGGCATTTTTGCAAAACCAGTTGACAAAGGTATTCACCTGTTCAGAGCTAACGCTAGCACAGCTTACGCTGACACAGCAGCACAACACAGCGCTCACTTCCGCTCACAGCGCTCCTAGTGGGGAGTCAGTGACCTTGTTGGATCTTACTGCATCCCAAAGTTGAATGAACTTTCATAAATAGACAAGGTAGCTTCACCAAGACGTGAGCAGTGGCAAAGGGTCTTGAAGTTCAGCTCTGTGAACATGTTGCTCCGCAGGAGTCTCCATGTGTTTTCCTGCCCACTCAGCTCCTTTCAGTGTCGCACCATCAACTCGTGGAATTTCTCATGGAATATAACATTCCATAAGTCTTTTCACATCTGATATTTATATTCTGCACATTGTATATACAACATTTATTTCTATATTTTCAGTCATGATCACTGACAAATGTAATCTTTACTCAGCCAAATATTCTAATTCTTCTGTAGTGTAATGATTTCTGCCATTAGTGTGTTCAGTAGCATCCGTCCTGGAAAATAACTGCTGTGTTGAGGAAAAACTAGTCCCTCTTTGACTCCTCACAGTCAGGGCCGTAGCCAGGATTTAAAAAATAGTGAGGTCCGAATAATTCTTTAAACCGGGGGTCTGGAGGTCCTCCCCCAGGACATTTTTAAGATTCAGATGTAATTTCCTGTATTTTAAGTGATCAAAACCACTTTCATCTCATCCTTTAGCTGTTTTCAAAAATTGCTTTGTGTTGCTCTTTTGGAGACTCAGGAAGCCTGAGTGAATGTAGTGAGTGAGTGGTTGGTGGTGGCGGGGGGGGCCGATGGTGCAGGCTGGTTGCCTCGCTTCCATCAGTCTGCCCCAGGGCAGAGTACAATAGTAGCTTACCCCCACCAAGTATGGAGTGAATGAATAATGCATGAAATTGTAAAGCGACTTTGAGCGTCTGAAAAAGCCCTATATAAGACTAATGCATCATTATTATTTTCCTGTATATTACAGCTTTACTGACTAACAGCACTTCCCAGTTTTGGAACAGTTTGGTCAAACAACAAACCTTAGCAAAACTTAACCCAATTCTTTACTCTAACAGCTTCATCAACCCTCACCTCTCAAGCTCACTCACTCTCAGATTAAAAAAATGCAACTTTAATATAAAGCTTTATTTAGACAGCTATTTCAAAACCAACAAATTCTTGTCTAGACCTGGACTGACTGACACTAGGACTAAATCAGAATCAGAATAGGTTTTATTGCCATTGTTATGAGCAGGTTCACAACTAGGAATTTTACTCGGACTAAACCAGGACTATACAGGACTGGACTGAGTGAGACTACAGGACTAAACCAGGACTATACAGGACTGGACTGAGTGAGACTACAGGACTAAACCAGGACTATACAGGACTGGACTGAGTGAGACTACAGGACTAAACCAGGACTGGACTGAGTGAGACTACAGGACTAAACCAGGACTATACAGGACTGGTCTGAGTGAGACTACAGGACTAAACCAGGACTGGACTGAGTGAGACTACAGGACTAAACCAGGACTATTAAGGACTGGACCTGGACTGAATGAGACTAGACAGGATTAATGTCAAAACCCAGCATGTCAAACTTTGAAAGAAACTTTAGTGAGACCCATGGATGCAGCTGCACTCTCTCTCTCCCTGTCTTCTTCGTGATTCTCTCTTACTTTTTTGCTGTGGACCTGAGGCGGGGCATCTGCATCTCTTTCTCCTGTGACCCCGAAGAATAACTTGCTTTGCTTGATCCTCTTCATCTCTTTCTCTGTTTGAGTGAGGAGGAAATGTTAGGACCAGATAGACTGTGCCACAGAAATAGCCTAGGCCAGTGGTTCCCAAACGTTTTGGAGCTGTGTACCCCTGAAGCTTTAGTGACGAGTCACACACCCCTACTTTGACACGATGAATATAACATAAAAATCTATTTAATATCTATTTAATCCATTATTACAGTGAAACAGGTTTTCCACATTGAACACATTTTTGCTCGCCCGAGTGATATTAAGAATGTCTTGTCCTAAATAAAAATATTAAATGAAAATGTTTTGAAAACGAGGCTGTTGGTGTGAACGGGTAAAGCTGAGTGTTTTGCTTTGTCCCAGTGACCAGCTCATTCTGAACATCAGGCCCCGCCCCCTCGTACTGTCAAACCACCGGTATCTACAAATGTGAATGCGCTGGTTTAAGCTCTCATTAAAGTGAAGATCATTTATACGCAGGACATTACAGTGTTTGCATGTGACAGATACAAAGCCACAGGTTTAGAGGCAGAGGAGGAGACACAGACACTTCTCCTTCTCCTCTCGCTCCTCGGATCAGAATGAGAGGAAAACTCCTGTTGTAAATCGAAGTTTCTGATCAGTCTGACGGCGCACTGGCTCCTCTCTCTTTATGACAGATAGTAAAGAAATTGCAACTCGATCAAATGTTGGCGCGGTTCATGCTAAAGGCGCTCGTGTTTTAGCGCGGGCTGACGCTCAGCCTCAGCCCGCGCTCTCGGCCTCCGCGGAGTTTTACGCACTCCGGTCCAAAGCGGCTCTAGAGGTTTGGTTTTAGAGTGAACACATTTAGGTCCAGAACAAGCTCATCCACGTCTGAATTAGAGGCTCTTCCGCCTGTATAAGCGCGTGTTCACAACATTCATTTGCGCAGTAAAGGATTCAATGTGTCTTAAAAAAAAAAAGCTAAAATTTGATCGAGGTCCGGACCTCGGTGACCTCAATGGTAGCTACGGCCATGCTCACAGTATTTAAACACAAATCCAGCCGATACGCTTGGACAGAGAGTGATTATGGGTGTTTGTTTTATTTAGCGTTGGTGGCTAACAGCTAAAGGCTAGGTTAACATGCTACGATCAGCTACAGCTCTTGATGAGAAGCGTGAAATAAACTACAAATCAACAGTTCAGCTCAGTGTGTGATCATTTCAAAGTGTATTTTCTTAAACTCTTAAAGGGTTGAACTTATCAGAGGTGTGCAGTGAGTCAGAGATTCTGATGTGAATGAGGGTCAGTTCCAGATGTTGAGGATGGGAAGGCCAAAGGTCTGGTCCCTTTAAGTCTAGAGTTTTGATTTGGTGATGGGTTTGAGGAGTTTGGATTCAGCTTTTATTGCATTTATATTACTGAAGTAATATGAAGCTTTAGCGCAAATTCAACCTGGAGACGTACCTGCAGCTTCACCCAATCACGGCCCCAGCGCAAGCCGCACCTCCGCATTAGCAATCATCGCAGCCGCTATTCATCAGCAATCATTGCAGGATCCCCGTCTTAAGCTCCCCGGTCATCACTCGGCGTTTCCCAGCTGTGCAACGCCACTGCTGTGTTGTCACATGTTACCGAGACTTTGGCGTGTCAGGAGCTGTTCGCATGCTGTCTCCTTGGGGATTCTCCGGGCGTCGTCATCCCAGCCCGGGCCGCTAAGCTCTTCCCCTTTGGCTCGTCGTCCCGTTGCTCGCTCCGGTGCCCCGTACGCTGCTGTTGCCATGGTCATGCCCGTTGCTACTGGTGCCTGGACTCGTGTTTCGTTCTCCTGGCTCCGGACCCGTCCTCTTCCACGATGTGGAGTCATGCACCCTCGCTGCTCCGGATCATCGCGCGCCGTCCCCGTTGCTGCTCGGGGCGGGCGGGCCACGAGTGCACCCCCGCTGTGCTGTTGTCCGGTCCTCGCGTGGTTTCCTCCTCTGGCTCCTCTCGGATCCGTGCTCTCTTGGCGTCACATCTGTCGACGCACGCTCCTCCGGACTTCGCTGCGCCTGCCCCGGCCCCGTGGGCTGTCGGGGCGGGCTTCCTAGGTGAGACGTATACACCCACATCTGCACTCACGCGCGCACGCTCCGTGTCTCTGAGCTTTCGCGTCGTGCGCTGCGGCCTCCGCGTTGGGGAGGCTCGCTCCTTTCGGGCGCTGACCCGTGGGCCATCACGCTCCGCGGGTTCCCAACCCGGGCGGGCTGAGTCCGTTTTCACGCTGTGTGTTAACAGCACGGTGTTCTGGCATTGGGTTTTGCCTTCAACGTGTCCATGCGTAACTCGGAAGTGCACTTGTTTAGTCGTTGCAAGTGCTCTTCAATTACCTCATGTTCAATTATTCTCGCTACAAATGGCGTGGTGGCTTTCGCAATGCGTCGCATTATCACGATAGTTGCTCCACGTTTGATCTCTGGTCATTAGTTCTGTTCTCTGAATGTGTGTTTCAATTTCTCAAATTGTCAGACTGCTGCGTCGTCTCCCCGCTTCGCGCGGCCCCCTGTCTCGTGCTCACACGCCCGGCTGTCGCCTGCCTCGTACGCCCGGCAGTCGGTTTTTGGGGGGGGGTTTCCATCAGCTCGTGTTTGTTTTATCCCGTTAGCGAACTAAAAAAGAAAAAGGCGCTCTCATCGGAGGGCCCTGCCGTCAGTTCTGCCGCCCTCGTCGGTCGGCTCCGCTTTCCATGTCGCTGCCGCCCTAGTCGGAGGGCCCTGCTGTCCCTGTCTCTACACTTGCTGGCTCCACGCGGAGGGTTCTTCCAGCTCGCCCTTTGCGCATCTAATCTATCACCTCGTTCCCTACGTAAGCTGCAGCTCCTCATCTGTATATCAATCTGTCTCTCATCTCAATCTTCAATCTCGCTTCTCACTCCCCTTAAACTACCTCTTCACGGCTACCCCTTCTACATCTGCGCGGCTCCTCCGATTCTCCCCACTTCTATGTCTTGCAAATCTGCCCAGGCGCCAGGGGATCATCTCGCACTCGCGCCCCAGGATAAACATAGTTCCCGTTCGGCGGTCACTCGCATACAGTTCCGCTCAGACCCCGGCTACCTCTTTGGGGGAAGATTCTGGCATCATCTATCACCATGCATTGCTAGCGTTCGGCAATCTTCCGCCGGGGGCTGAGCCCCAAACAAGATCCAAGTTAAATAAACTTCTCATGCAGTCTGTCACTGTGAGTCTTTGCAGGTTGAAATAGTTTATATTACATGTATTTGTAATTTACACAAAGCTTTGTGAGATCGAATGACAATTTGAAGACATTGGATGTTGAATCACAATCAGATGCTGTTTTAAAGCTATTTTTCACGGATTTGACTTAAAGACGATTTAATATACAGTGTTTTTAATATTTCTTTGGGCAAACACTATGTGTCCTGGTTTTATGGACAGCATGCCATCTTCTAAACAGTAATGTACTGTACTGTCAATTTTCTCTTAAAAAAACAGATAATAAAACAACTTGGTATTGCTGGTTTGCAGGGACATCACAGCGTTCTAAAGGCTTATATTATTTTATAGAGGAAACATTATTTTGTTTTTGAGGAAATGTTTGGTCTTGTACAGAGAGATCATGGACCCAGTGACTCATATTAATGATCATTTTTGTAATTCATACATTTTCATTTTAGATACGACTTGTGAAAGTGTAATGCAGCTAACAGGAAAAACTGGCTCCGCCCCCACTGGGTCATGTGACATCATCACATTCTAGAACCTGAAACCCAGCAATAAACTATTGTTTGTAATTAATGGATTCATCAAAAGTTTATGAAATGCAAACTCTGAATTGTTCCCACAGGATGAACTGGAACACTTTCTCTGCACATTAGAGACTTTACCATCTCCTGATCCACTCCCTCCGTGTGATTTGTTTGTGCTGTCGGTGCGTCATGGAAAGCTCATTTCCAGCTAAACAAATGTGTCATGTGACTTATTTGCATTGGACTCTCTGCCCAAAGCCGACCTGAGCTGTTCCTCTGTGTCTCGGATCTAAAGTGGAGGAAACGTTTGGCTCTGGACCGACTTCAGCCAAAGACAGTTCCACCAGAGGATTGTGCACAGAAACTGGTGAGTTTAGAGGAGTTTAGGCTCACACTTTAAACAGGAATGTTTTCTGTAAAAGGACGAGTTCAAGGCTTTTGTTTGGTTTTGTGTGAGTTTCAACATTTCCTTCGTCTTCTCCATAATGTGATGCCTGTGATTTGAGCTAATGAGGCTAATGATAGTTGTGTTGATTAACATATGTGACCAGTCACTAGAATCAAAGACACAAGTCAGTTCTGGGGCATTTTGAGATTTTCACAGATTATTAAAGTGTCGTCTCCAAGCTTTCCAACGATGTGTAACACATGGAAATCTGATCATATTTGGAGACGTACGGTGATATGAAGTTAACACCTCAGAAAAGCTCAAAGGGGATTAAACGGCCTCTGAAGTTTTCGGCCATTCTGACCTCTCTGCTGTTGGGAGTGACAATAGGGCTAATTTACATCTCATTTGCATAAGCCACACCCCGTAAAGCTCCCCACTGTTATGTCATGTTATGTGTATGTTGTTGCTATGTGTGTATGTTGGGCCATAGTGATGTAGATAATGGACTTGGTGTAATCAACTGTACAGACAATTCTTAAGAAATAGATCATCTAAAAATGAAATGAAATATAACGCGCACGCCGCACTCAATTTTGACATTATACAGAGAAAAATTAGTATGAATTTGTATCACACTATATCTGCAAACTGAAGCATATTTTTACATTTTACTTAGGGTTGCGGCTGCGCCGCAGAACATCCACAAAGGTTATCCAAGTACTTTGGACCCTCTGGTTCCTCACTTCTCACTGAATTATGGAGTTTAACATTTTTCCATCAGTATAAAATGGGACGTTCTGGTCATCGCTACGGCAACACCGTGAAAAATATGGCATGGGTGTGATTGACTTTTCTGATCGGAACGACCAAATAGAATTTTGTGCCAATTATTTTAATTTTCGTAAAACTAAAATTTGTACTCTCCATATAATTCCTATAGGGGGCGCTATCGCGCCCAATTTGAATTTTGTCAAATGAAAGTGTTTAGGACTGTGACTTTAACAACTGATAACAAAATGAGCGAAATCGGGCTTCATATGTGCGAATGGGAGCCATTTTTTGTTTGCGAAAAATCTCAAAATACTTCGTACAGTTTGCGGCTTCGCCGCATAAAACCGTAAGACTTAGAAAAATAATTTGGATAACTTTTAAAGTTCTACTTCTCAAGATTATTTTCCACCCAAAATTAGGTCGTTCCGATAAACGCTCTAGGAGGAGATAGATTTTGTACGAAGTGAAAAATAAAGGCGGATTCCCGCTTCACGGGCTGTCATCCAAAATGGCCGACACCCAATATGGCGGACGGCGTTGCCGTAATAATATTTTTTGCTCAACTTGTCATGATGCACGTCTGTACCGATTTTATGATTCTACGACAAACTTCATTTTTGGCCAAGTCCTATCTCGCAATGTTAAAAAAAACGGAGGTGGCGCTGTCGCGCCACTATTTTGAAATTCAAAATTTGGAAATAGTCAAAAGTTGCGTCGGATCCGGTTTGAATTTTGGGCCAAAATCTGACTTTTCGTCGATGTTCACTGGGTGAAAATTGCGACGGTGCGAAAGAAAGAATTAAAGCCGCAAGCGGCATCGAACGGCCCTCGCGGGCCGTGCCTCCTTTAATGCCTCCATTGCCGCGCCATAACCCTACTAAGAGAGCTAGCGCGGCCACACTACATTTTATTGCCTTGATGTGCCATAAATCTTTGTCAGTAAACATCCAAATGACATTTTTAGCATCTCCATTCTTTCACAAGCAGCATCGGTCGGCCCTGTCGGGCCGTACTTCAATGACCACTGTCCACAAGCTCCTTACAGAGGGCGCTAACGAGCTGTAATTGTGTATAATGTGAGAATTATGTGTCAGTCCCATTGGAATAACATGGGGATTCCCGGTCGTCCCATGGCAACACCGTACAAAAACGGTATGGGTCCCATTGGCTTTTTTGACCGGGATGCGATCTACTATATTTGTGCCGAATTTTATTCATTTCCGAGAAACTAATTTTTTCCCATAATGCATTTTTTCTTCTCAGCCTAGAGGGGGCGCTATCGCGCCCAATGTCACTTTTTGACATTTGTTATGTCCGGGGCGAAAGGTCAATGAAATGTATATTTCCGATTTGTAATCGGAGTTTGTTTGTGCGAATGGGAGCATTTTGTTGTTTACGATAAGTCGCAAAATTCTTCGTAAAGATTGCGGCTTCGCCGCACACAAACCGTAAAACTTAGCCAAAAATGTGGATAACTTTTGATGCCCCACATCTCGAGATGAGCTGGAACGAATTGGGTGGGGCTCATTTGGTGAAACGCCCTAGGAGGAGTTCGTTCAAATGCAACGTCAGTGAAAAAGCTGACTCAGCATTTTCCCACCTTCCTGTCAAAATGGCGGACTTCCGGTTTGTCTGGGGGCGTGGCCACAATAATATTTTTTGTTTGTCGTCACATGTCGAATGTCTGTACCGAATTCCGTCGCTCTACGACAAAGTTGACGTTGGCCCCTCCTCCATAGGCGCAATGTATTTTCACTTTTGTAGGTGGCGCTGTCGCGCCATTTTTTATTTCCCTAATATGAAACGCACATTTAAATTTATTTTTCACCGGACCTGAATTTTGGGAAAAGTTTGAGTTTTTGACTATGTTCAGGGGGTCAAATTCCTGCTCAAAGAGCAGAAGAAGAAATAAATAAATAAAGAATAATAATAATTTTTTTTGCAAAAACAATATCGTTGTTTTCGCGACGACAACATATTATACATTTTTGGAAAGCTCCCAACATCCCCCACGCAGCCGTGGGGCTCGGAGGTGGATGCGCTCGTCATCCACCTCCGTATGACAGTTGGCCATATACCCCATTCATTTTCATGCAATTATAAGTATACAGGGCCCACACCAGAGGTGTGGGCAGTCACTGTTTTACACGGTGAGTTTACGTTTGACATGGGACAGCGCTTCGCGCTGTTTTCGTGCGCTCCGCACACCTAGCCGTCAGTGACCCAGGGCTCTCAGTCGCCCATTGACTTTTATGGGCTCTGTACAATTACAATGTTGATTTTTGCATTAGATATGTATGTGCACGGGACGTGCACGACAAGAGGAGTGTGTTAGTGAGTGTTTGAGAGGAGGGAGCGCTTCGCGCTCGTTTTGTGCGCTCCGCTTCGCTCTGCGCACTCTATACGATTACAAGAGCCCCTTCGCCAGCCCTGATGGCGCTCGGGCCTAACTACAGCGCCTCTCGAAAGTACTAATACACCTTGAACTTTTGCACATTTTGTCATGTTTACAACCCTAAACATAAATATTTTATTTTGAATTTTTTTACTGAAAGTTCACACACAAGTAACAGACAACTGTGAAGTGAAAGCAAAATGATACAAGATTGTGTTATTTTACAAAAAATAGAAAAGTGAAAAGTGGGGCGTGCATAAGTATTCATACAGCATTTTCTGAGTGCATCTCGATAAATGATATGCACATTTTCAGCATCTTTACCTAAATATTATAAACTCATTCTTTATCAATTAACTCAGTAATGCTGTGGAAAGTGCAAATCATAAGAAAATAAATAAACTACTCACCTCCAGTTTCACATGAGTAGTTTATTTACACTAAACGTGGGTACATTCATTTATTTTCTTATATATGGAATGGTATGAACATTCTGCAGTCATTAGGAATGTTATGAAAACAATTTAATGCACTCAGGAAATGCTGTATGAATACTTATGCACGCCCCACTTTTCACTTTTCTATTTTTTGTAAATAACACAGTCTTGTATCATTTTGCTTTCACTTCACAGTTGTCTGTTGTGTGTGAACTTTCAGTAAAAAATTCTAAATAAAATCTTTATGTTTAGGGTTGTAAACATGCAAAAGTTCAAGGTGTATTAGTACTTTCGAGAGGCCCTGTACAATGCCTTAAGCAGCTGCACAAGATCTTATTCCACAATTAGCGAACATCGCACTCGCACTGCTGTACCTTAGTACTTTCATTAGAATTATAATTATCTGACTGAGCAACTTTTATTTCTATTGGAGTTATATTTGAGCAGCATCTGTGGTTTTACTCGAGTAATGAGACTCTACAGGGACAGACTCAGTAAATGTGGAACAATGACATGAACAGAAGTTTAAACTTGTCCCAAATGTTTTTCAGAAATGGCGTCTTCGACCCCGAGCCGCTCTGAGGAGCAGTTCCTGTGCTCCATCTGTCTGGAGGTGTTCTCTGAGCCCGTCTCCACTCCATGTGGACACAACTTCTGCAAACGCTGCATCTCTCAGACCTGGGACTCCAGTGAGAGCTGCTTCTGCCCCCTGTGTAAAGAGGTCTTCTCCATCAGACCACAGCTGAAGAAGAACACCTTCATCTCTGAGATGGTCTCTCAGTGGAAACTAGAAGAAGAACATCGGTCAAAGCGAGTGTCCAAACCTGGAGAAGTCCAGTGTGACGTCTGCTCTGAGCCCAAACTGAAGGCAGTGAAGTCCTGCCTGGTCTGTCTGTCCTCGTTCTGTGAGAGCCACCTCCAGCCTCATCTGAGCGCGCCCAGACTGAAGAGACACCAGCTGATGGAGCCTGTGGACGACCTGGAGGACAGGATGTGTCCCACACACGACCAGCCCTTCAAGCTCTACTGCAGCACTGATCAGAAGGCCATCTGTGTGGTATGTTCTGTTCGGGAGCACAAGAACCATGAGGTATTGTCTCTGGAGGAGGCGTTTGAGCAGGAGAAGGTCTCTCTGCAGCAGACTGTGGCTGAGAACCAGCGTCTGGTGGAGCAGAGGAGGCTGAAGGTCCAGGAGATCACAGCTGCCCTGGAGCTCAGTGAGAGAGAGGCTCAGAGAGAGACACAGCAGATGGTGAAGGTCTTCAGTGACATGGAATCTGTGCAGAGATGTTTGGACCATCACACCAAAGTCATGGAACAAAGTCTTTCTAAACATAAGGAGCGCGCTCAGGCCTTGATCCAACAGCTGCAGCAGGAGATGTGTGAGCTGGAGAAGAGCAGCACTGAGGCCCAGCAGCTCTCACTCTCTACAGACCCCCTCCACTTTCTACAGCGCTGCCCTGCACTGCCCCCTGCTGGCCTGAAGGACTGGAGCAGCGTGAGCTTTGAGCCGCAGACGTATGAGGGCAGTGCGGCCCGCGCTCTGTCTGAGCTGGAGGCAAAGCTGGAGGAGGAGTTCAAACAACTGCCTTCAACCTTAGAGCTGAGAAGAGTTCAGCAGTTTGCTGTGGACGTCACTCTGGACCCAGACACTGCTTATCCTTATCTGGTTCTGTCTAAAGATCTCAAACAGGTTCATGACACTGATGTAGAGAAGAAGCTCCCAGACTCTCCTCAGAGGTTTACTCATTATGCTATAGTTTTAGGAAAACAGAGTTTCTCTTCAGGCAGGTTCTACTTTGATGTTCAGGTCAAAGGGAAAACTGACTGGACTTTAGGAGTGGCCCGAGAGTCCGTCAACAGGAAGGGACAGATCACTGTGAGCCCAAAGAACGGATTTTGGACCATTTGGTTGAGAGACGGAGATAAGTACAGAGCTCTTGCTGGCCCTTCTGTCCCCCTGTCTCCTCAGAGGCCTCCTCAGAAGGTCGGGGTGTTTGTGGACTATGGAGCAGGTCTGGTCTCCTTTTATGACGTAGATTCTGCAGATCTCCTCTACTCCTTCACTAACTGCAGCTTCAGGGAGAAACTCTTTCCTTATTTCAGTCCCTGTCTCAATGATGAAGGAAGAAACTCAGCTCCTCTGATCATCTCAGCTGTGGAGACAAAGTAATCAACAACAACAGTTTGTGAAGGTCTTAAATATTTTAAGAAATGATCCTAAATGTTTTTAATCTAGTGCTAAACTGTCCTTTTCTCTGGAGTCATCTGCATATTCAGTCTGTCTCCTTCTGTTCCACCTGATGATGTCACGAGGTGGAGCTCCTCTGTGGTGTTAAAGTCCACGCAGCTTCACTGAACTCTTTCTAATCACTAAATCCAAACTGCACTCACTGCTGATGGTTTCTGGGACATGACAGCGATTGTTTTGAGCCTCATTTATTATATTGTTGCTTTGCACTGAATCTCTTCCTGTACTTTCTACATTTGCTTTTTAACTATTTTGTTTTCAAATATGAAATACTAAAACGAGGGTGAACAAAAGTATCATAGAAAGACGTGAGAAACATCTGTAATATTTCTGTTTTGTGGAAAAGTCGATCGAACTGAAAATGTTTTCAAGTGGATTTTTGTTTTGTTTTTTTGTCTTTAAATAAACTCGTTATTAATGAATTGATCTGTAAATGTAGATTATTGTGTTTGGGATTTAAAAGATCAATAAACTCTTGGAAAATGTGGCGTCTGTTTTATTTGTCGTTAAATCAATGCAGGAAAGTTAGTCCAGTAAAATAATAAACCACTTTATTAAGTAGATTAGTCATAATTTAATGCTTTAAAGTGAAAAAATATATATAACACAACAATAATAAAAATGTAGCTCATACTTTTAGAATGGAAGCTAAAGGCTCACATGCAATAAATGTGACATGAACATGAATAATGAAAGTCAAACTATAGACAGACATTGGTTCTGTGCTCAGGTCCAGCTCGGTTCTGGACTTTGGTGCTGGGAGGAGGTTGTTCTTCATATATATTCACACAGATAGGGAGCTGTTATATGAGCGGCTGCATTTGTTACAGTGTATTAACAATGTGTGTCAGGTTTATCGTTCTTAGCTTTCAAATGAGGCGTTGCACTGGCCAATAGGCTGTAAACTCCAGCTGAGACACTTGTTTCAATCTAAAAGTGCCAAAGTGGAGAAAGTGCACTTGGTTAAAGTGGGGGAAGAGTTTAAGGGTCCCTGATGTAAATATGAGCTTCTGTAAACTCTCTTTACGACAGAGAATTGAGCTAAACTTAAATCCACTGAGCTCTTCCTTTGCATTGAACAGGTCTGACCCATTACCCATGATGCAGACGGAGCATTTTAGACCCAACTCTTATGTCAGGGCGCCATCTAGTGTCAGCTTAGGATATTACAACTGGTCTTCATGAAGGTAAAGAGGGAGGGACAGGTGAGAAACAAGGGGGAAACACCAGAGCTTTTGTTCTTCAGGTATTTGCCATTTACTTTGTTACTGCATTTCAATCATTATTTAATAGCTAATAAAGAAAAGCACAAACCTAACATTTAGCACGACAACTACGAGCATTACATGTGAAAACTTTATCTTATTAATATAAAAATAGCTTCTTAAATAAACACTGTATTTCCTGTAATCTGATGTAATTTAGTACTTTTTTACAGAGCCCTGGAAGGGACATCAGACATAAAAAATAAGGTAAAAAAAAAGTTATACAAAGATTTCCCAAGATTTGAACATCTCACGGAGCACTGTTCAATCCACCATTCAGAAATGGAAAGAGTATAGCACCACTGTGAACTTACCAAGACACGGCCGTCCACCTAAACTAACAGACCGAACAAGGAGAGCACTGGTCAGAAATGTAACCAAGTGCCTTAAGATAACTCTGGAGGAGCTGCGACGTACTGCCGCTGAGCTGGGGAATCTGTACATGGGACAACTATAAGTCTCTACACAAATCTGGCCTTCATGGACGAGTGGAAGAAGAAGCCATTATTGAAAGGAGGCCATAAGAAATCCTGTTTGAAGTTTGCTAGAAGTCATATGGAGGACACAGCTACCATGTGGAAGAAGGTGCTTTGGTCAGATGAGACAAATTGAACTTTTAGGCCCAAATGCAAAACGTTATGTATGGAGCAAACCTAACACTGCTCATCGTCCTGAGTGCACCATCCCCAGTGTCAAATATGGTGGGGGAGCATCAGGGATGGGAATCGAGAACCGGTTCTACAAGTAGTCCCGGTTCTGTTTGAGCAAAGCATTGGAACTGTACGTCTTCTTCATTATCGATCCCTCTTATCGATGCTCCCACTCTGCTCCCACACTCTTTTTGCGCCGCAGAGACGCACCTGCGTAATGACATAGTTCTCCGAGTCTGTTGACGCTGCTTCGAAGTAAGCAGGGAAACATCGGCCCGATCTCAATTCTCCCCCTTAGCCTCCGCTTTGCCTTTCCCTCCGTTTTGAGTGATCACGAGAGACGAAAGAGTGTCGTCAATTAAATATATGTTTGATCAGACATTAGCTCGCGGCTAACGTTAGCCTGCTACTTATTCAGTTGTGCTTTTCTCTGTGCATTAAGGAGCTACAGGCTGTGATGTTTTAATCAAAATGTTATTCATTCTTCATGAAATATCCAGGCCAAGTTTCCAACAAATCAAAGCCATGAAAAAGGAAGAGTGGTGTGTTTTTAGTGAGATGATGGTTATGGACCTGCCGAGCTCAGTGTGAGGGCAGGACAAACACGGAGAATAAAACAGAGACACTTTCTCACTGGTAACTTACTGTCCACAGGTCTGACATTAATCCTGTTATTTTATTTTCTGACCAGTCTGTAACAAGAACTGCTCCACTCAGAGTTTATTATTTCTGTCCCAGAAGGAGCGAAAGAGGGAGATGGACTAAATATAACGGCTCCACTGAAACACACGGGACAGAAGTCGACTCCAGACCAGGTGTGTTTATGACGAGAAACAACTTTATAATATAAGAGAGAGAGTAAAGATCATTGCACAAATATAGAAGGTTTTGGGACTTTATTATTTCACTGTGTAATAACTATAAACATGGAGCAGTGCTTTAACAGGGCTTTATTCACACTGTGCTGAATCTGAATGTGATGACTTTGATTTCAAACAATATAATGGAGTCTTTTTATTTCCTCACTTTAACTCTTCCACAGCTCTAGTTTTATACTTTTTACAGTTTGTGCCTAATAGATCTGCCCTAAATGTTACTTAAAACCTTTCATTGGATTCAAACTGGCATTAAATCTAATTCCTTGGAAAATGATGACATTGCTCACACTTTGTAAACCAACATTCTGCTCTAAACATATTCAGTGCAGTTTGGGCTGAAATTCACCACATTTTTTTGGCTCAAAAGTTTCAGTTTGACCAAGTCTCTTCCTTTGTTTGATGAAATGTTTGCAATCTTAAGAAATGAAATTCAGCGATTGTTTCTGCGTTTGTGGCATTAAATAGACTTGCTTCTGCCTGTATGAACTCTGGATTAGACCAACTGCTTTATTTGGCCTGTTGTTGAACTTTAGGAGTAAAATATATAAAGGAGAGTCTCCAAATGGAAAACACTGACTTGTCTTTAGAATGAAGTCTTATCTTTCATCCCTGACTTTATGGAGCTGTTTGTTGTGAGTTGAAATCAGCTGAGCCTCGACACTTCCTGGTTTAGAACTGGTCCGTCCTCCTCTCTGAGTCACATGTCTCTAAAGAAGAGGAAGTTACATTTAGGGAAGAGCCTCAGTCTGTTTCCTCCGTCTGCGTCTCAGGACTCTCTGGTAAGAACTCTTCTACAGTTCTTTGTATAAACTCTGTATCACGGTCTGATTTCTGAGGTTTAATCTGTTTAAACTTGTTTCTAAAGACTTGACTGAAGCCAAACATGTCTCAGCCAGTTTGTGCGTCTGTTCCTCTGTAGCACACGGCCCTGTAACACTGCAACAGTCAAAGAAACTCTTTTATTCCATGGATCTGAGGAGGTTGGACTTTGTCAGGTTTAGTTACTGATTACACTCGGGCTGTTTGTGTTTGTGTGAGAGTCAAACTTACTCCACTTTGTTTGGAATAAGAGAAAATAAAACAAATGTTGAGAGCAGCAGAAACAGCTGCAGAGAAGTGTCTCAATAATGTCAAAGTCAGTTTAAAGCTGCAGACAAACCAATCCTCCAGATGTAAGTCGTCCGGACTAAATCATTCAATGTTTAAGGATCAGTGACAGTGAGATTTATTCGTCCTGAAGCCACAGCAGCTCTAGTTATGAAGAAAAAAGCTTGAGATGGTTCAGATTGATACATTTATGTGACTTTAGTGAAGTTAAATATTACAGGTTTAAAGTGTTAAATGTCATTCGGTCTAATGAAGCACCTGTGTAATTACAATGTAATAAGGACTAACAAGTACATGTCCAGTGTAGTAGGCTATGCTAAAAGAATAACACAGGAATGAAAATGCAATGTAATGTATAGGCTAGTGACCAGGAGATCTAACTCTGCTCCAGGAGGAGTGGACAGGAGACTAGATTTAACTTGTTCAGGACCGTTGTCCCTGATCAGGGACTGACTCCAGTTCATTTACTTTCATACAGATTTAGGAAAATTATATTTCGACCAATATAGACATGAGGCACAGATGTTTAAACAGGCACTTCTCCCCAAAACATCTATTCCAGTCATGGAACCATCACTTAAATCAAAACATTAATTAAGGACAGAATAATACAACAAATATGCAATCGAGCATTAAAATGAAGCATTTTCTGATCCATATTACATTATTGTGGTCCAATCATCGGCTGGACTGGATTTTTTTGGTCCAAAATAATCAAGCAAAATATAATTCAACAAATTAAACAAAACTCTCTTTTGGAAAATTTGTCTCATTATTATGAATTTTCACTGTAAGAAATGACCTAAAATTACTCCACAAATGAGAAATCTTCTTGTGAACAAACTTTTAGACAATTCCAGTTCTGTTCCCTTTTTCCTATACTATTCTCTTCAAAATGAGCCATTTCCCAAAGAAATCCACTGATATTTGTGCTGGAAGTGCTCAGTGCCAGAAGCACATGTTAGCCACATGTTAGCCACATTAGCATTAGGCACAAACGTGTTGAAAATGTCCACAGGGCCATTGATTTCACAGTGGACAGTGGTACATCTGAGTAGAGCTCCATTGTCTCTGTCCAACAATATGCCATAGTCCATGTCAACAGTGAATGAAACGTGTAAAGGGCTCTTTTCTGAATAAACAAGCGGCATTTTGCTACGGGGGAAGGGTGTGACTGACGCACCTTTGTGCACTTAGATAAATATGGGAACAAATGACCCACTTTATTTTGCTTTGATTTAGTCCATTTGTGGAGGTTTGTTGTTACTGTTACACTTGGTTTGACACATTTGTGAAAATATTTTTGCTGTTCTAACATTTGTCACTTGGAGAGGTTTGTGCACAATCTAATAACATATAGCACCAACACATTGAAACGTTTACAAATCCAACATACTTGGACCTAGACTTCTGAAATGTTGCACACATTCTGAGCACCAGTGAGGTCACAACTGTACTCAGTTTGGAGTGTGTGCTATGAAGTATATTTTCAGGAAAGACATTTCAGTTTATGTGTAATTTTCGATATATAAAAAGCTATATTTTTATTCATTTTAGAACTGCAGAACCTTTACATGTTTTTGTCACAATGTCCTTCTACATTTACATAGAAGCTATTTTTTGTTCTGATTCAATGATGGTTCACATAAGCAATTGGACAAAGTGTGTTGTTTTAATAGTAATTTTAACATGGAGGTTACAGTTTAATTTAGCCAGCGAGAGACATCAGGTGGTTAAGGTTTAAGACGTCCCATGTATTTGGAAAAGTAAAGGACAAAAACATAGTGCAAATATATACAGTGAACCAATAGTATTGATTCAATCAATGGCCTTTATAAAAACAAGCTTCAGTTCAAGTCAACAGCAACAACAAAAGCATAAATGCACAATTGAAAAGTACATTTAGAATGGGCGGCACGGTAGCACAGTGGTTAGCGCTCGTGCTTCACAGCTAGAAGGTCCCTGGTTCGATTCCACCTGGACGGGGCCTTTCTGTGTGGATTGCATGTTCTCCCTGTGTCTGCGTAGGTTTCCTCCAGTACTCCGGTTTCCCCTACCACTAAAAACATGTACAATAGGCCAGGATGAATGAGAGTGTGTTTTGAGAGTGCGCATGGGGACGCGGATGCAAATTAGCCCAAGGCTACAATCCGGTGTGGCTCGTTTACATGCATGAGACCCATGTATGTTCATTAACATGCACTGTCCCGACCAAATAACCAATAATAAAATAGTTAAAAATAAATAAATAAATCACAGTCGCGATCGAGAGTCCACAACCCCACGTTGGAAGAACCAAAAGTCAGGAACCCCCCAAAAGTGTGGGCAGTGACAAGTGAGTGGGGAGAGTTCATGGGCTATGAGGAGCCCCCTACTGGCCCGGCAGGAGAGGTGCGATTAGATTCTCAGCAGTATCATCAATCATGTGAAGAGTGATTTTTGTTTCTGATAAAATGATGGAGCATTAAATCTACTAAGATTCCCTGAGAGATCCTGTCCTGGCCCGAGTGCTGAGTGTAGCACCGTGTGTCTCTCTCCTCGAGAGGAGTCAGCTCCTCCTCTAACAGGTTAAGGTCTGGCTTTATTTTCACCATGGCTCAATAACTTTGCACATTTCTTCAGTTAGCTCCTTCCCTCGCTCCTTTCTCTGCTTCACTTGTAGCTGACGCTCATTGTGGAACAATGACATGAACAGAAGTTTAAACTTGTCCCAAATGTTTTTCAGAAATGGCGTCTTGGACACAGAGCAGCTCTGAGGAGCAGTTCCTGTGCTCCATCTGTCTGGAGGTGTTCTCTGAGCCGTCTCCACTCCATGTGGACACAACTTCTGCAAACGCTGCATCTCTCAGACTGGACACTAATGAGAGCTGCTTCTGCCCCCTGTGTAAGAGGTCTTCTCCATCAGACCACAGCTCAAGACCAACACTTTACTCTCTGAGATGTCTCTCAGTGGAAACTAGAAGAGAAACCATCGGTCAAAGCGAGTGTCCAAACCTGGAGAAGTCCAGTTGACGTTGCTCTGAGCCCAAAACTGAAGGCAGTGAAGTCCTGCCTGGTCTGTCTGTCCTCGTTCTGTGAGAGCCACCTCCAGCCTCATCTGAGCGCGCCCAGACTGAAGAGACACCAGCTGATGGAGCCTGTGGACGACCTGGAGGACAGGATGTGTCCCACACACGACCAGCCTTCAATCTCTACTGCGCACTGATCAGAAGACCATCTGTGTGGTATGTTCTGTCCTGGAGCACAAGAACCACAGTTTGGTTCCTCTGAAGGAGGCGTTTGAGCAGGAGAAGTCTCTCTGCAGCAGACTGTGGCTGAGAACCAGCGTCTGGTGGAGCAGAGGAGGCCTTGAAGTCCAGGAGATCACAGATGCCTGGAGCTCAGTGAGAGAGAGGCCAGAGAGAGACACAGCAGATGGTGAAGGTCTTCAGTGACATCATGGAGTCTGTGCAGAGAGTTTGGACCATCACACCAAAGTCATGAGAACAAAAGTCCTTTCTAAACATAAGGAGCGCGCTCAGGCCTTGATCCAACAGCTGCAGCAGGAGATGTGTTGAGCTGGAGAAAAGAGCACACTTGGAGGCCACAGCAGCTCTCACTCTAAGACCCCCTCCACTTCTACAGCGCTGCCCTGCACTTGCCCTGCTGGCCTGAAGGACTGGAGCAGCGTGAGCTTTGAGCCGCAGAACGTGTGAGGGGCAGTGTGGGCCCGCGCTCTTCCTGAGCTGGAGACAAGTCTCTCACAGAAGTTCACAAAGTCTTTAAACAACTGCCTTTCCAAAGGAGCGCCTGAGGAGAGTTCAAAGCAGTTTGCTGTGGACGTCACTCTGGACCCAGCACTGCTCATACCTGAGCTGGTTCTGTCTGAAGATCTCAAACAGGTTCATGACACTGATGTTATGGGAAGAAATTCAGAAACTCTTCTCAGAGGTTTACTAAAATGTGCTATACGAGTTTTAGAAAACAGAGTTTCTCTTCAGGCAAGGTTCTACTTTGAGGTTCAGTTAAAGGGAAAACTAGTGGAATTTAGGAGTGGCCCGAGAGTCCGTCAACAGAAGAACATCTCCTGAACCCAAAGACGGATTCTGGACCATTGGGTTGAGAAACCAGAGATAAGTACATCGCTTTGAGACCCTTCTGTCCCCACTTCTCCACTGAGGCCCCTCAGAAAGGTCGGGGTGTTTTGTGGACTAATGGAGCAGGTCTGGTCCTCCTTTTAATGACGAGAATTCTTGCAGATCTCCCACTCCTTCCACTAACTGCTGGAGCTTCAGGGAGAAACTCTTTCCTATTTCAATCCTGGTTCTCAATTATGGAGGAACATAACTCAGCTCCCTGATCATCTCAGCTGTTGGAGACAATTAATCAACAACAACAGTTTGTGAATGTCTTAAATATTTTAAGAAAGATCCTAATGTTTTTATCTAGTGCAAACTGTTCCTTCTCTGGAGTCACTGCATAATTCAGTCCCTGTCTCCTTCTGTTCAAACCTGATGATGTCACCGAGGGTGGAGCTCCTCTGTGGTGGTTAAAAGTCCACGCAAAGCTTCACTGAATCTCTTTCTAATCACTAAATCCAACTGCACTCACTGCTGATGGTTCTGGGACATGACAGCGATTGTTTTTGAGCCCTCATTTATTATATGTTGCTTGCACTTCGGAATCTCTTCCTGTACTTCTAACATTATGTTTAACTAATTTTGTTTTCAAAATATGAATACTAAAAACGAGGTGAACAAAATATCATTAGAAAGACGTGAGAAACATCTGGTAATATTTCTGTTTTTGTGGAAAAGCCGATCGAACTGAAAAATGTTTTCAAGTGGAAATTTTTGTTTTTGTTTTTTTTGTCTTTAAATAAACTGGTTAATTTAATGAATTGATCTGTAAATGTAGATTATTGTGTTTGGGATTTAAAAGATCAATAACTCTTGGAAAATGTGGCGTTCTGTTTTTATTTGTCGTTAAATCAATGCAGGAAAAGTTAGTCCGATAAAAATAATAAACCACTTTATTATGTAGATTAAGCTAATTTAATGCTTTAAAGCTGAAAATAATATATAACAAATAATAGAAAATGTAGCTCAAACTTTTAGAATGGAAGCCTAAAGGCTCACATGCAATAAATGGACAAATGACATGAAATTAATGAAGTCAAACTAATAGACAGACATTGGTTCTGTGCTCAGGGGCCCAGCTCGGTTTCTTGACTTTTGGTGCTGGAAGGAGGTTGTTCTTCATAATATATTCACACAGATAGGGAGCTGTTATATTGAGCGGACTGCATTTGTTACAGTGGTATAACAATGTGTGTCAGGTTTTAATCGTTTTCTTAGCTTTCCAAATGAGGCGTTGCACTGGCCAATAGGCTGTACTCAGCTGAAGACCACGTTTGTTTCAATCTAAAAGTGCAAAGTGAGAAAGTGCACTTGTAAAGTGGGGGAAAGAGTTTAAAGGGCCCTTGATGTAAATAAGCTTCTTAAACTCTCTTAGCGGACAGAAGAATTGAGCTAAACTTAAATCGGCACTGGAGCTCTTCTTTGCATTGAACAAAGGTCTACCCATTACCCATGATGCAGACGGAAGCATTTTAGACCCAAAGCTTTATATGTCAGGGCGCCTATCTATGTCAGCTTAGGATAGTTCAAACTGGTCTTCATGAAGGTAAAAGAGGGAAGGGACAGGTGAGAAACAAGGGGAAACACCAGAGCTTTTTTGTTCCTTTCAGGTACAGTTCCTCTCGAAAGTACTAATACACCCCTTAACTTTGCACATTTTTGTCAATGTTTACAACCATAACATAAAGATTTTATTTTGAATGTTTTACTGAAAGTTCACACTCACCAAGTAACAGACAACTGTGAATGAAGCAAAATGATACATGATCTGTTATTTACAAACAATAGAAAAAGTGGGTAAAGGGGGCGTGCCATAGTAATTCATAACAGCAATTTTCTGAGTGCATTAATTGCCTTTAACATTCCTAATGAACTGCAGAAATGTTCACACCTTGCCCTAACGCATTAAATAGAGGCCACCTGTTGTGTAATCTACTCTCAGTATGAATTCCAGCTGTTCTGTGAGGGCCTGCAGAGCTATGGTCGAAGGTTAATTGGTCACTAAACAACATCAAGTGAAGGCCAAGGAGCTCAACCAGAAGAGGTCAGGGATAAAGCTGTGGAGAAGTTTAAAGCAGCGTGAAGTTATACAAAGATTTAACCAAGATTTGACATCTCACGGAGCATGTTCAATCCTCATTCAAAAGAAAGATATAGCACCACTGTGAACTACCAAGACACGGCCGTTCCACCTCTAAACAAACAGAGACCGAACAAGAGAGCACTGGTTCAGAATGTAACCATAGTGTCCTAAAGATAACTCTGGAGGAGCTGCGACGCTACTGCGCTGAGCTAGGGGAATCTGTAATGGACAACTATAAGTCCTACACAAATCTGGCCCCTTCATGGACGAGTGAAGAAGAAGCCATATTGAAAAGGAGGCCATAAGAAAATCCTGTTTGCAAGTTTGCTAGAAAGTCAATATGGAGGACACAGCTACCTGATGTGGAAGAAGGTGCTTTTGCTCAGATGAGAAACAACATTGAACTTTTAGGCCCAAATGCAAAATCGTTATGTATGGAGCAAACCTAACACTGCTCATCGTCCTGAGTTGCATCCATCCCAGTTGTCCAAATATGGTGGGGGGAGCATCAGGGATGGGAACGAGACCGGTTCTACAAGTAGTCCCGGTTTGAAGCAAAGCATCGGAACTTGTACGCGT